>CAJRST010022223.1:7969535-8041256 GCA_907169785.1 Menidia menidia | reverse complement strand
TCTATCTATCTATCTATCTATCTATCTATCTATCTATCTATCTATCTGTGGTGAGAGTATGTGAAACCAGGGTAACATTTAAATACGAGTCAGAGCAGGATGGTGAGTAACACTGGACTATTCACAGATGCTCCTATCTGCAGAGCTCTAAATCATGTTCCTTAATTCCCAGAGCCACATCTCAATCATACTCCTTGCTAATTTGAGAGTCACCCTCATTTCATTTTAAACGATTCATTTTTGGCAAATTTGTAAATGGCCCCGATGTGTTCTACAATTTAGTCAATTACTGTTTCAGCCAGCAGCACTCCGGGGACCAGCAACACACATCGCCTGGAGGTACCATCTCAATAATTGTTTCAGAAAAGTTGGGAATGGATTGCTAACACTCTGTTCCACTTATTGAAATGTCAATTGGAGCCGAAACCTTTTTACTTCTCTCAGTCTTTCTCTGTACAGTATTGCTGCAATGCCTTTCCTTCCCTCAGTTCAACCCACTCCAAAGTGAGTTTGATTTTTCAGGATATATATGAACAAATTCTGCACTTGTTTTTGTCTTTGTTTTCTGCTTAAAGATTAGATTGATGTTGCTTTGTTAAACGACTTTACCTTTTCTGTCAGTTGTCAAGTTAGGGTTAGAGATAACTGGAACTCTACTGTACGTTGAAAATTTAATTAATTATTAATTAGCTGGATGAAATTAAGACATTATGATCATCAAAATTAGGTCTTGGTGGGTACTAATTAAGAAGAGAATCCTTCTTTATGGATCCAAACAGTATGACCTAAAGACCCCAATTAATTAAGTTATTATTAGCCATTTTCTTGGCTCTTGTCAAGCTGCATCATTTGTAGAAAATTTGGAAAATGTCTATTGGTTTGTTTTGCCTCAATGTCCCTTATCCATCATGCAGTCCAATTAACCTGTGAGATGATGGTTTTGATCAATGATTAAATAGAACACCTAAGAGATCTGCATGATGCTCTGCTGCATGTTCAGATCTTGTTTTTCTTTTGCCCTTGTCTTTGTACAATGTACCATCTGTCATTTACAAGCTGCTATAGAGGTCAAAATGAAAGATGGCATTGTTTTATTGTATCTGATGGGCTAGATGTTCACCATGGCCACGTGCAAGCTTAGTGGGACTAAACATCTTTGGTTCCATGTTTACTGACTGAATCATGGAGCAGAAACCGGCAGTCTAGCAAAAAATCTAAAAAATCCTCTAATGCATACCTGTTGTGTAAAACCTGGGATCCATTTTGTGTTTTCTTGGAGATTTTAGACTGATTTTATTTTGGATCTGTGTATTAATGGTGTATTATGTAGCATTGACTAATCAGTGTACTGTTACGTCATATTTCAATATTGCTGTGCAGCTGTATCACTGGCAGTTCTTATCAAAAAAGTTATGAAGTTGGAAACAATGAAAAGACCCTAAAATAAGCATTTCTATTTAACTGCAATCCCTGAAAATGACTGCAGTTCACGCATGAAAGAAAGGGTGAACTTAAGCCATATTTTAGGAAGACAATAAGAGGTCCCCTGCAGTTAGAAACCACATACTGCGCAACCTTTTTCTGTCCTTGTAAAAAACTATTGATATGCCACATATTTTACACATAATGATGATGAGACATCACATTGAAGAAATGTAAGAATGTTTCATTTCTTATAAGTTTAGCAGACTAAATTTAGTATTTTCTCTAAAATGTCTCCAATTTTATTTCAAAATACTCTGAATTGATGGACTGTCATCATAAATGAACAGCTGGTATTGGTTTTTAAAAGCTTAGACTAAAACAAAAGAGACCTTACACAAGTGTCAGAGCAGCAACTAACAGCAAACTTCTCCATCAGGTGAAGCCTACCATACACTCACTTTTAATAATAAGCAGTGAAAGTGTTCCGGCTGTGTTGAGGATCAGCTGCATCAGTCTGATCTTATTACTGGATGGGTAATTCTGTAGTTCTGTGTGTAAGACCTTCAGCTCTATTCTATAATTAACTTTTGCCTGCACCTATCAGCTTCCATTCCACACTTGATGTGTCCATAGTGACTCTTACATGCAGCCGGCTTGCCATTCAGTATGTATTAAGCTGTCAGAGAGGGCTGCTCTCCCAAGCCGCCTGTCTTCACTCAACAACCCAGCCTATTAACTCCTATTGACTGTGACACACATGTCCCTCCAAAATGAGCAGTTCCATATTGATTTTTCCTGAGCGCTGCTCACTTCCCCCTTTCAAGGCGCCATGGGTAAGATCTTTATTCTGACTGATTGTATATGTTCATTGTATCAGGGTACGTTTGCCATTTCAGACGCACGATCCCCCCCTCCCACACACACACACAAACACACACACACACACACACACATCCTGTCCACCATGGCTACTTGCATTCAGCGGCATTTCAGGGTGAAAATTAAAAGCCCTGATTCCCTCGTGTCCTCTGTAACAATGCAGTCAAATGGACATGCAGACCTTTCACGCTCTCCAGTTTCCCTTCAGTTTAATGCAGCTCTCAACGTAAGCTATAAAGACATGACAGCCTGCTCCTCTCCCCCCCCCCCACTAACATACAGTCTCCTAATCAATGGAGCTGCACAGAAGGGTGCCATATCTTCTGTGGTGCTCTCCAACAGCTTCAACCAGAATGAACTCTGGCAGCATGTATTGATGTCATATCAAGCTCCACCGTTAAGAGAAAAATGATTATCTGCTGGTGAAATCAGTTATTGACACGCTGTGGAATAGCTTCCCGTCCCCAGAGGATTTATTGATACAGTTTATTGCATATAAATATCCATCTAATACGTGTCTCGGATAGATTTGTCAAGTTAAGGCAGACAGCGTTTGAGTGGGGTCTGGTGTGTGTTTAGTCCATAGAGGGCTATCAGCGCCTCGCTCACGCTCTCTGCCACTCAGCCATGACTCTGCCTCTCCTTTGTGTTGGGTTCTGTTTTAACAGGCAGCATGAAATTGCTTTGGCTGTTGTGACTGTGTCTTGAAGTTAATGGTAAAACATGTTGTAATTACATTTTATTGCCCCTCACTGAGGAAAAACAAAATGGTTTTACTGCGGCCATCATATTGTAAATGCAGACTGACGTGCTACATGCCACACAAACGGTGGAGGAGCCACTCAACCCCTCAAGCGGGAGTGAAACGTCTTAATGGAACTTTACTACCAAATAAACCCAGCAGTACTGCACTCAAGTTTGACTAAATCTTCTTGTTACAAACTTTTCACCGCAAGATATTACATAAGTAAACGCTGTAACTCCCATTAGAAAATACAACTTTAGACCTAAAGAAATCTGCAAGCTGGAATACAGTTTATAGTTACAATGTCACAAATCAGTGTTTTTCCCAGCATACCATGGCATGAAGCTGATTAATGTGTGGAGGGTGTGCTGTACTGCTAATTATATTAATCAAATTCTGTAATATTCTTCCTTGCACTACTAGCTCCAACCCTCCAAAGAACAAGCCTTCCTTATCAGTTTGTGTAATTTTCTTTTTTTTTGTGTGTGTTGATGGCTATTATGCTTCGATAAACAGCTGTAAAACAGATTGCACGCTCTGATATTCATTGCAGATGTTTAAGATGCAACAATTTCATTGTCTTGTTAACACACAGCTACATTAACAGGTTTTGTAATCAGACATCATCATTTCCATCACTTCAATTTATGAAAAAAAGTTCACATCATGTAAAAATAAATGTGCACTTAAAAGAAAAAAATGTGCTTATGATTACATTAAAAATCCCTACATAATGGTAATGGATCTAATAAAATCCACACACTGCATGCTATATACTCTAAATAAAATATCTTATGGCTGCAACTAACATGTTGATTAATTATTAAAAAAAATAATGAGCTAAAAGAGTGACACATGTATTTGCCCCATTCTGGGTTTCCTCATTCCTGACACGCCAGTAACGCTGATGCAGCAGTACGGCTGGCAGACATGCACCTAATGGTCAGTCCACTACGGTCATTTCAGTAAACTGTTTGCCACTCTTTTCAGTAGTTTCAGTCCTCTTTAAATCGGTGACCAAATGCGATGGTGTCTAAACCAGAAGTGCATGCTGCTCGTTCAACCTGTTGAGAGGCCTCTGATTTTCCTTTCTGAAGATATTTTTACATTTAAGTTATTTTTGCATTAAACGTAATGTCAAGTGATTTTCTAGACCAATTACGTTTTGTTTTAAAGTTTGAAAAGTTTTCTGTTTTGCAATGAGAACAGATTCTATTCCATGACTCTCTCTCCACAATGTTTTTTTTTATTCAAACCTGTGGTAAAGAGGGTTTTGTGCTGCAAAGACTGTGAAGCAATACATGTCATCAAATGTCTTACTTGTGACAGTGGACAGTTGTTCTTAATCTGGAACTTTACTTGTCACTCCTGTTAACCTTTTTTCTTATCTCTAACTATGGAGTGATACAAAATTAATGTTTTGGAATTCTTGTCTGTTTAACTATCTCTCGCAATATTGCCAGTAACAGCCATAGTGTTTTTCTGATAAAACAGCTTTTGATACTTTCTCTGTGATGAAATACTGTTAAAATCAACAGTATCATCAAATATTTACTCTCCTTGTCATATCACCGCGCCTGTGATTTGTTTCCCTTCGTCTGTTTAATGGTTTTTGTCAAAATAATTGAAACAGGTCTAAGCTAACAAATTTCTCTTTATTGTGCCAGTCAGCTTCCCCTCACTGGAACCATGTTTTTTATCAGACATCTGCAGTTGTATTGATCTTCCTTCCATCTCCAAGCACCTGAACTTGGGGTGACCTACTCTGCTGCAGTTGTGGATGTTATATGAGGGCAGATCACGTCTTTGAAATTTCAATCCCACGGCCTCATCTTTCATTTCTGTATTTGGAACAGTAGACACAGTTTTTTTTGCAAAGGTTGTTGCACGGCAGAGCAAAAGGTTTGAAGGTCACCACTCTGGAGCCAAAAAAGAAAAGCAAAAAGGAGGATGTGTCTTGATCGTGTTGTTGTCTGACACGTACGACACACGCTCATATTGTGCGATATTGATTTTTTGCAGAGAAGCACATGGCAGAGTGACTTTTTCACTCGGATGATGCACAGCCGGGGCTTTGTGAACATGACAGGCAGTCTCAGGTCAAATACCTCCGTTTCCCATCCATCGCTGTGTCTCTATTACAGTCTGTTGACTCTTTGCCTGACTTATTGACCACCTCTCATGCTCGTTACTAAACACAGGAGTGCTTTGCTGTGATTGATACCATGACTACTTTAAGACCTCTCCTACCTCCCGCCCCCTCCAGTTGGCTCTCCAAATCCTATACGCAGCCTTTAAGCCATGAGTGGTTTTCATTAATGGTCTCTCCTGTTTATGACGCCGTAATTAGAGTTGAGGAAAGGAACCTAACTACTACAGTTCCACAATGCCGAGATGGTCAATAATGCAAGCCCGACAACTTCTTACACAATTGAGCCCTGTGGAAAATCTATATGTGCTGCTGCTCTTTGTCTTTATGGTGCTGTTTTAGAAGAAGCCACCAGATTTGTTAGTGTTTTGTCCTCCACTTTTAAGTAATCCCACAAAATTGATTATGAACACCAACAGCATCATTTAGTTCCCGGCAGCCTCGGCAGAATATGCTGCGTGGGATGTTTCCTCATTGTTCGGCTGCCATACAACAGGGTGTCTGCTTGTGGTCATTTGCCTGCTTTTGAGTCTTTTGTGCTCCACCTTCCGTGCGTGCTGTGGCTCCTGTAAAAACACACAGGCTGACCGCTGTGCATGGGCTATTTATGTGAAGGTAGTCATGGGGGATATTGTATTAAATTGCTTTTCCAGAAAATAATTTTTCCATGTGGTCTGCTGGGTTTTTCCTCTGTGAACTTGTTGGGCAGGAATACATACAAGTTACCCAGAAGAAAAAGTTTGAATACACAATATTCAAATGTGCAAACAAATACATCTTTTTTTGTAATTAATGCGGCAAAAAATGCAGCTAAGGGAATGCACTCACTAGATGAACCTGCACTGTGATGGGCTTTCTTGTTCATGATTAAATAAATGTGTTGCTGTACCTATACACTGGTTACAAGGACATTTTATAAACAACACTACTTAGCCCCAATGTTGTCCTAGAAAACATCACGTCCAGTTCCCTAACTGAACTTTTCAAACTTGACTATGACATATCTTCACAGATATGTTGTCCTAAATAATTTGTAAATATAAATACATATATATATATATATATGTGTTATTTGGGGTAATGCTGTCAATCAATTAATTCAGTCCATTAAAGATTAACTCAGTCTGGCTTTATCCTCCATGTACAACCCATTATTGCCATGTGTGACAGCCACAATGCTGTGAGGCTGAGACTGTGTCTTTAGAAATACCTCCTCAGTGTAAAACATTGAAATGTACGTTTTGGTTTAAATATATTTTAGCATGTATGCTGTTCTTGCGTTGCAGCATGAGAGCAGTGTTAATGAGGCCAGGAAAACATGTTGCGATGACAGCAGTTTAATGACTTCCGTGACAGTATACAGGCAGTGGTGTAATCACAACTAAATGTCAGACACCATAAGGCCTGGTGCATAATGGCTCCAAATTGATATCTCTGTCTTGCTTTAATTATGAAATGCAAATTTTGCTTAAAGGTATTGATTAGAGTTTAAAGGAGGAGCAAGCGATCAAACTGAAAAGTGAAAAGAGGGCCCTGGAGTCGTAACAGACTAAATAAAAGCCTCTCTCGTTAGCTTGGTTGCTGTAGACTGCATGAGACTGATTAGCGGTTAAGTAAGCACAAGGTAAAATGAATGTCAGTTATGATCACTACTTCTGGGCTCCAGACTTGAGCCATTAATCAAAACAGTCACGCGGGGACCCGTTCTCAGAGTAACTAAATCCCCCAGAGTGAGGAGCGTCACTCACTTTGCCAAGCAGGAGATGAACCGGTGTAGGCAGCAGGACAGTGGAAAGTTATCTATCATGAATAAACTAGGCCTCCGAGAGCAGAGCGACAGGTCCAGCTACACAGAGCTGAGTGGGAGAGCACGATGGGACCTTTTCCCTCAGGAGACCCCACACCCTGGGAGATTAAATGTTACCTGTTTTGGATCCAAAAGGTCCTCTTGCAAGCGTAAACCAAACTTACCTCAGATCACTTCACCCTTGACTGGAAACCTAATCGCCGTGACTGAATGAACTGGTATCATAATTAAATCATCACCGCTACGCTTTTACTGTGTCTGCAACCCTAAACGCAGCGGGAGAGGGGGAAGAGGAACGTGGCACTTCTGGCTGGTGATGACAATGTAACCGAGAGCTCAGAGTTCCATTGCAGGAGCTGGTGGGGCACTAGCCACCCACCTAACACCCGCTCAGACCTTATCTGGATATCTGTGCTATCGCTCTTTTAGTTACTTCTACATTACTCTTACTTACCGCACTCCCTTTAAACATTGTTCAATACCTTTGAGAGGAAAAGTCTAAATGTAGTTATTAACCTGCATATTACCCTCTCCGGGTGACCGCATACACACCCATTTCCCCACCAGCCCATTAATTAGACTTTTTAACTATATATTTGTTTAATTTCTGCTTTTGGTTTTTTAAACTTTTTGCCAGCTAATAAGTGTCTCTTTCTTGAGCCCCAGCATAGATGAGGTACTAGCCAGTAGGTTGTTATGGCTGTCTTTGGCCCGTAACTTTTGACTATAGTAGGACTAGTGGGACATAGTATCTTAAGTAGCTTTTGAATCTTGCAGTTAAATCACCATGAAAAATATGTTATGCCCTGTTTTGTTTTTTAATCAAAATCCTACATGTCTACCCACGATGCCAACAAGAAACTGAAGGGAAAAAATTCTGATTTGATGAAGCTGTTGTTGCAGGAAATGGCCAACCTTCCACAAACGGTGCTCTACCTGGTCTCCTTAGTTTTTGCAACGTGTTATCTTAATCCACAGTGGCGTATTGCACGACATCTGCAATGACTGCGCACCTTTCGGAGTTCATCCTGTTGAACGGAGGATATTAAGGACGGCAGTTACAAAGGCCAGGCTTTAATTTGACCTCCACCTGCCCTCTTTTCCAGTGAGGTTGATCGGAGAAGCAGGCTGGTGGTTTGGGCAGTTGGTGATGAATGACTGTATTTGGTGGGCAGATTGTTACGGTTCCACACTAATTGAGGGGTCAACACACAGAGCAAATGTGGTAATTGAGTCACTTGACTGTGGCTGTCAAGCTTAGCACAGCTCCTCTGACCCTGCAGCCTGCCCCAGACTCTTAACACCCACTACTTTCTCACCTATTCTGCTTTTGTCATCTTAAAGATGTTGTCCTGTTCATTAGTTATTTACACACACATTTAGTTGTTTATTGCACTCTTAGAACTGTGCTCTTTTGTTTAAATATCTCTTTAAAAGTAAAGAGGATTATGGGTTTTCTCCATTTCACTTTCATTGTAGGTATGTTAAGATGTCTTTTTTCTATAAGAATAACCACTAAAACCTGTTTTCAGAGCACTAATGGACACTATAACTATTGAGTTATGTTCAAAGTTGTTGAAACTATGGATCTTGTGTTGCGTATTAAGAATTTAATTGACCAATAAAACCACGATATACTCATTGGACACTAATAAAAAAGAGTGACGTTTTGTTGTTCAATGTATGTCTGCGCATCATTATTTTTAATTAGTTTTACATCAGTATTTTTAAGTAATCAATTTACTTATTGTGGGGAAATAAAGAAAAGTATTTTGAAATGCGAATGTAACAAGTGACAGGGGCATTCGTCTATCCAGACAGCATTTTAAACATCAAACTAACTTTATGAATCGTGGGCCCTTAATAGGAGTTCCTTTTTTCTATTAGAGATTTTTGCCACTATTGTCACCTGAGTTGAAAAAAGAATTAACGGTATTTTCAGCTTAGACATTTTCAACCCATTCCATTATCTTGGTTTTTTCCTTCTTCTCTGGGTTGGATTATGAGTCTGTAGGAAAGTGTATTTGGGGCACCAAAAAGTATTTCCGTGCTCCTGCTGAGACATTTTGACTGAACCTCGTCACTGTGTTATTTCACCTTATTCTTTTGTGGAGGAGACGGGTTCCTGTGTTACTGGATGGATTTTAATGGATCCGCTGGCCTTTGCATTTGCTTTGCTCCTAAAACATGTGCTCAGCTGAGACTTGGGCAGAGCGCCATCCATTTACACCTAATGGCCATTGCCTTTGGAAGTGTTGAGTTGTGAACAACTCTGTGTGTTTTTGTGTGTGTGTGTTGTGTGTGTGAAAAGCTACAAGGACAAATGCATTCTGCATTTAATGAGTGTGGGCCAAAGGGAACCCGGGTAGTTAAAACTGAGAGTTGGCGAGACTATTTTGTCCCTTGTTACTTGACTCTTCTGTTGCACCTTTAAACTGCAACATGCCACTAAACTACTCTGATGGTCTCGCAGGACAGATGTAGAGGCAGCAATCCTGTGTGAATGGGATTGATGGACCACATTAAACTCTGAGCTTCATCCTGCTTAAATGCTTTTGCACTCTAAATCTTTTCTGGTGTAGCACTGTGGGAAGAGCACAGACTGTGGAAGATTTATCCAAGAGATTGCTAGATTGTCATCTGTTCTGTGTACTTGTATGTGTTAGACGTGAGTGGCTATTTACTCTATTTAACGCATGGGTAGAAACAAAGATGAGCTTCTTTTGTTTATGTTGCCGCATCTCCCAAAAGTCTCTCTGAATGTCCGCTATTTTCCTCAAGCCCTCTTCACTCCTTCCTAAGATGCAATTGTTTTAATGCGCGGAAATATGGATGTTGTAATTAACATTTGCACAAACAAGACAGCCGCTTCATTGATATGCTGCTGCTGATAAGACAAGAGCCTGGCAGCAGGACAATGGTGGAGGCCACCAGGGGCTGGCCAGCACCAGGGACATGGGACCGTCCTGCCTCCTTCAATGCAGGAAACAAACAAAAGCTGCCCGTCATTCACTGCACACTAGCGATTTTAATTAATTTTCAGGCAGGTCTCCTCGGAGCGCTTATGTGGCGATGTTGACCCTGAGATCTGAATGTAGATCCTCAGCCCTCACTGTCAGAAGGTCAGCAGGGCTGACTCCCTAAGCAGGAGCCCCGTTTTCTATAACCCCGGACTCAGGAGGCTGGGAGCATTGTCTTGACAAAAAGGTCAGACGAGAAGAGAAAAAACAACACAGTTTGGCTTTAACACAGTTCTGGCTTTAGATATTTCACGTTAATTCGTTTAACACACGCAGGGATCCAATCCTTCTTAATTATTTAAGCTCAATTCAACTCTGTACAAATTTCAACCCTTCTGCATCTTTCTGTGAAAACACTGAAGCCTTTTATATTTCTACAGGTGATGTTAATTTTTCGTTTTACACAAAAGATCCAGTCAGAAATTGTGAATGAGAAGACTATTAACTCAAATAGTGTTAACTTAAAGCATGCCCAGACTCTCCTCTGACAAAGTAAAGGTGTCCAGGTCAAACTTTTTCAGCAGCTCAACCCAACTTTGCAGATATTTGAACTGGCTTGCTAACAACACTGTCAAAGTTATCAGCCAATTATCCTTTAAAGGGACACAATATGTTTGAAATCCCAATGGTGGAATAAACCGCTCTACCCTCACATATGATTGCAAATCTGGGCTGCCTTTTCGATAAATGGGATCAGAATTCATCAAATTGCTATTTTCTTAAAGCTATTCTGATTTGGATTATTTCACAGCAATGGTCACACCCTCTTGGTCTGTAAATCTAAGGGTCCTTATGTTTCCACCTTAACACCTACTGAGCTTTGCGACCTACTGGGGCTTTGGTGGATAAAGGGAAGGGGGCTTTGTTATATTTGTTGAATGTACCAACTGTGTTCAAGGGGGCTTTTTAAATAAGTGCCCAGAGCTTATTGTTGGACTTATCTCTCCGCCCCCGTGTTAACCCTCTTTTGTCTCTGTAGGAGGCCAAATTTAGTCTGATTAACTAATGGCTACAGTGTTGTTAGAAATGAAGGTTTAGCCGTGGCATCAGAGCTTTTTTCTGGGTCATGTCTGGTAAGTTGCCCTTCATCTCAGCATTCTGTGATGAGATAAGATCTGTAACCACCTGATCTTCTTACTTAGATCTCACTGTTGCCCATACATAAATTGTTTTTATCATATCCTCTTCCCTTTAATACCTGTTCCCGTATTATTTGAGAAGATCATTTGCCCAGTTTGGGAAAAATATTTTTTTTTATATATATATATTTTTTTAATTTAGACTGGATTTATTTTGAGAAGCTTTCTAAATCTGGCCATGGTGGCAGTGTAAGATATCTTCTGGTCTCTAAAAGCTTTGGATCTATTGGCGGACCATTTTGCTCACAATTAATAGAGTTCCCCATGAGACCAAGAGCCTATAGACTTGTGGAAATACTGAAGCAGCCTTCCGGCAGCTAGCTAGATGTGGCTTTCCTCTCCGTCACTCACATTTGTCGTAATGGCACGAGAGCATCACTGGATATTCCCCAATGCGGTGTGTATGCATGAGTGTGTGTGAGCCCACTGCCCCAAGCATGTCTCATTTCAAAGTGCTGTCACTCCCTGCTTCCTGGCATCTATTAACACCCACCATTATCATGCTAATCTACATTGTATGATTACATAAAGTAATTTATGCACAGTTCCGTTCCATGGCTGCACAGACAGGCCCATTCTTATTGTTGAATGTTTCAGTTTTTCTTCTCTGAATCTTGACTTTTTTTTTTACACTTGTTCTCTCCTTTTACAAGCAAAGTCCATAGACGCTCTAGTGAAGGTTGCAAGGCTTCTACCAACTGAGAAAATAATAGCTGGAAACACTTACTAAGCCATGCTGGTTTCCTCATGAGGAACAAAGTAGTTGAGATCACTTCTCTCAAAGTCATCTTTAGCTCCATATTGGAGATGGCAAGACTGTGTTTTGTATTGAAGGCAGAGGGCAAGAGATGAGCTCTCTTCCTCATTTATTCACAGCTAGTGGAGTAATTAGGAATGCAGAAGGCTGTTAAATTAAAACTGAATTGCACTTATTAACATTTTAACTACCAACCCCACCCTCTTTAGACACTAAACAAGGACAGTTTCAGCTCTAATATGCCTGAAGAATCCCGCTGAGGGGACTCTTTATGTATCTCTAAAACAAAGACGTTCTTTAAAGTAAGATCTCCCTTTTGTTTAAACAACCAAGCATTTAACATTCAGCGTAATATGCCAAGGCTTCCACCATGCTGTCAGGAGACACACCACCAGAGCTTCTCAAACTCTCTGCTTAATGGAACGCTATTTGTGGTCAGATTGGATAGCGAATGGTGGTCCCGTTGAGGGTAACTCTCCAAATTAAATAGCATGGATTCACATCTGTCAGACAAAACCAGGAGGCTCTTTGTAATCAATGACCCAAACCAAGAGAGGCTCCACAGGGGGCACCTCTGCTATGATGGCAGCAAGTATAAGGAGCCACCAGGGATGGAGGCAGCTCACCTGCACTAACAGCCACTGTGCTGGGCTTGTGGAGCACACCAGAACCTGGGAAGGAGCGCCAGCAGGGTTAATGTACATTTATAGAACAGGTCAAACTACTTCAGCTAGGCACTGATTTATAATGCAGGAGTGCAATGTGACTAAACTGTAAAGGGAATTCTTGTTTTTCTGTGCAAACATTGCCGTCGGTGTTGTGTTACAATGTTGAACCCCATTAATTTTATCACTCCCCCTCTCTTGTTTCTCTACGTCTCTAAATTTTGTTTGGAGGAGAGACTAGCAAGACCTCCCGCTGTTGTGGAGAATTTCCTCTCGTTGTTAATTTTCCCTGCTCCATATGGCGCCACAGACACTTCACCTGCAGGCTGTAGCAGGCCGTGCGGCAGCCAGAAGACATCCTCAGGCTCAGGCTGTCATTTACACAGGCCTGTGCATCTGTCTGAGCAGAACAGAGCACCACAGAACTGAGACAGCTCTTCCTATACCTCACAGCCTGAGTCCGGCACCGTCCACCTGACAGAACCGTACCCTGAAATACAACGCCACGCTATCTAAACGTGGCGGAAGGTCTCACTTCATCCAGAGGGCTCAAAGTGAAGGCTGGAAAAGAGCCAGATACAGAGCAAAACGTGTGCGTGTGAGAGTCGGCCAGTCTGTCTTTGAGTGTGTGCATGCATGTGTGACACTTTGCGTTTGCCTATAGCAGATCCATGGAAGAGAGGGTTTCATCCTAGTTTGTCATTGATTAGAGAAGGGTCTTTTATTCCCTCCCAACCCCATGTTGTGACTCATTTGCATTTTGTGTCAGGAGGTAATGGAGTTTTGCTCCACGGTTTGCTCTGAAAATCTTGAAGATGTGGTCTAATGTGCATGCAGCCGCTAGCAAAGAGCTTTCTGATTGATTAGGTCTCCTGTTTTGGCTTTTTTTCTTTCTTTTTTTTTTGGTTGGACTGTGTATCTCAAACACTTAGGCGAGGAGAGGATGTGAAGCCTGTAATATATATTTCATGATTATTGTCATAGACAGATTTAAACACAAAACTGAAGCACATCTTTTAAATAAAAACTCTACAGGATTTTTCCATTAATCTCTGATTACATTTTCAATCAATTTGTGGGCTCTGAAAATATACTCAACATGATGTAGACAAACTTTATTTGTGTTTAGGAAAGGTAGAAATGAAGCTGTCCGAAGCCAAACATAACACAGTTTTACATAATTTAATCGTGCATAATTTTCTATGATAGGTGTCAATTTGGTAATGACTACCTGGTGATTTTTTAAAATCTTTGTAATGATTTTAAATAAATGACAGCAATAACTGTTGTAATCTGTCCCCTCGTCATTCCAGCACATGCTCTCATTTCCCATGAATCTTAAAAGACTTTCTGTTCACAGTGGTCTGATTTTCCCATTATATGTGAGATGAGATCTGAGGCTAGGGGAAGCTACTGCTGTGGCTGGATTGGCTGTGGGTTGTTGAGTCAGGCCAGTTTTTAGAGCAAAGTTGGGAAAATGTAGTGATAAAATTTGTCAGCCTCTGGGGAAGGCCATGTTGAGGGTCGCAGCTAAATCTATGAGCCACGGGCAAAAGGCTAGCCCATAATTCCAGCACAGACGAGCAGAGAGCTGACCTCAGTGCAGCTGAGGCCAACCTGCTGATTTCTGACAACCTGCTGGAAAGTTGGTAGGATACGGCTGAAGGTAAAGAAAAAGACAGGGGTCTCTCTGTAATCTTTTTTTTTTTTTACCTTGCTCATGGACTGCCTTTTTTTCATCCTTTCTCAAGAGAACACAGTTGGTCACATAACAATATTTGCTTTGAATATCAAAAGAAATTTTCAAGGAATCTTTGCTGCTGACAAAGAAATAACGCCAGTCGTTAAAAAGGCAAGATGTGCCTTCTTGCTTTTTTATTTTTTATTTAAATCCGTAGATTGACTTTCTGTTATATTAAAGTGTTGCATCAACATGCAATCATGTTAATACGTCTTACCTATTGTGAGTCATGCTTCATTCAGCTGATAAATATGTAAATTAAAATGTTTTATAGTTGATAGCAGATTAATCTCATTTGGAGAACTTAAACCAAATTAAATGAGAAAGTGTAGCTCATAGCAGTTTGGAAAGACTGTTCTGAAACCATCTCCGAATTAAAAAGGAAATGGATGGGGGACAAGACTTTTTTTTATTACAAATGTTAATGAAAAATGTTATTGACTTGAACAAATGGAGAATACACCTGGAAATGTATATTAAAACCCTTTCCAATTTCTCTCTCTATGTAGTTTGCAATTATAGTTATTTCAGCAATAGTGGGGGAATTAATTTTGCGTGCAGACTGATAATGTTAGCGGTGTAAGAAGAATGGATATTGTGTTGGATAGGGGGTCTCTGGGTATTTACAAGGAGTGGAGGGAGTGAAGCTTTATTTAATTGAGAGAATGAATCAATAACAGCTGCGAGAGGAGGCCTTGCAAAATGAGCAAGTGATTTAATGTGGACAGTCCTCGGCCAGATGGATGGCTGATTGAATGGGTATATTCTGGGTATAAGACCATTAAGTGTTGCAAGATTTGGGAGAGTATCATAAAAACTCAACAATTCACAATAGCAATATCATACATGTTTGTTTGTTTGTTTGTTTGTTTGTTTCATTTTAGTAAACTCATTTATTGCTGAAGAGAGGAAGATAATTCTGTCCTTTTCTGCTGTCTAGATGATGACAAGAACTGGCTTCCATTTTACTTGTCATCTCTTGATATCCATGAATATTTTTAAATCAGTTGTTTAGAATAAAGTGTTAGAGCTTTCCGTCTTTATTTCAAGGTATCTGTTTAAATGCAGACAGAACACAGTCTCACATGTGTTCTTGTAAAGGGTTAAGGTTTAAATGTTATATTTCTCCTTAGAACTTTACAGAAACAACTCCTTTTAGCAATAAGAAAAGCCTTCAGTGTGTATCAGCAAACGGAAAATTTGTTATTCCTCACTATATATCTTTGAATCCTGCTCTCCGCTGCTGCTGGATGTTGGTAAATGTTTTCTCAGATCTCACGTATGCATCATTGCTCTCACGCCGTTGTTAAAATCCTTTTTAGAAAAATCAATCTTTAAGGTAAATTAGTCTCCCTGCTCACTGGCAGGCATCCCAGTATGTAAATTCATGTGCTAATTCACAACATGATTTCATCTCAACTTCCAAGCAAATGAGATTTTAATTGAAAATGAGATCTTCCATAGAGTCTCTCACAGGAGATGTGCGACAGGGGAATGATACTTTTCAGAGATTGTTTTAAGAGACATGAACACTTTTTTTTCCCGAAGCCATCTACAAAAACATTGTATGTTTCCCGACGTTTTCCCACAGCCAGCAGGTTAGTGAAAAGGCAGTCTGAAATTAACATTGTGCCTCAGTTCCTCGTCCACATGAAGAGGACTATTAACATTTGTGTATTTTCATTATGCTAATGGTGTTAGCACATGCCCACAGATTGCTACTGGTAGTGCAGTAATTTTGTCTTGCTGATCATAAAGTGTCCGAGTGGGTCATTTTGATTATGACACGCTAATTACATATTGCCTCCCCTGTCTGGGTATTCTTTCCCCCAAAACTCAGAGGACCTATCTTTAATGGTAAGCTTTTATGAGTTGGGCGAAAGAAAATGGCAGAAAAAGATGTCTGCCTATGTTCCTGACGGCTATGTTGTGCACATGCTTCACTGCTTCCCTTTAAACTTCCTAAATTGTGTTTCACAATAAATAGATGCCCAAGCCCTTAACTGCCAGTATTAGATTAGATACCATTAGATGTAATAGAAAATTCTCTCCTTGTAATATTTTCATAAGAGTTTGAGGCATTTGATTAATCTGACCACATTTTATTGCATTAATGATTTTTTTTCTCCCACTCTGTTGTAAAGACATTGCATACCAGCTAATGCTGTTTTTTCTCTCTCCCTTTGCTGCTCACTCTCATTCATCCTCAGCCGTTATTGCAATGCATTGTTGATGAGGTGAGTCGGCGTCTTATGTGCTTTCACTCCTAAAGTCATTCCTAATGGAGTGGAAACCTTATATTTTGTTTCCTAATGAAGCACAGGAGTGGCAGACAGCTCCGCATGGGCTGTCCTATGGCTGCCTGCAGGTTGAAGCCACCGGCCCGAGCCAAGCTGCTCTGAGGGCGCCAGCAGGAGATGCTGGGCCTGGGCAGCAGACGATTTCTGTATCAACTTATACACAGGCAGCAGAGAGAGTGTGGATACAAGTCTGAAATAAACTAAATATACTAGAGGAAGCATGTAGATCAGAACGAATTCAGCAGTTTAAATGTATTCCATTAGAAAAACACATTGAGAAGTGTGAAAATGTTGACAACAAACGGTTTATTAGGTAAAAAAAAGGGAGAGATTTGGCAGCATATGTGATATTGTAATTAGTTGCATACATTGTGCTTTACATGCAACTGAATTTACTTCTGTGAACTCAAACCAAATAATTCAGCTTTTTTAAAATGCCTATAAGCATTCTTATCATTAGTTCCATGATAAGATTTATACCAGTCTCAAATCACTTCATGATATGTAACTATAAAGCCAGTTGGCATGGCACAACTCAGATCATGTTAGCACAAGAAAAAGGCCTGCTAGTTTCATCAGTCTCATAAAATGAAGCTATATTTTATTCAATACCATTGTCAAAGAATGCAACACATGTTCACATAGAAAAATAAAACAGTACCTCCTGATTTTCAGAACTGTTCCCCGAGAAGCCTGTGTTGTGGGTGGCAGAACAACCATGGGAGCTTTTTGAACATGACACCACATGAGCATCAGCTTGACGTCACCCACAGGATCAGTTCTGAGATGGGTGCATTGCAAAGTTCGCAACTCCTCTGAATCACTTTGCTGAAATCAAGATGTGTTTCTTTTAGTTATTTTCTCCAATGCAAGGTTGTTTTCACCTTTTGTGAAATGATCATTTGTCCAAGAGAATTTCACACTATTTGTGCCTGAGCACGTCTACAATTACACAATAGTCAATGAAAATGTCCTTGATCTAACAATCGCCTGTGACTGGTCAAATATTTTGTCAGATGGTTTCATTTTAAGGCCTAAAATGAGCAATCTTTGAATAATTCCTTTGTCCACCTCTTGTCCAGGGTCAGGTCTCGGGTGCACTGCTGAAGCAGAAAAACCCAGACTTCCCTCTCCCCTGCCCCTTCTGCCAGCTCCTCCGGGGGGATCCCAAGGCGTTCCCAGGCAAGACATAGTCCCTCCAGCATGTCCTTGGTCTTACCCTGGTTCTCCTGCAGGTGGGATGTGCCCGGAACACCTCACCAGGGAGGCGACTAGGGGGCATCTTAATCAAATGCCCGAGCCACCTCAACTGGCTCCTCTTAACATGGAGGAACAGCGGCTAAGATGGCTGAGCTTCTCATCCTATCTCTAAGGGAGAGCTCATTCACCCAACGGACCCTTCAAAAAGTGGGACCGTAGAGTGTGTTCCAACTACAGGGGAATCACACTCTTAAGCCTCCCTGGGAAGGGAGGTCTAATCAGCGGTCCGTTGGATAGTTGAATCTCGGATTCAGGAAGAGCAGTGTGGTTTTCGTCCTGGGCTTGGAACGCTGGACCAGCTCTATACCCTCAGTGGGGTCCTGGAGGGTGCATAGAAGTTTACCCAACCAGTCCACATGTGTTTTGCGGACTTGGAGAAGGTGTCTAACCGTGTCCCTCATGGAAACCTGTGGGGGGTGCTCCGGGAGTATGGGATACCAGGCCCTTAGGTACGGGCTGTCTCTGTATGACCTGTATGACTGGACTCTGCCAAGGTTGCCCTTTGTCACCGATTTTGCTCATTTATGGACAGAATTTCTAGGCGCAGCTAAGGTGTTCAATATGTCCGTTTTGGTGGCCTTGGGATAGCATTTCTACTTTTTGCAGATGATGTGTTCCTATTGGCTTCATCAAGTCATGTTCTAAAGCTCTCGCTGGAGCGATTTGCAGCCGAGTCTGAAGCGGCTGGGATGAGGATCACTAGCCTCCAAATTTGAGAATATGGTCTCTGCCCGGAAAAGGGTAGAGTGCCTCCTCTGGGTCAGGGGGGATGAGTTCAAGTATCTTGGGGTCTTGTTCGCGAATGGGGCTAAAATGGAGCAGGAGGTTGACAGGCTGCGTCGGTGCGGCGTTGGCAGTTATGTGGGCCCGGTCTGTCGTGATGATGGGAGAGCTGAACCTAAAAGCAAAGCTCTCGATTTGTCGGTCGATCTTTGTTCTTACCCTCATCTATGGTCCCGAAGTTTGGATAGAGACCGAAAGAAAGAGATCGCTGATACAAGCAGCAAGTTATTGATTAACTTTGGTCCTGTTTCACCCAGTAATCTGATTTTGAATAAAAAAACTATGGAAACCATACCACGGCTTTATAGAGAAGTCATATTTTAGGATGTAGTGGCCTTAACATTTCCCTTCCTTAAGCTCAGTTCAGAGCAGAGGAAGTGATGGGTCTCTGCATTCTGAGTTTGTGGAAAGTCTGAGCTATTCTGAGCTGACGTTTCACAGCAAGGTCATTTTTAAAACAAAATGTCTCCTCCGTTATCTAGGTCACAGCACATTCTGTTACTTTCTCGGAAACTTCCCTCCTTCCTTCCTGCCTCAGCTTCATAATTAAATACACACAATTATCCCAAATTTAATGGGATTCCAGGACCAGGCTTTTATTTAAGAAGTAATGAATAATATTTTAATTGCATATGTAACTGTGAGATCCAAATGTGCTTCTCGCATCACGTGTAATTACCACCGCTTTTTCAAATATGATATTCTGAGAATGCAGTCAATAAGTGACGTGTGTCTCTTTTTCTAACTTTAAGGTCAGTGCATAACAGTTACTAATTGTGAAATGACCTGGTAAGGGAAATGAGGAGGCATAAGCACACTAAAAACATATGGACATATGGGGTCCAATTGTTTATTGATGTCTGTAATTACTGATATAATGCATGCTCCAGAAGTAGTTTAACCTCTGATCCAATCATTATTCAGAGTGTAGCAGCATCAATCAAACTGTGCTTTTCTCAGATCTATTTCTGTACACCCCTCAGGGAGAGACGGAGCACCCACTGTATCCTCATTTGTATTCAGCTGACCATGGCCTCAGTTTGAATGGTTTAGACATCTGTGTATCAGACATCAACAGGAAAGAGGGAAGTAAAGTAAGATCTTGCACTACTCAAGTTCATGAAGACTGAATTGAATGGTTCGCTGCCTCAAACTAGAAACCAAATGATTTTCTTTATAGGAGTTTGGTTTATTTACTGCTTCTTTTTTTTACTTCTGTTCCCACATGGATACATGTTAGAACATGTTATTTCCAATTTTTGGGGAGATGATGCTTTTGTGTCCTGTAACGACACATTCAGAGGCGTTATTCAGTTTCTTCACATCATAATATGAATATTTGCTTTTTTATGGAGCGCTAGCCAGATTGTTTGGGCTATCTGGAGGAAAGGATATGCATCCTGCCCAGCCTGAGGTTTGGAGTTAGTGCTGATGTCCCACTCTAGCAAGCATCCAAGGCCCTCCTTAGGATAGGTGTTTTAGAATGAATCATTCCAGTGTTAATTTAAATGGTTTAATATATCACTCTAAGGTAAGAGAGTGGTGTGAGTGGGAGGGGGAACAAGTACCAGTGAGGAGGGGAGAGATGCCAAAGGGTGTTTCTTTAATATCAAATGAGATTGAATCCTGTGTTACCTCACTTTTGCTGTTTCTCAAGCAGCTCCCAGGTTATTAACAGAAAGCTGAAACTGGATTGGTTCAGTCTTTCGGTTCTTTAATTTCACCTCAGCTCCCAGATGTTAGGTCTTTGTCTCACTGCTGATCCCTGGCTGATCTATGGTGTTGTCTTTATTCTGCCTCCAGTCCGTTGTGGCTGTGTGTTGTGTTATTGGGTCAGGTGAATCTATCAAGGACAGAGTTGGGCAGTTCACACACCAGGGGGATAATTACAGGGTGATTGGTGTCCTCACGCTCTCTGCTCTCACTATCTTTGTCTCCTCCCTGCTCACCTCGCCTTTACATAAACGCACACAGCGTGTGTGGCATTGGAAGTCAACCAAGAACTAAAATAAAGAGGAAAAAAAACAGTTCTGGGATCCTGGCCCTCTTACCTGTTTCATCTCCAGAGCCCACTTTTAAACATCTGTGCTGGTTGCTAGAAAACATGTGCAACCATTGTTTACATATGCTTGTGTACTTAACTTAACACACCAGCTTCTCGAGTAAAGACACAAGAGACTGCAGCCTTGGATTCTTCGCCACCTCATCTGCTGCTATTATTAACCTAACCCCCTCCCACAGACACTTCATCACAGTTTCAATCTCACACTTTTTTTTGTCTCACTCAGCCCTGATTTCTCACATCTGCATGTCCTTTCTGGGTCACAATGACACACTGTCATAAGCTGCTGTTCAATTGGAATTAATTACTCTGAAAATGTTATTCTTGCAGGGATAATTTGCCATTTTTGGATTTAATTTCTTTATATAAAAGAGCAATACCACCGAATACAAAGCTATATAGCCAAAAGCCAGTTATTAATATAAGCATTTAAAACATAAAACAACTACTCTGAATCGGCCAAAAGACTAAAGCTAATTTCCTCTCTGCACAGTGTTTTCAGGTAGGAGACCATGAAAAACTCTTTTTTTGTGTTTTCCACCTTGTTAGGTTGTAATTGGTTGAGCAGGAGGGGAAACTTAACAAAACTTTATTTGAAAATGTTGTAAAATTGTACATTTAAAATCACCTGAAAAGAAAACGTTTCTACTGTTGTCTAACAGCAGGGTTTACTTCACTGTGATCATCAAATCTTTTTTCTTATAAATTTTCTCATGAATTTTCTTATAAATTCTTTACATTTATGATTATTAAACAAATAACACCATTTCAATCATTTCTAATTATAATGACTCTTTCTAGAAGGGTGTAAAAAACATCATACAATTTTACACAAAAGTTATCAGATCCTTTTGAGATATTTGTGCATCAGTGAGTGTGTTCTTTATCTTAAAGTCAGCAAACCAATCAGCTTCTAACTGTAACTCCTTAAGATATGTGAATATCACCAAATGTGTCATGGCAAGGCAGTGATAGTGCCTATTTCTCATTGTATTGTTTGTTTTCTTCTTTGCATTTTTAGATGTGACTGCTTTTAAAGGTTCGTAACCTTGAAATTCCCTTTTTTGTCTCTTTTTGTTGGACATGGCAATGACAAGTATGTTGCACACCTTCTTGTCTGCATGTGATCTTGATGGAAATCTCTGGTTCTCTGTTCATACACAAATACACACTTTGCACTTCCTGACTTTGAGAGCTGTCAGCGATTAACAGCGGGCCGTTTCAGCACCCGGGACAGTTCCTCCCCCCAGACCTGCGAGATGTTCAAACCGGGAACTCTCACATCACTCCTTAAGTCTGACTGGGGACACCAGGACTTGAGTCCAGTGGTGAGATTTGCCAATTCCACACATGACCGTGTGTGCGCTTGCATGTGTGCATGCATGCATGAGTCAATGGAGTCATCCGGCCCTACCCCCGCATTCGCATATCATCCACCCAGAGCTATTCTATCTGTATGGAAATTTGGGCTCCACAGCTGGAATCCCACAAAGCACTGTCATCTACTAATAGTTATTATCGCTTTGGCCTGTTCCCTCAGAAAAACCCTGCAATACAAGCCCATCGCATCTTTATGATAATGCCCTACAATATAGCCCCAAGCTATAGCGCATAGACCTTTGTTATCATTACGATAATTCCCATTCTCACTTGACTCCTCATTACACTACTGAAACTGCTCGGGGTTGGATGTAGACAAATTCCTGCATCTTTCTTTATTACATACAAAAAAAATCTAATATTCAAGAAGTCAGTATGATGGCAATTACATTTAAGGGTTGTTATAAATTAACAGTAAAGGCTTGCATGATGTAAGAATCATAACCTGATGACTTACTTTATCGAAAAAATTATTTTGAGCACATTATTTTAATCTAATTGAAAAAATATTCAACAGGACATGAAATATATTTTTTTAAACTCATATCAATTATTAGAAATATATGTGTGTATATGTTGCATAGATTACATTTTCCTATCTTTTACTTTTTTTTTTTAACTTACCTAAATGTTGAAAAGAAATGTTCTTTCCCTACAATACAAAACTCTTTCCACTGATGTAGGCCAATAGTATCTTCAGAGATTTATCACACTTGTAACCTCAAATATCAAATTACAGGGCAGTGAAACTATGAAACTTTTTAAATGTTGCAGTGTAAAATCGATTCAGTTAAAAGGGGGATTTTGCAATGGAGGCTGACTCTTCCAGACCTGTCACTTTGGGCTGATGATTTTCTCTGCATTACTCCAACAACCAGCTTCGGGTCAACAGTATATTTTAAGAATAGCTAAGAGAGAGACATGGCAGCTTGTGTCCTTGCATCTCTCCATGAATGCCCACACGAGGCCCCCGGACTGTATTGAAGACGTAATTGCAGAGTGATTGGCACAGCTTGTTTCGTGCAGCCTGTGTCCCGCTCTTGAAGGCTTTCCTCGGAGCACCCTCATTGTCACACAGCCTTTTAGCACCTTTGTTCCGGCCTTTCCCCGAGGACCTCACAGCTCACCATTGGCAGATGAGTCCTTCTCTGTGACAAAAGGGTCCCTGTGCTCACTCTCATTTGATGCAGTGATGACCCCCCCTCAACACACACACACACACACAAACACACTCACACACACAAACTTTGAGCATCCCCTCTTGCAAGACAAAATGTTCCGTTTAGTGGTGGAGGGTGTGGGGGTCAGGACCCAGGGGTGGGCTTTTAGGAAACAAATAAACATCAGAGCAGGAGAGAGGTGATGTCTTGTTTACACATTAGCAACCATTTAGCAAGTCCCACTGATTTTATTTTCGCCATCTCTTTTGTGGCCTTTCAAACAGATGATCTTTCTCTTTTGTACCCTCCCACTTTGGCATCACCTCTCCAGACTCACCTACATAGCCTGACTTTAATTCAAATCAAACCGGAATCTTAACATGCCTAATGAGAGAACAAACTAAGATTCAGAATTATTAGCTGCAGCACTTTTTCCAGTGATTGTCATCAAACAGCTTTTGCCCTTCCACTGTTAACATTTAGTTGCATCTAATCTGGAAAACACACACACACACTCACTCACAAACGGCATCTTTCTAATACCATCTAATGAGGTGATGACCAACCACTTGTTATAATTGCTTCAGTCCCATTTTAATTTTCAAGCTTATTAATCATATGTAGAGTTATTTAAGAATGCATAAATTAATCTTAGATTAAAAAGCCTATCAAAGCCTCAAAACAATTAAAGAGTAAGGTAAGATTTCCCCTGGGTTGGCACTTTTATTTTAATAGAGTATTCAGGTGATTATCATACTTTGATGCAGCACTGTGATTAATGCAGACACACTTTTAAATGAGCTGTTCTCTCTTGCCCAGAAAGGTAGAACATACAGGAGCCTGTAACTGACCCAACTGTTTGTTTTTTGTTTGTTTGTTTTTTTGTTTGTTTGTATTTGTTTGTTTGTTTTTGCCTACTTTTCTTGTTTACCTGCCTACAGGTTTTGGCTGAAGAGTCCCACAGAGAACAGCACTTCCTGCAGAGAAAATGGTCCAATGAGTTTGAATATTTGAGCTCCAAATAGAATGTACGATAGATACAATGAGGTTAATATTTTTAAGGGGGGCTGTATTCAATACATGCAGTACTTAAAAGGATCATTTAAAATTATTTCACTCCATTTGAATTGATTCAAGTCTGTCCTATAAAAAAATAATGAATAAAAATAACACAAAAAACAGATAAACATGTGAAGGACGTGGGTTTTTAGTCTGAATTTGGTCACTTCTGTTTTTTTTATCTGTTATTTTTCACATATGTCATTTTAATATCATATTAATTTATTGTATTATTTACCAATTAATCTAAATTAAGGCCCGCGGATTTTATTCCAAAGTGATTTAGAACATAGCTTGTAATGATTATGTAGGAAGAAAGGAAGTGTCTCAAGTAATCACTCCCATATGTAACAATGATGGGGGAGAACATTATGGAAATGAATGAATTCGATATCAGTGTCTGAGTTTCGTTTGGCAGCTCTTTTAAAATGCGATGCATTTTTCATCTCTAGTTGGAATATTATAGTGATTATCACCGTATTTATTATTATTGATATTCTAATAATTAATTCCCTTTAATTAGACTTCACATGCATGTAAACAATGCATATGCCTGTCTTAGAATGAGTGAATAATTACGGACAACTTGTCATTATTGCTGCGCACTGCTCCCCCCCCCCCCCCCTGAGTCAATGAGGCCAGCAGGAACGTGTCCCGTTAACTTCATCATCAATATTACATCAGGTCCTGTCTCTGCGCGCGGGTCAGAAGAAAATGATTAACCTCACCCTTCATTGACTTTCAAAAGTTAAATGTCCGCAACTTAGGGTGGAAACCCCCACGTGGCTCATCCGTCTGAACTTTTCTCTTTCAGATTTAGTGGGCAGGAGCAGGATCAGATGGAGTGACCCCCGGAGCAGCTGCGTATTGTCGCAGCACGTGTAGGCCTTTCGGATTGTGAGCGGCTAATCCGTGGGAACCCAGCACGTGATGAAGGCCTGCACCCCTTTATTCATCATCAGCGGAACCCTACTCTGAGATCACAATGAGTCGTGTGAACCCTGATGTTGGAACGGGATGCCGTTTCCCATTACAGCCTCCCAGACGCACGCCAACCATAACTGCGTTCTTCAGCGTAAAGTCCCAAAAAATAGACTCCAACCAAGGGGGGAATTGTCTCAATTAATTCGAATATGCACTTCACATATTGCTTAAAATATTTACGTCTTTTCTTTCTTTCCTTCTTTTTTCTAAACACTTTTCTATCCGGGGGCAGCTTTCCCTGGACCAACGCTCACATCTGACCTTCTTCACTGGTCATGAATTCATACTTAAAGCGGGTGGCCTGTGCGTTAATGGGAGTGCCTTTCTCATAAGTTTTTTTTTTTTTTTTTTTGCCGTCACTTGATTGTCGTAGTCGTGGTGGAGGGGGCTGTGCTCCCGTCAGGCTGCCATGTGGACACCGCTGCTGCTGGTGGCGCAACCCAAACCGTCCGCGCACCCCGAGAGCGCAGCACAGAGGCAGGGAGACAGCCATCAGGAGGGAGGCGGTGCTGCACGGACAACTGCGTCCCACTCCTAAGGCAAACATCTTTACATCCTTCTGAGCAGACTTCTAATCGCTCAGACATCCGCTCGATCACGTTCGCACGCGCTCACATATAAATAGTGCACGAGAGAGGAGCTGAGCCAACGTCAAGGGTGAGTTTTGGAGAAAAATGCTGATAATATAAACAGTTTGCGTTGCAGATTGTTGTTGTTCTTATTCTTTTGAACATTTTCAAGATGTTATCGCGTCATTGTATTTTCATTATTCCCGACAATGCCTGAACGCTTAGAGCAATAGAAAGTTTACGCATCTGAGTTTGTGCGTGAAATTTAGATCCATAAAGATGTCTCAGACCTGAGCTCTGAAAAAAGTCCCTGTCATGCGACTGAATTGAAAAAAAAGAAGTCCTTTTTTGTCAAGAGTTTTCCTGAACCTTGAGGTTTTACTCATTTGACTTAAATATCAAACGGTTCTGCTGCTTCCAGGCCCCCCAAGGATGGACTCCATACCTGCAGGACGAGACTCCAGCTCCTCACCAAACTCCAAACAAGAACTTTCATACTCGACCAGCAACTTAAAACCAAACCAGGTCGGAGAGACGGTCCTGTACGGAATACCCATTGTGTCTTTGGTGATCGACGGCCAGGAGAGACTTTGCCTCGCGCAGATATCCAACACTTTGTTGAAGAATTACAGCTACAACGAGATCCATAACAGGCGCGTGGCGCTGGGCATCACCTGCGTCCAGTGCACCCCTGTCCAGCTGGAGATCCTGCGGAGGGCCGGAGCGATGCCCATCTCCTCCAGGCGCTGCGGGATGATCACCAAGCGCGAGGCGGAGAGACTCTGTAAGTCTTTTCTCGGAGCTCACTCGCCTCCAAAACTTCCGGAAAATTTTGCCTTTGACGTGTCCCATGAATGCGCCTGGGGGAGTCGTGGCAGCTTCATCCCCGCCAGGTACAACAGCTCCAGGGCCAAGTGCATCAAGTGCACCTACTGCAACATGTACTTTTCCCCGAATAAATTCATATTTCACTCGCATCGCACGCCAGAGTCCAAGTACACGCAGCCGGACGCGGCCAATTTTAATTCCTGGAGACGGCATCTCAAACTAACGGACAAAAACTCTCCCACCGATATATTGCACGCCTGGGAAGACGTGAAGGCCATGTTCAACGGGGGCAGTCGCAAGAGAACGCTGCCCTGCGGTGGCTCAGAGTCCAGCTCTCCCATCAAATCGCACGGGCCCAGCCGTCCACGAGACTCTCCCGAGGTGCCTGCGAAGATCCTCAACTGCGAGGACACGCGGAGTCCCATGACGAGCACGCGCAGCTACCCGGTCATCCCGGTGCCCAGCAAAGGCTTCGGGATGCTGCAAAAGATCCCCCCGCCGCTGTTCCCTCACCCATACGGCTTCCCGGCTTTCGGTCTGTGCCAGAAGAAGGAGGACAGCATGATGGGCGAGCAGAGCAAGGCCGGCCTGCCGGGGGTCCTGTGGCACGGCACCAAGGACAGCGCCTACCACTCCTTCCCGATGTTCTGGCCCGGTGCGGGCCCTCTCCCCATCCCTCCGTACCCCCAGGCTCCGCACAAACCCCCGCCAGAGCTGCTCTGCGCCCCCAGACAAACTGACATGGACATTTCCGAAAGCAGCGACCGGAGCACCAACACGTCCAAAGACAGCGTGGTCGATAACGACCGGTGCTCCAGCACCCAGTCCATGCGTAACGAAGAAGACAAGTCCGGGGACGAGGGGAGGCCGGTGGAGGGTCTAACCCTCCAGTCTCGGAAAATCAGCTACGTGTCCGCGTTCAGACCCGTTATCAAAGACGCCGACTGCATCGCCAAGCTGTACGGCAACAGGAGCGCGTACAGCGGGTGTCGCACCGGCTATTTGTCGCCCGATTTTTTAAGCGAGAGCTCAAGCTACCGGTCCATGTCCCCGTGCGTGGACAGCGAGGGCGAACCGGACGTGGACGTGGAGACCCACAAAACGGCAGAGGAGGAGGAAGAGGAGGAAGACCCCCGGCCTCTGTCGTCCATGTGTCCCCAAACTCCACCCGGCGCCGCGCGCACCGATTCACCCAAAGACTCCGAGTCCAAAGGCGCGCACGAGGCCGGCCAGCTCGAGCCCCAGAAAATGAGCCTACATGTGGCCCAGTCTTGCGAAAGAGAACTGCAGAGCAAGCAGTTGTCTGCGCCGTTCTCAGCAGTGAGTGACTTTTAACTGAAACACTGGAGATTTTTCAAGCTGTAATATTTCTCTGACGTTTTCCTGCAAGTGGCTTTTGTTTTTGTTTTTTTTCTTGGCCTGTGTGTGTGTATACTTTTGAGCAGATAGCCTAAGTGTATTCTTGTGGGGGCAATGTATCATAAATGTTAAAACGATGTAACAGCAAGAACAACTATGTGCATAGCATTCAGAAGACAGATATTCTCCGTATTTTTTGGACAAAAAAATAAAAGTATAAACATTAAAACGCAGAGTACATTTTTATATTAGTAGTTTAGGATTTTATTTGACTCCATTAGCTCAAAGAAGTGGTTATTCTTTCTCGTTTAGGTTTACACACCGGAGAGGGGAGAGCTGCAACAAAGGAGCAGCCCGTTTCAGTTCAGACCCACCAATTACCTGACCGCAGCACTCACAGCAAATGGTTAGACACACAACTTAATATATAGAAATACACACACAAATAAATACATTTAATCATTTGATAATTTAGCAGCAAAAATCTGCGAGAGGAAAAAAAAATTATATGGATTTATTTTCTCTTAAGATGAGAGTGCAAGTAAAGAAGAACCATCTTCTACAGTGGAGGAGATCGAAACGAAATCTTTTAGCGGACAAAGCAGCGAAGAGAACCAGCGAGAGCAGGAGGAGGGTAAGACACAGCAGGCCATCCAAAGCAGATATTTCTAATGCTTTTAAAAATTCATTTTTTATATTTCAATTCATAATTTTTATTAAATTATTCATATCTATATTCATATATATAGATAAATACATATATCCGTCTGTTTTGTGTGTGTGTGCGTGTGTGTGTGTGTGTGTGTGTGTGTGTGTGTGTGTGTGTGTGTGTGTACACGGTGCTCAGGTGAGGACGCGTCAGTCAGAGCTGTACCAATACAAAGAAACATTCAAAGTCTGGCAAAAGGTAAGACGGTTTCCCTCTGCCAGAAAGAAAAAAAATGGTAAATATAACAATGTAATTACTAATGTTATTATTATTTCTATTTAGGTTTAAAATACCTGAGATTTTTAAAAAAGTGTTTGAAACATTGTGAGACTCGTAAAGTGATTGTAATCGTCACCCAATCGCTCACCTCCAACAACTTTTAAAGCCCTAGGGCCGTAGTCTTATAAACCTGACGTTTTGGGAGGCAGTTATGGCCCCTCACCTGCAGAACAGCGTCTCATTTCCCACTGAATATGCACACAAACATAAGATCCTTTATTACGACCCTAGTCCTGAGAAGACCCGCTCAGAATTGTCTTTGCAAATGATGATGACGTCCTCGTCACCGCCATTAAAAATAGACAAATGTCCTAGATGTTTCATTTCTCCTCAAAGACCTTGTCCTTTGTGTGTTTTCAGAGGAACTGCAGAAGCAGCTGCTGGAGCAAGTTGAGCTGAGGAAAAAACTGGAACGTGAGTTTCAGAACTTGAAAGGTAAGCAAAAATTGGATATTAATTAGCAATTTAGTCATGTGGCTCATATAAGATCAGAAGAAAATATATGTCAAATATTATTATTGATGTGCTGCAGTGAACACCCCACAATTAAAATATATTTTAGATATTTATACATCAAGACCATCAGTCTCATTTTATACACATGCTGTACACATAATTCTTTAAGCCATTCAAGTCCATTTTCCCAAAACTCAAAGCCTTGTGTTCAGTCATGTGTGTCTCCAATAGAACAGAGCTGTTAGAATAGCAAGTATAGCTGGAATAGCAATTATTTTACTTAGAACAAGAACGTGCTGCTAACTATTATTTTATTTATCTTTTACACTTATGTGAATAAATTCCAAACATGCTGAGAGGTGTCCCTGAATTTACAGTAAACAATAACATGACCCGTTATATTCTATTTCTCTCAAATGTTAAAGTCTATGTATTGTTCTATTAAAATTGTAATTAGAAACTCTTTCTCAATTTTCTAAAGCCATAGAAAAACACCTGTGTACTTGTAATTTTTTTATATAATCCTGCATAATAAATTGTCAAACATTTGATTTTTCTTAAAATTACTGTTTCGGATGATTATTGATTGACAATAAGACAAAAAAGTATTGAAAAAGAATGGAAATGGTAACTTCATGAATAATGCTCGGAATGATTCCTGTAAGACACATCTTTAGATCTCTCTTTATTAAAATTCACATTCCATATAATTAGTGTCATTACAGAGGCAGTTTGCTCAGGTTACATTCATTCGTTTGCAGAGATCTGAAAAGCAGGAATGACTTTAAGTTTTATAGTAAAATATTTTAGAAAGGTTTCAAATGAATGCTTTCAGTGCCTACCAATAGATCTACTATTTCATGCTGTCATTAGGTGTTAGGTGCCGATGGAGAGGAGCTTTATCACGAGAACAGCGCCCTCTGTAGACTGGAAAACCGTCCCATCCATTTCAACATCCCCCAAATTTACATGACAAAAACATAAATCTACCCAAACCCTTTCATCCTGACAGTTTTTCATTCTCACAGATATTAAGGAAAAATGCCAAAGCTCTACTCATATATATATCAAGTACTGTAACATTGAAGTATGCAGCACACATAGGTAATCTATTTGTGTATTTTGTTTGTCAGATAATTTTCAGGATCAAATGAAAAGGGAACTTTCTTACAGGGAAGAGATGGTGCAGCAGCTTCATATCGTGAGAGGTGAGAAACACAAAGTGAGCCTAAAGGGCCTTTATTATGGAAAAGTACCCTTTCCCCTGTATTTTAGAGGATATATTTTTGTTTGAAAAGTTCATGCTTACACAAAAAACAAAAAACCCTGACCTTTGGACCTTACAGCAACAATTCTTGATCCTATAGTCAAAGATGTTCAGATTTTCCTGGTTAGAGGATTTACAGCATGAGCTTTCAGTAGGGCTAACTGTCCAGCAGCCATCGCAGTGTCCGAGGCCGCGCAAGGTCCAACTGACCGTTAGGAAAATTTAACATTTTGATAATAAAATTATAAGGTTGAATATTTTTGTCTTTTTTATGGTTGCAACTATCCAGCTGTAGTTTTGTCATGACACAGTAGCGCTCCAAGATTGATCCAGATCTCAAAAGAGGTGCACCATGAGGAAGATGAGGCATGGAGGTGTCTTAGATCTCTCCACACTTAAATAAATGAGGTGTAAAAACAAATGCTGAAGCAGGTGCTGCTGTAATGTTTTCTTAAAAAAACAACAACATCAGAAACCTACTATTAAGATATAGTTTTTCTCAACTTTTACAAAAGGACAGAGTACGTCTCCCTGAAATAGAGCAGTTATTTAAAGCCATATTAGTTCAATCCCCCATTCTTTTTTTCTTTTTGAATGTATTTAGCACTAGATAATTGTGAAGATAGACATGAGTGGATTTCACAGGACACATTTATTTGAATGGTTTTATCATATAGTGAATCTGATGGAAAAACATAGGGCAAGTTTCCCACAACAACTTTCATTATAATAAGTGTTCATTGTTTGCCATAATAATTTTCCCTCAGCATGGCTCAGAATCCGTCCCAATGTCCAGCTGTTGTGAACGTTTCTAACGGCTTAAAATGATTTAATCATACACGTGTGTCTGCAATATTCTTAGTGTTTGATAGCTTTCAAGTTTCCTATACACTCTAGTGCTCACACACTATTAATTGTCTTATATCCTTCTTCATAGAAGCTCACGACGCGTTACACCATTTTTCCTGTAAGATGTTAACTCCACGACACTGCACGGGATCCTGCTCCTTCAAGTCTCCCATGCTGCCGCCATAAGAAGAGCAGATCTGGCGTAGGATGAGCTAAAAGGACACATCTGTCACACATCTGCTGCTCCTGTCAAACAGCAGAGCCTAGAATGTGAAATGCGTCCGCGGAAACTGAGGAACGGAACTGAAAAATAGACTAACCTGTAATTACTTGTAATCTTTGAAAGGAAAGTGTATTTCCACCTTTATTATTTCTGAAAATCATCCCGCACATTGTGATATTTGTTTTACAGAAATTATGCCATATATTCTGTTTATTTGTGGCAAAGTGCAATGATGTGCTGTGTTTCTTGTAACGGTGAGTTGTTTTTATTTATTTTTTCCCATAGCAGCATTGAATAGCCAGTTTGTGGTTTGTTATCCTCTCAGAGTTGTAAATAATCCTAATGCTGTTATTTATTTTACTTTTTGGTTGATGTTTTTTTCAGGCCAGTAGCTGACGTTGGACGTTATGCACTTTAAACGAGTGATGGGAATTACATTAAAAAACCTGCTTTGAGATATGTTCAACAGTATAGCGGTCAAACATTTGTTTTTGAGGATTGGACAAACGCAGAATTTAAAAGGCGACATTAGCATCTGCGATCTTGTAGCGATATATTCCATCCAGAGTAGCCTGTTTGTCACTGTAAGATTGGTTTCCATGGCTAATAAATAAATAATTTTACCGAGAAAGAAAAGTTTACTTTTTGCCGTTTGTGTAGTTTATCAGTCTCTTTTTTCTGCTTTCAAAAATGTATTTTCAAAAATGTAGATCTATGGAACTTCCCATTGCAACTACTATCTTTAATGTGCCCATTTTTTAGTGACCAAATAATTTTTTGTTGCTTTATTTTTTCAATTGATCTCTAGTAAATTGAAACAGCTGGATCACATTTCAAATTCACGGTAAAAACTTTAAACGATCGACAATGTTGACTGTTTCGAACACTTTTTCTGGATGGGAAATCCACATATCGATGAACGGTGGACGCTGGCCATTTGAGCTTTAGAAATAACTTATTTGATAATAATCTAGATTTGTAGCTTTGAATTAATTTTGTTCCAATAAATCCAATCAATTGATGTTTCAGTCAAATTTCAGGTTTTAACTAAATATGAAAATGTAGGCTATTACTTGAACCTTCTTGACAGGATTATTTGATTGATCGTGTTCAGTCAGGTGAAGTAAACGGCTCAAATCGGATGGGTTTGATCCCGTCCTCGGACATACCCTTGCAGTGGCCATTGTGCGTGGTGCAACAGCGCCCCCTGCAGTGTGATGCCTGGAAGGGCAACCTGGCCGAAGAATTTTGCAAAGGTACTGTCCCTTGAGAGAAACTGTGCTGCGCCTGCGCATCCAGTGTAACAAGATGGCGGAGAGTGCGGAACTGAAGGTAAATCGAGTTGCTACACCAGCTTGATAAATTGACGTTTCAAATGCTGAGATTTGAATTCTGGATCATAACCAGTCGTTATTCAGCTCACAAAGCCATGAAGGGTGATGTTAGCTAACCATATAACAACGAAAGAGTGGAGCAGAAGAGACCAGACAAACTGTTAGCTGCCAGGCTAGCTCGTTAGCATTAGCTTTGTTATTGTTGCCGACGTTCCGTTAGGATGTCGCTGCGGTTCACCTGCACAGTTTATACTATAAATGAAATTCACAGCAGGTCCATTGTTGTCAACACGACTGCACAGTAGTACCAGCTGATTAGATTAGTGTATGAGCGGTCTTGCCAATGTCAGGGTCTGTTTAAAAAAAAAAGGGCTGTGTCTATTCCCTGGAAGCCAAGCACAGGTTAACTGCATTAGCATTTATTCTGACCATTAAAATCGTCTGTTATCGTAATCTTATTTTTTTATTCGCATGTGACCTAATATTTGTTTTGAAAATGCAACATTTTCTTTTAGTACAGCCAAAGTGCTTTAGCATCACTCAGACTATAGGAGCTAGTGTACGCTAACTGAATATACTTCATCTCCTGTGCACATTTTCTATGAAGATATTGCTCATTGTTAACTGACAGAGAATACACACTATGGGAACTTACAGTTCACTCTGAGCTAAACTACAGCTGATAATTGTGTGAACTGCTCAAGAAAGTGCCATGGGCTTCCTATTCCCAGTGATGTCCAATTTCACTTGGTAATGCAGTCATTTATGCCACAAATACAATTTACACATACATGTGAGACAAATGTAAAAGATGCTCTTTATGTCTGAAATTTTGAAAGGTTTTTTTTTTTGTTCCTTCTGAGCCATGGAGGTGTTATATTTAATCATTGATCAAGTACAAGACATATATTCCTGCTATGCACCATATTATGTTTCTTATGTTGCTGTTAACAATCACAAAATCCTTGTTTGATGATTATAATTCATAGTTTCGGCATAATTTTGTAACCTGCTTAGAAAAAACAAGATTTTTATATGTTGTAAAAACATCCAAACATCAAACATTCAAACAACAAATCAGACCGTGGCACAAAAAACATGTCTCTGTTGATGCAATGCATTTGTAAAATATGTAGGCAGGAAAATAAATCTGTTGTGTTGAAAGTGAAGTAGTAGAGCTTTAGTATTTTCTTCTGGTGTCAAAATGAGTAGTTAAACCCTTTTATTAACGGTGGATTCTTCTTCTTTTTTTTGCCAGCAAATGGTAATGAGCCTTCGTGTTTCAGAGCTCCAAGTATTGTTGGGCTATGCAGGACGGAATAAGCACGGGCGCAAACATGAACTTTTGACCAAAGCTCTTCACCTACTCAAGGCTGGTTGCAGTCCTGCCGTGCAAATGAAGATCAAAGAGCTTTACAGACGGCGCTTCCCGACCAAAATGGTTTCGCCTGTGGACTTAGCTCTCCCCGGTGTTCATTCTGCGTCCAGCTTGCCGACTAGCCTCGCCCAACTGGGATTTGACAGCCACGGATCTCCGTCACCGCTGCTGCCTGTTTCTCTACTAGGACCTAAGCACGAGCTGGGTCTGCCTCAGCTCTCCTCCACCCTGCACCCTGTACACCCCGATGTCAAGCTCCAGAGATTGCCATTCTACGATGTGCTGGATGAGCTCATTAAGCCAACCAGCTTGGGTGAGTCCAACTATGTATGTAGTAGCAACATTTTTTCCCCTCGCACATACCCATAAAGAATTGCGTAATGTGACTAGTAATTTCCAACGGTCCCTTGCTCACTTTTTGTTCTTGGTTTCCTTTTTGAAGCTTCGGACAACAGTCAGCGGTTCCAGGAAGCCTGTTATGCCTTTGCGTTAACACCACAGCAAGTTCAGCAGATCAGCAGCTCCATGTAAGTGAAAAAGCAAGATTGTACAATGTGACAAACAATCTCACAGCCTTTTTCAGTTTCCTACTTATCTGACACAGATTTTACATTAAGTTGTATCAAAGTGTGTGTGCTGAACTGAACTGTTCTGATCTGATTTTTTCTATGATTTAGGGACATATCTGGGACCAAATGTGACTTTGCTGTCCAAGTCCAATTGAGGTATTTATGACAAATTTGTCTTTTAGTATCAGTTTGAGTTAATGTTTATTTACGGTCAAATTAATTATGCGTTAGTCTCACTTAACTTCCACTTGTCCTGTCTTGGTTTTTAAACAAAGCTTGTGTGTTTTTTAGATGTCTGTTACATTCTGTCTACTTATTTTGGTGCAAAGCTTAGTCTGATTTAACAACTACTACTATTCACAATTGATCCCTTTTAGCTCTTATCTCAGATTATTTGGTATGTATTACTCAGGTTAGGTTCTGAAACGTAGAACAAATGGTACAGTGTCTGGTTGGTTGAACTTGGCTTGGTATCTTTCTTCTTAAATTTAGGTTAATATTGGTCACAGTCTTTGCAGATTGAGCAGTACAGTCACAGTACAGTATCACTCCTTACATAGATCAGTCATTGAGGTAAGCTTTTACGAGAGAAAAGTACTTTGTAACATAAAAAGTGATGAATGACGTCCTTTAAGAAGTGCTCTCCTATATCATAGATGGAGATGGCTGTACTTGACACTACTGAAATGGTAAAATAAGCAAGCCAACCTTATTGTAAAAGTGGTAACTGTACAGAAACAAATAGCCTTTGACATTTGAGTGACAAAATATGAACATATCATATGTCTAATTTATTTTCTTCATTTTCAGATTTTGCTTATCAGAGACGAGCTGTCCACAGGAGGACCACTTCCCCCCCAATCTGTGCGTGAAGGTGAACGGCAAGCCCTCTAATCTCCCTGTGAGTCCATTTATTTCCTCATCTCATGATGATCCATTTTGTGGAAGTGACAGGGTGACATACATTTGTTGTATCCTTTGCAGGGATATCTTCCTCCCACTAAAAATGGTGTTGAACCAAAAAGGCCCAGTCGACCCATTAACATCACTTCTCTGGTTCGACTGTCCACTACTGTTCCTAACACAATTGTGGTGTCCTGGACCTCAGAAATCGGGCGGGTAAGACCATTACCTTATACTGTTGAAAAACAATATCAAATGGAATGAGCTACAGACATGATGTACCTGTTACTTCTTTGTTGTTCAGAGTTTTTCCATGGCGGTGTATTTAGTAAGGCAGCAGTCATCTGCAGTGTTGTTGCAAAGGCTACGGGCCAAAGGAATCAGAAACCCTGACCACTCAAGAGCCTTGAGTAAGTAACCACTTTAACTGAATATACCTTTCATTTGTAGTTCCTCCTTTGACAATGTCTCTAAAAAGGTCATTTAAAAGTCTTCCTCCAATCAAACCTTTTTTTTTTCATGCCTCTACATTTTTATGTATTGTTTGATCACACAATGGCAGGTATTTGGAAATAAAAGGAATTAAACTGGTCTGAATATCAAAAAAGTCTTAGTTCTTTTTAGGTTCCCAGAATATTGGCCTTGTTCCTGTTTCGTGTGGGAAAAAAATGTGTTTGACATTTCCCTTCATTGTGGTTTTGCTTCATGAAAATCCTCTGTGATCCCAGCGTAATGTTTCTATGAATCAAAGTCTTATTGTCTTCTTTTTTATATTCACTGGATATTTAACATCTTGGTATGGTGAATATCAATTATTGATCATTTATTTTTTCTTCTTTCCTCTTACAGTTAAGGAGAAGTTGACAGCTGATCCAGAGAGCGAGATTGCCACCACCAGTCTACGAGTGTCTCTCCTGTGCCCTGTAAATATTGTTTACCACTATTTGCTCTTTTCTTAGCTATAAGATGTCATTTAGCTTATGATTACATCAGTAAGAATCTGAATTGAATTTCCCCGTTATTGTGGGAGTGCAGAGTTCTCAGTTGTTAAAACTTTCCCTCTCTGAATTAATTTTGAGAGACTTAAAACACAACAAAATGAAAAGGTGGTGGTTTAGTGCCAGATCACTTTCCTCTTGGTATATTAGTAGCATGTATTTGTCTTTTGTTTTGTCTAGCTACAGTCGGCACTACAACTGATTTTTTTTATGATGGAATGTTCATGAAATGAATGCAATATTTTTTTCTTTGTTCAAGCTGGGAAAGATGAGGCTGACTATCCCTTGCCGATCTATGACTTGCTCACACCTTCAGTGCTTCGATGCTACCCTTTATATCCAAATGAATGAGAAGAAACCAACCTGGGTCTGTCCAGTCTGTGACAAAAAGGCTCCATATGAGCACCTTATTATCGATGGGTGAGTCATATGGTGATTTTATGTTTGTTTGATATCAAATTGAATCTGTTTTAAAAGTATTTTCCATCTCTAGTTTAAAAAAAGTGCTTAGCTGAACCATTGCCCACTCCCTCTGAGAAGTACAGAGACATTCTGTGTCAGTGTTATTGAATTTGCATGTTAATCTTCACAGATTGTTCATGGAAATCTTGAATAGCTGCTCTGACTGTGACGATATCCAGTTCAAGGAAGATGGAAACTGGGCCCCCATGAGGTCAAAGAAGGAGGTGCAGGAGGTATCTGCCTCCTACAACGGTGTGGACAGCGGTTAGTAAGCGGAAGCTTTCCAAATTTCCAAGTTTGACATTCAGTGTGATCGTTGTGTACAATGCAAGTTTTTTTTATTTTTTTTTATTCAAAATTTGTATAGATTTATCTAGAACGGAAAGCCACGAGCAGAAACAGGGATCATCTCATGACAACAACAAGAAAGTCGATGTTATCGATCTAACGCTGGATAGCTCCTCAGAGGACGAACAAGACGATGAGCCCCCTCCAAAAAGAGTCTGTCCATCGCTGTCCCCTGTCTCTCCCCCTTCAAACAAGGGGTAAGCCTCCAGCCCATCAATCAGTCAGAAAGATTGCTGTGAAAAGTTTTTCTCTTGGCCAAAATCTACTCATGTCTGTCAGGGTGGCTCTTTTCCCTGACTATATATGCTATTTCCTGTCAGAGTACTGAACCTGCACAGCCAAGCATCACCTGTGGCCAGGGCTCCCAGTATGCCCCCTGTGGAGACCAGTTACATCCCCCCACCACCACCTCTCATCCAGGACTACCGCCACTACTATCACGCAAGTGACTTGCCAGGTACACTTGCTGATTGCCTGCCTTTGCTTTTATACAGTGTTTGAAGAAAAATTCCTTCATTTAACTTACTGGACTCCTCTTAATTTCTTTACAGATCTAAATTTCTTCTCCTTCCTCCAAGGGGACAATCAGGTACACTTATATATAAATGTTGTTGCATTACATCCTTTAAGTAATTTTGCAGCTGCGTACTAAGCTTGAGCACCTTGCCAGTAGTGTTCCTGTTTTACAGTCGGCTGTTGTGACAGTGACTCTCCTTTGTCCCATTAGCATTACAACATGGTGATGGCGGCTGCCGCCGCTGCGTCAGCCTCTGCTCCAGAGGATCACGACCTGCTCCTCAACCGCTTCCTCCCCTACAGCTCATCTCAAATGTTGCGGGAGCCGCCGGGCACCCCTGGGAGCAGCACGCTGGCTACCACCAACGGAGGCAGCAACAGTGGAAGCACCAGTAGTTTAGTGTCTTCCAGCAGTCTGCGGGATCGTGAAAAAGACAGAGACAGCCACACTATTTCAGGATTGTCCCGCTCTTCGGTGGAAGCTGCAGCAGCAGCCGCAGCCATTTATGGCTCCATATCTGACGTTATCTCTCTTGACTAGATCGCACAGAACTGAAGGACAAGGGAGACCTCAAACAGGAGTTATTTGTAAATAATGAAAAGTAAATGAAAGAATACAGTGCTATGTACAGAGAGGAAAATCTATTTTCAATTTGACTGATATGTATATAAACTTAGGACGCTTCTTGTCCGGTGAGTAACTTCAGTTGATATTTTTATGTGAATACTGAAGACTTTTTCACACCTCTTAATGTGGTCCTTTGATTATATTGTAGCTTTTGTACCTGGTTTTTACTATTTTGTTTCAATATTTAATGTCAATGGCATTATTTCAGCAGACATGCACAGGACCCAATGAGGCTACAACTTCTGGAACATGTTTAGAACATAAAGAAAATGGGCATTGATAACGATGAACAAAGAGCAGGCCACAGCAGCATGAGAAAATGTGGTACACTTTCTTTATTTTCTAAATTGCGTCAGTGTTTTGACAACAGAACTGTCAGGCCATCCTTGCCATCACTGTAGAATTATGTTCTCTAAGACTTTCATGCTGTGGTTGTTATTTTAAGGTATTATTTATAATGTAAGTTATGTTGGATTTGTGCTATATTTCAAAAGAAGCATTCCTTATGCCTCTTGGAACTGTTGCCACTAGAAATGCAAAAGCAAATTGCGAGATCCTTCTGTTGTCATAACTACACTTTTCCTCCCTTGTTTCTTTTAGGTTAATCAAATATGAAAAATATCTGTGTGCTTAAAATACATATTAATTGGGAGTAAGTCGGTCTTGTTAGATCAGGCTTTTTTGACATGTGAATGAAGGGCACCTGTCCAGCGAGCACCCACAATTGGACCTATATAAACATATATATATATATATATATCTATAGATGTATATATTTACACTCTCTAAATTTAGCATTTTTCATCAATGTAATGAAAATTTTTTGTGTATTACTCTTAAAATGTGTGCAGGAAAGTAGAGAGAAGTGTCCAACTGACAAATCTGTGCTCCACATTTAAGACAAGGCCGGTTTGGTCTATTTGAAGTTCATTCTTAACTGAAAATCTAGTACAATTCACTGGTTTTAAGTGGATTAATTACTTTTCAATCTGTTATTTTGTTTTAGCACTTGTTTTTTTTTTATATATGTGTGCATAAATAAGGTCTGTGTGGAGCAGTGAAAAGTTACAGTTTCAATTAAGAAGTTTTCAGCTTTGTATGTTTGCCAATTATCTAAAAGCTCACCTGTTTAAGAGCTGTGCTGTTCTGTGAGGACACAGGATGCATAGTCTTTTTGTGGTGTTAAATGTATTTGCAGAAGCCTTTAATATAACAGTGATAGCTTAGTCTTTGAGTGAATCACAACATTAATTTTGGCCCAGAGGTTGAGATTGAAATTGCTATGAATGCCTCCCCTCCCTTCTACCTTTCCCTCCCTCTCATTTTCTTTGTTGAAATTTTCATTTGTGCTCGCAATTAGAATTATTTATTATCATATATATTTTCAACATTTGTTTGATCCGTGAATATGCATTGCTGTCATTGTATGTGATATTTCTTTTCTAATTATATAAATAATGATATTTAAAGATGTCACTGTTGCTTGACATGCATTGTAACATTTTCAGTTTAATTTACCTTTTCAGTCTCTTTCGCTATTGGATGATGTCAATAACTCAATAGAAGCTTTGATAATTCTGAACAGCTACAAGGCCTACTGTGCTAATTGATATCTAAGAAAATTAAACAAAACACAAAAAAATTCACAAAGAAAAAAGGAAAGAAAATGAGAGGTTTACATTGATTTTTTTTACACAAAATACTTTCTGTAGTTAAGTGTATTGATAAGCATGCAATGCCGTTTAGAGGCTACATAACAAGGCTGTTTCGGGACGGATAAAGAGTAGTTATAGTCTTATTACTAGATCCACATTTTGCTGTAGGAATCTATTTTTTCAAGTTAATTAGGAAATTTGCAGAACGGCATTTGATAGAAGCTCAGTTTTTCTAAACAAAAAGTTGTTACCTCTTATTTTGGAGGGAGGATGAATTTATAAGATGGACCGTTGAAATCGCAATGAATGAAATGTTTCGACCGGTGTTCTTTTCGGAGCGGATAAAGACGTTGTCACATCATTGGTCGGAGCTCTACGTCAGTACGTAGAGTATGACCTTAGTAGTGAGCGGCGCTGTTACGGACTGGAATGGGAGCTGGCGATTTTTCCCATATTTCGATAGTTTAATCCGTGAATGGCGCCGAAACAGGACCCGAAACCTAAATTTCAAGAAGGTAGCGACTTGTTTGTTAAATGATTTGCTTTGTGCGTGCCACTGGTAACTGCTGAAGTCCCCTTAAGAATTCAAAAGTGTTAGCTTAGCTTGTCCAAATAAACAGTGGCGCCGCGTAACAGCTAGCCGTATTAGCTTTCATTGTTGTTGCCGTGTAACCAAAACGGGTCTTAATCACTATTATTGTTGACTTTTGTTGCTTCTTTGATCATATTTGCACCATGTTATCTATGGTTAGTAACAGGAAAGTACACTATCTGGATTTTAGCTATGCTCTTATTAGCTCACACGTTAGCTTCATTGATAGCTTATGTTGGACTTCACCGCCCACTTTGCTCTTGCTACTTAGCTAAATGCTAGCAGACTGACTGTTTACTTGTTGTTTTCAGGTGTAGTCTTGCTAATTTTGAGAGATAAATATCATAACGATAGCTTAGTGACGTCAATATAGGCAAGCTGAATTGAGAAGGTAATGCACACATAGTTAATTACGCGTAGAGTCCCACGTGTGCCGTTGGGTTACTCACAAACCAGAGATTCATTTTTAGGCGTAAGTCATGCCATTTGTCTTTAAGCAGCCCCGAATTGATCTGAACGAATGACATGTTCTCTTTTTGTGGACCACCTCCTCTCACAGGTGAAAGAGTGCTGTGTTTTCATGGGCCATTACTCTACGAAGCTAAGGTAGGCTGCCCCAGTTATCCTGTCATGAGGTCCTCCTCCCTGTGTTGGATATTTCTCATGCTCTCTTCCCATTGCAGTGTGTTAAGATAAATATCAAGGACAAACAAATCAAGTACTTTATTCATTACAGCGGTTGGAACAAGAAGTAAGTTTTTGGATGGATCAAGAATTACTTTTTTTTGTTTTTTAGGTTTTTAGGAGTAATTTATTGTTTTTGTTTTTTTGTTCTAATCCAGCTGGGACGAATGGGTTCCTGAAAGCAGGGTGCTTAAGTATGTGGACAGTAATCTTCAGAAACAGAAAGAGCTTCAGAGGGCAAATCAGTAAGTATAGTAACACAAATGTTTTGTTTTTTTAATCAATAAATATCCACACTATTAACATGTGCCTGTTTCAGGAAACTCACTGATTCGTTTTCACACATGAAGAAAAAATACATTCTGAAAAATGTGCAGGCAGTTTCAGTCCACCTTTTTCCGCAGTTTGTGTTCACACAGTTGACACAGGGGACTTTCTGCACTTTTACAACTGCAGATGTGGCAGAAGAATTGCTGGAAAGTGGCTATAGAGTGCCCAGGAGACTATTGACAAATTCCTATTGCAGATTTGTTGTTGTTTTCCAGGTTTAGATTGGCAGATTAGTTCCCCCCTACTTAGTTGTGGGGTTCAAGAGGACACTCACTCATATCAGCACACACAGCTGCATTGAATAGTCTGTGTGTGTGCATGAAGTTTCTGCTGCAGATATGTGTGGACGTGTGTATGAGTGTGTCTGTGAACACATACGATTTGAAGTAACTTGTGTTGTCTGAATTTAGAGACCATTATGTTGAGGGAAGAATGAGGGGTGCTGCGCCGAATAAGAAAATACCTGCTGCATCGCAGAAAAACGATGTGTGAGTCAATGCTCCTTTTTCTTCTATCACCTTCTTTAATGGTTGCTATTAGACCCCTTTCAGAATATTTAAACATTTCTTAAAATGTCTGTCTTTTTTGTAGGAAAACCAAAAAGAACAAACAGAAAAGTGAGTATTCCATGCTGTATATTTGGGCTACGGCCTATGTCTCTCTAGCTTTTTATGGCCAACATTGTGGTTAGAGCTTGAAATTGTCAAGAACAAAAGTTTAGTAAGTTTGTGTCTGTTCAGCTCCTGGAGCAGGAGAAGGGACTAGTTCAGGAGGAGACCCAACTCATCCTCCACGAAAGAAGAGAGCACGTGTTGACCCTACTGTGGAGAGCGTGAGTCCATGCAGCTGCTCAGCTACTTCTAGTAATAGTAATACTGTTCTTAGTAATAGTGCTTAACTTTTTTTTATAGGTATATTTTAGCTACACTAGAGTAAACAATTTGATTCTCTGTGTAGCAGAAACTATGACCAAATTGTTTGGAATTACATGAATTGTGTGTACTTGTGCTTTAATATTTCTGTCTGTTTAGGAGGAAACCTTCATAAATCGTGTGGAAGTTAAAGTAAAAATCCCGGAGGAGCTAAAACCATGGCTTGTTGATGACTGGGATCTGATTACACGGCAGAAACAGGTGATAAACCAGTTTCCACATTGTTTTGTGTCCCTCCTGTGTAACATTAGAAGTATCAATGTTTCATTTTGTTTTTGACTTCAGCTTTTCCACCTACCTGCCAAAAAGAATGTTGATACAGTGCTTGAAGATTATGCAAACTACAAGAAATCAAGAGGAAACTCTGACAGCAAGTAAAAACCTGTTTTCTTTAGTAAAGGTGCCATTGATTATCTGGAGGTTGGCTAGTGTCATTTGTGTGATCTATTTATTTTTTTCTTTCCATTGCTCAGGGAGTTTGCTGTAAATGAAGTAGTTGCTGGTATCCGTGAATATTTTAATGTCATGCTTGGGACACAACTTCTTTACAAATTTGAGAGGCCACAGTATGCAGACATCCTGGCCAACCACCCTGATACATCCATGTCTCAGATCTACGGCGCTCCTCACCTACTCCGACTTTTTGGTAAGAACGTAGTGTCCTACGCAAATGTTTTTAAATTGAAGAGCTGAGTCCATGATCACAATATTTTACTAGCACAATCAAACAACAGACGAGAGAAATGGTGGAAGACATGCTTCCTATATCTAATAGCTAAGTATTCAATCCACACTCCAGGTGGGTCAGCTGGTGGCTGGTTTGTCCTACTTCAAGAGCTGAAAAGTCCCTGATACAAACTTTTATTTGTGATGAAATGTGATAAACTAACGACCAAAGTTTAAAAGAATGAATATTATCAGTATCTACCAGTGTTGTTCTTGGACATTTGAAAGGAAAGCATAGTGTTGGTGTTTCCTGTTCACGGTACCGCACGTCAGTGTCATCTTCATCCACCTCTTTGACCCAAGTTGTCTGTTGTGTTTATAAAAGCCGTTCCAAAATGATGTTGAGCTGAGTGATTTAAGTGTCATTGTTTGGCTTTAAAAGTGAGAATAGGAGCCATGCTGGCCTACACTCCCCTGGATGAGAAGAGCCTGGCACTGCTGCTCAGTTATCTACAAGACTTCCTAAAGTGAGTGTTAAGAAAGCTTTCTACAAACTTTGGTAAATAATCTGCAGCAGAAATGATGCAAGTGATTCTCTGTTTCAGGTATCTTGTAAAGAACTCTGCTTCGCTCTTCAATGCAAGTGACTATGAAGTTGCCCCCCCAGAGTACCACCGCAAAGCAGTTTAAGGAGTCTTTTTTTACTTTTGGATCTGAAGTCTTTGGAAGCTGGACTTCAGATGTGACATTTTTACTTGTTGAAAGGAGGTGATTTCACCACACACCTTTTTGTAAAATCTGTTGAGTTATAAAGGAAGACCCAGGTCAAGATGTCAAAGTAGTCCCGGGACAGATTGTTTTTCTTTCATGTGGAAAGCTGCTGAGTACACACTTCCTATATTGGTATGTTTTTGAGTACCACCATCTAGTTTCTATTATGTATATTTTTTGTTCAGAGTCATCTTCTCAAAGATTTCAACATGATTATCTTTGTTTCCTGTTTCGATTCAGAAGCTGATTCTCCTTTTCTAATAAAAGTCTATTTGTCTGGTTGTTGTCTCGATTTTGAGGGTGACTAAAAAACGTTTATTAGGATCAGTTCATGTCTTTATGAACTGTTTAGTCTACTTTCTGGGTAGTTTCTGTTCCATTTGATAATTTTTTAATTGGTTCTAAAAGTAAAGACAATTGAGTTTCAACCATAATACATCGAACTTTTAAAATAAGATCATTGCTTCAAGATATATTTTTTTCTGAAGCAAAAACGTAAGTTATAAAATGCGATTTGATTTGAGTAGCAAAGTATATGCCCACAGAACTGTTCTATATTTCACAGTTTTAACGGTTAGTCAGACGTCAAATCCAGTGCCATTCATCTCCTTTGACGTACTTCCTCTTTAGGGCGTACTGTTAAAGACTTCTTAAAACTTCTTAAATGCACCTCATTCTCCAGAACATCTGCTCACCTCTGTCTGATTTACATGGAGGGGTTGAATTACACACACTCTTAATTCTGCTTTAGAAACCTGTGACCAGCAGAGATGGCCTTTAAACTCAAGCTACAGAACTGGCTCTGGGTGGTTGATCAATGTCACATTTTCCAATACCTCACTTGAAAGGCAATTTCAAAAGATGGCTGACAAGGATGTCTATATTTTCCTCTCTGGTTGAATTTTGTTCCCGCTTTGATGGCTTAAACAAAGTGAAGGCTTTGAATCAGTCTCTCGTGGCAAACATCTGCTGATACACAGCATCTGCTCTTCGGCTGAGGGAAGAGATAGAACGCTCTTTCTGACGCACTGGAGAAACCCACCTCAGCTCACCCTCTACCTTCGAATGTGTTCCTGAGCTGGTTGGCTTCCTGTCCATTGTTGTGATTTACTGGACATAAGAAAAAAAGGCTTTGGGCTGATTTGTGGGTTTAGCCGTCGGCTGTTTGCGGTTTGTATGGGTAGAGGAATCCAGAGCTTTTGGAGAAGTATTTCTTTAATCCAATTTCCCCCAGCCTTAACCACGACCAGATGTGTTTTTACTAGAAGGAGCTCTCAGATCGTAGCACCCTGGTGGCTTTTAAAAGCGCATCACAAAGACGGACGGGCACAGATGACTGCTCTGCAAAGCGGCCTCCTGCTTGACTTCATTTCCTTCTGCGTCAGAGGCCATCAGAGGTTCATCCTCTGATGTGGGAGCTTTCATGTGTCCCAGGTGAGAGTCCTTTGGTGGTGTCGTTACCTGACTCAAGCTTTCAAACAGGACACATGTGAAACACTCACTTGGATTGGTTGAACTGTGCAGCACCTTCTTCCAAATATTCACTCAGTGCACCTTACAATGTACTTGTTCCCCCATAGTCACACAGATGAATAGGTCGGGAAGAATGTGAGCGCTGATTTGCCCATAGACACTTTGATATGTGGTTTGGAACCACTGACCTTTCTAATGGAAGATAATCACTCTACCAACAGAGACACGGCTGCCTCAAAGGAGTTTTGTTTGCAACGTCCAACATCTCTCTTGTTTCAGTTATCAGCCCTCAGCCAAAAGTTCAAGGAAACTGTGTTTGAGAGAGTTTCATCGCAGCCAAAACAATATCAGTGATTACATTTCTCCAAATTTCCTTTATACCTGTGAGACTGGGTCACATGAAATCCAAGTACACGTTTTTCCAGCCCTGTTCTCAATCAGCATCCATATATGGTGACCATCTGGTCTCCATATATAAGTAAAGTTCTGCTATAAGGATCGGGAAATGTGTTTTCATCCTGTTGTTATTCTCCCACGTACTTCCTATTAAAAATCCTTTTTGTTATGCTTTCACTAAAATAAGTGATTCTCTGGTGATAGAATTTTTTTCCCCAACAAATGAATGTCAGGAAAAATAGAATGAAAAGGATTTTTTCTTTTCCAACCCAAAGAATGAGATTGTGGGGGTTAAGAAAGTGATAGTAAAGAAATCTGAAAAGCTGTAAACCTGCACTATAAGGATGGTATGACCTTCTCTCAGACGAAAAGCTTTTTTTAAATGTTTTACTTAGAAATGTCAGCTGTGATTGTTTTTTTGCCCAACTGATTTTAATGTTTTAGTTCAGGTGAACGTCTTGTTTTTGCTTAAGTTCCTGGGTCCTTGAAAAGCCTCTAACATGTGAAACTGTGAAGTGGCGTAATGCTGAATCGAAACCAACAGATGGCGAGCTTGTTACTGCTGTGGAAGTTTGTGTTTTTTTTATTCTGTCTTTGCAGGATGTTTACAAAAAAGATGACAGCTTCTTGTATTTGCTCTTAATTCCCCTCCCTTTAAATGACTTCCCCTTTTAACGGGAGCACATATGAGACAGTCAATCTGGAGAAATCATAAGTCGCTTGAGAGAAAGAAAAAAAGCAAAACCATTATAAACCCATCCAAACCATAAATTCAAGAGAAATCCTGCAGAGACACAAGAGAGCCCACTCTCACTACACAACAAATATGATCAGTTTAACTTTCTGACGAAAGCTATTTGAGTTGCGCATTGCTCCTCTTAAGCACATCCATCTGTTTCGAGCTCTCAGAGGTGAAAGACTGTCTGTGTTTAATGTGGTTGTGAATGTTTCCCCAGACTAGGACTTAGTGGTAGACTAATTACACAATGGGCACACAGCCACAGTAGCACACTGTTGCCAGAGTATTGTGTGACTGTATGCCATTAGTATTGGAAAAGTGCCTTTGCCACAAAGGGCTGTGGTCACTCGGAGCCTTTAAAACATGAAAGCATCTTTCCCACTCTTCTGGATAAGGAATTTGCAAGACATAAACAGCCTGTAAAATGGAAAACTACATCTGTGTCCATTTGTTTTTCTGAAAGGCGGCCAGATTTGGTAATTCTTACTGAGATTCTTTCCAATAACAGTGAGCAGTCCAAGTAAAGAAGAACTATTTGATCCATATGTTTTCAATGTGGCGTAGTGGTGGTTTTATGCCCAGGATCTAAACTTGGTGGGGCAGTAAGAAATTATGGCGGCCTCAGAAGATTTTGAGGCCTTATTCACCCAATTTGCACTCTGGATTAATCAGTCATTTTAAAAGGAATTTCTCATCAAAAAAACAAGGCAAACCCCAGAGTGCATATTAGTCATGCTCACTCAGGTGCTGCACCCAAGTATTTTTACACTGTGGAGAGTTTGTACAATCATTTTGCTCTGGCCAGATTTTGACTGGAACATCTGGCCTGAAAGGTTTTTCTTTTATCATCTGAAAAAAGGGAGTAAATGAGTAAAACATTTTACTGTCTGTTCTGAGAAATAGACACTTCCAAATATGGCAAAATAGTGAGAAAGCCATGGTTTTGTGTCAGTTTCTCCATATGAGGGATTCGGATTTATGCATTTATGCATCGTCCTAATGAGAATACAACAGGCAACCATTGTTGTTGTTTTCCTCTTGACATTTTGTACCTTTTATCCCTGCTTTTAGTTTCTTTTTTATAATTTGAAAATCCTCATGGAAAATTTGTAATATGTAACTCTTTTAAATATGTGTATACTTTTACATTTTCTTTTATCATTACTTGAACCATTTTTTCCCTCTGCTTTGATGAAGCTGAAGAGTTCTTCAAGGTTTTTTGGATCCCCCAAGATCAAATTTTGTGTTCGACGGTACAAAAACAGAACCGGTGTGTAACAAGAAAACAGAGAAGCCCTCAGTTCCTCAAAATAAAGCAACGGAATTAGGAAACTGTTGAAACTCATCTAAATTAGTTAGTGCCCATGTGCAAATGGGCCCTACAGTGAACTAGCTAAATTCTAATTTTATCTGCAGGGACTTCACTATATTGCACATCAGCTCGGCAGAAAATGGGGTTTCCTTTGATGTCGAGCAGGGATATAAAGTGATATGAAATGTCAGCTCGGAATATCTAAAGATAACTGTCTGTCTCTCCCTCATTAGGCAGGATACTGAGCTAAAACACCTTTTCATGTCACCACGGTAAACAGCTTAATGTGTTCCTCTTTCATCTGCTACTACCTTGTGTCTCCTCTCTGCTTTGATCCATGCCTGAGGATCTGAGTGTGATTGCGCCTCTTCACTGTAGATTTGTTTCTATGCTAATTTGGGCTTTCTGATAAGCCCTTTCTGGAAACCCTCATCGTATATCAAAAATTGAGGTTGAGGGTGTCATTTAACATTTGACACCTCTGGCAAAGATGGCCTCCCCTCCGAACATTCTGTGCGGAAGTCTCTTATGTGTCCACTGGGCCAAATCTTTTTTGTCTTCATAAAATCACAGACAGCTTAATAATAAAACAGATAAGAATCAGTCAGAATTGGGTTAAAAAATGCATGCAATTATAACAAAGATGATTGTTGGTAGCATTTGCTGTGTGGATTTAATTTTCTGCTTAATTCCCTTTTTTAAAATGAATGGAAATAGTCTGTAACAAGGCACAAAGACACAAAGTATAAATATTCTACCTGTAGAGGTCAGACTTGGTTGAGAATTAAGTCATTTGCAGAACAGAAGAAAGAGCCAAAGCTGTATTCAGTAAGAAGTTGATCGTGTAATGCAACGCTCTGATACCTCAAATATGCAGTAATTGAACCTTTTCCATGATATTTTGATGTAGCTTTGTTGAACTGGTCATCAAACAGTGTTAGCTAACAATGGTGAATGGCATGTAATGTCCAGGAAAAAGCTCTCCCCCTGGTGCCGAGCCACATCAGAGATGTTCCAACTTCTTTCTGGGCTATTAATATGAGAGGAAACCCAAATGATTAAAACATAATCATTTTTGTTTGTGATAAATTCCGCTTCATAAGATGATAATCAGTGTTACAGAGAAGGGGGTTACAGTAACACCCCTCTGTACTTGAGAGGTCTGCTGTTGTCTTTGTTGTTAGTCTCTGCTGTGTCATAGTAGAAAATTGAAATACAGGACCAAAGCCTTTAGGACATATGATGGATTGCTCAAGCATTCAACTAATAAATAATAGAATAGGTAAAAGGGAATAAAAGCAGACCTCTGATGACTCACAATGTGTTCATGGCCCGGCCACAAAAAAAAAAAAAAACAGAATCAAAATTTCATCACAGGATCTCCAGGTAGGTGCAATAAAATGTTTGGTTAACACCAAAACAAGCTTTTCAAATGTCAGGCAGCTGAGACATAGAGACTCAATTGATAATTGTTTTAAGAAATGTATTATCTTCATCAGGGACATTCTCCCGATTCAGGGGATTTTCTTGAAAAACTTTTGTAATAATTGATTTTTTTCTTTTCTTGAATTGTTGCCTGCAACCTATATGAGAGAGGATTAAGTGTTTTTTTTTCCCCCAAATATGTTAAAAAGGGTCAGTATCATCCATTTAAACCTAAATTTTTGTGACTGCGTTTTTCATCACCTGCAAACTTACTAACTTTTGTGAATTCAACCTGAGAACTGGAGTTGAATATGGAGTTGAAAATGGTTGAATATGAGCAAACAAACAGGCAGTGGTGCATTCGGGACTGGTTGGAGAGTAATGGTTATGTCTCATTAGGAGGCCCGAACCATGACAGTTACATCTCCTCCAACTGTGCTGTCGGTCAGTAGCAGACTGAATGATTTCTGCTGACCTCGACGTGCCACAGCGCTGCCCTCAGTGCTCAAACTATCCGTGTTACTTGTTGACAGCTGCTCCCTTCTGGGGCCGCTCAGGATTGGCTTGATGCTGACCTCCTGCCAGTCTGCTGGAGGAAAGCGGGAGACTGGTTTGGACTGGGAGGAAAGCGCGAAGACAAGCAAAGTAATGAGGAGTTGAGGGTAGTGTCTGACGCACGCATCCAGATGGAGTGCACACACTTTCTGGCAGAACGGAGGTGAGCTCTGGTTTGGCTTTGCTCCCACACACTTCCACTCACTGAGACAAAATGCTACGTATTAATTAATCAAATCACCAGTTACTTTTTGCTTCCAGGTACCTTTCATACATCATAATTAACTTGGTAAGTATAGAATGACACAAATGTTTGGATGGCTGTGATCTAATAAGAGAGTTGATATCATGGAGAATAAGCTGCTTCGTGTCTTACTGGGTTTGTTGACTGTGGCGACAGAAAGTAGAGTATCATTATAATTTCAGAGGAAAATGTTAGGTTTCCTCTACGCTCATAAATAGTCCATCATCACCAAGCGCCACACAGTGGAGCGAAATTAACCCAGAATTTTTGTGCTGTACATCAAAGAAAAATGGCAGAGAATCAATTAATGATTAATATGCCATCTGGTGGTGGTGGCATTCTGCATATTAAAACCACTCCCGTTGGATGTTTAATCACCTGCTACCATTGTGTTGGAACACAACAACAAAGCTGTCGGAGGCGCCGGAGAGCGAGCGAGCTCAAATGTTTTGATCCACCTCCATGATATTTTAAGATATTTATTGCTCCAGTGGAGAAGCAGGTCTACCGGGCCCCGGCAGAGAGCCGTGCGCGTAGGTACTCTTTCTGTTTTGCTGCTGTAGGGATCCCACCCAAGGCAAGGCCCCGTTCGCACTCCAGCGCCGTGGATACGGCCCTGACAGGGCGCTCTGACTCTGAGGTCTGAAGAGGGACAGGAAACAGTTGGCTCTCGGTCGACTGAAGTGGTGCCTGGGATTTTCCCACACGCCTCGGGACGCTCTTCATTCAGTCTGGTCTGTGGTTGGAGCGTGTGTCTGCACCACTTCACACTAGGGAGAGGAGTGGAGAGGGGAGGAGGGGGGGGGGAGCACTGGCTGACTGTAGAAGTTGGAGAAAACTTTTCAGAGGGGATTCATTGCCCCTTAGCTGAGAGAACAGCATAAATTATTTGTGCTGGCAGATGTTCACAGACCCAAATATGCATGAATTTGTAGAGCTGGCAGGCTTCCCTCAGCCAAACATACTGGTTTTCATGATGCGTGCAGGAGCAGTTGTTATTCTGGCTGTTTTACAGAGAGCATTAATCTGAGCTGTCAGCACCACCAACCACTTTGGTGGAAATTATTTCACTCCTTAATAAGGGAATTCTGGTGCTATATTACATGCGGCGGTCAGGATAACATTCTTGGTGGGTCTGTCATCGTGTAGCTGTTCTCCAACAGTGAGGCTTCTGTGTTTTGGCCCTGAGCACATTCTGTAACCATGAGATGAAAAGCATACTCTAACTAGACATTAAATGAAACCACCTCTCACATTTTCACCATTAAAGAAGACGAAGAGATCCTTCTGCCAAAAAGAAGGAGAAATTTGATATTTTACTGACCTATCATTGACTTTCTTATGTTTTAACTGAAGCTGAAAATCAGCTTGTGCTGCTAGCATGTTGATATTTTCAAGAAATCTGATTTATAGCGTGATCTCAAAAATGCACATGAGAGAACATCTGATGATTTGGAACTTTAGGATTAAGCAAGGGCTCACAAACTGAACAACTTTGTTGGTATGAGGCCATTTGCAGAAATCTTGTTTTCCTGTGGGCTGTTGTCAGTTAAATATAGGATTCAGAGTATTTGCAAATGATTGTAATCCACTCATATTTACAATTTAAAGTCTGCTATTTTTCTTTGGAAATGGGGCAGTTGTAATTAGATTACTCTGTGCTTGTGTTTGTTACATAAAGTCTTTATATATGACCCTATTTTGGGAAAATACATGTTGTTGTGCCTGGTATGGCCAGTTGTTCTGCTCATTCTAGGCAGTGCTCATTATATGAGCTCCACTAAGCATTTGGAAAAAAGTAGCAACCTATGACACATGTACAACCACTGCTACTGAAATGTCATGTTACTATTTTTCCTATGACTTTTATAGGTGTCTAGTCATGCACCAAATATGTTTCACACCTGCATTTGAAGCACATGACGGCAAACTTTGTGCAATTAAGCTGTCATCAGTTCTTCAAAATGCAAATAACTATAATAAAGGTACATGAGACAACCTGAAGTTGTCACGCTGTATCTAACTGCTGAGGGGGAAGTGACTTAGAGCCTTTGCAGCAGAAGAGCTTTGGCAGACTGCCACTTAGTGAGGTCCCCCTGAGGGCCCTTACTCATGAATCAGAGAAAATGGGAATTACACATATTAAAGAGGGTAAACGTCAGTAATCACAGCACTGGGAGGATGCTTGAGGACTCATCAAGCCCACTGCTGCTTTTTTAGAGACACTTGTTTCAAGGAGCCACTGTGTTATGCAGCTGACAGCAACACTGCGATTACACATTTCAGGAAGGCACCCGACTATTAGATTTCCTGCCAGAACACCTGTATTTACTCCCCAACCCGTTCTTACCAACACACTGATGGCACGTACTGCAATAACACTATCTGACCTCCCGATTTATGAGTCACGCAGCGGGCAGGTCGGGTTACATCCCATCATGTCGGCCGTTGTCTTCTCTCCGTTGATATTTCAAACGTATTTGTCTTACGCTGACTGCTCCCCAACAGAAGCGAGCTGGGCGGTTTTGACACGGTAAAGTTTGTTTGTCTGTCTGCTCTGCGGAGGTCACGCACAGTATGTTTGTTTGGCGGGTCAATTGAGTCCTCTAACAGAAGGGACCAATGAGGAGAAGTCACAGAGGGAGAGGCACTCGGGCCCTTCCTCCCTGTGTGTTCCTCCTCTGGTGGAAATGGCCAGACCACCAGGGCCTTCACCCCCCGACTCCCCGATAAGATGTCTGGAGTTGCTCCACATGACTTAGTGCTGTTGGTACTTTGACAGAATACAACCCTCAATGGGAAACTCAGGCAACCATAAATATTTAGGCACCAAAAAGCTTTATGGAGTTTGTTGTAAAAGGATTTACAGCAGCCTGGGAGACGATGTATCAGTGTCAGAGGGCTTGAAGCAGCCAGTGTTTACAGCATTGCATGAGAATCCTTCCAAAACCCTCGGCCAAGCTCAGAGAGCTGAACCAAATAAGCACTTCAGGACAAAGAATGCAAACGCAACGGCGTCTCCAAACAGGTTCCTGAAAACAGCTGTTAGCTCCGCATCACCTTGGTACAAAAATCATAATCAGTCATTCACAAACAAGTCAGCTCAGTACCTAATATGGAATGTTTTGGAAATATGGGTTGCTTTGTTTGGATCTGATACATTTAATGCTCTGCAACCATGACAGTTCCAGCTTAATGGCTTAAAAAGCTTTTCATGAGATTGATTTGTATCACATTCTACTTTTGTCTTTTCATTCTGAGCAAAGCGATTTGACATGTTACGCTGACATTTCTTGCTAAAGCAATCAGCCCCAACATGTGACAAAAATTGGAAAATCAAACCATCACATAACCTTGAAATGGAAACTTCTGTGTCTTTAGACGCCAAATGCTATGCTAAGTGTGCAGCATCCCAATTTTTTTTGGCAAGCTGATAAGATTGATGAGACAGAACCAAAATATTAGTACAAAGAGGGAAAGCACACTAAATCCTTTGACCTGTATGACCATTTTTTAAAGAACTTTCAGAATTTAATATCTGTTTTTTGTATTTCAAAGCCGCTGAGAATCAGGGTTAGAATCCCCAAAGGGCAATTCACAGTGCGAAGAGCAACGCAAGAAAAAAGCAGATTATGTATAACAGTAAATAAACAATGTGTTGCAGATAGAATATCTAAAACTAAAGCAAGCGAATGAAAAAATAATAAAAAGGCTCAATTGAAGGCTAAATAACAGGCTACTGAAAGTAGCAAATTGAAAATGAAAAAAAGCAGATGAGCAGCAGATTGCACACGACAAAAGCTAAACTGACTTGTTAATGACATTTTGATAATGAAAAATTAAATATTTTGGACCCTTTCAAAATTCCCATAGCTCATCTTAATACAGATATGAGGAAATATGCTAGAAGACTTTCTGATTCTCTGAGATACACTGCAACCTCGTTCGTAAATCATGAATGGTCATGATCAGAAAGGTGTAAGGAGTTGTAAAATTTGAAGCATAACATTATACAATGCACCTAAAATGCCTGACTACACAAAAATGTGTGTATATAAGCAATATTACTGCTTATTATTTTTATTACTTACTCTGTGGAAACCAGCTTTGCACTGACACAGGTGTAGTCTGGTATTTCTGCTAAAGAAAATCCCCGGCAGCAGCAGCAGGCTGTCTTGGCCGCCTTTGCCACTAAGCTTCCTTTACCTTCACTCCCCCTCATCAATGTTGCATGAAGGTGTTATCTGCATCCCTCTCATCTCTGCCTTGCACCCTGGGTTCTGTCCGTACTGCTGTTTTCATCTCTATCCTCCAGGACATCTGGTCCAGCGCCCGGGCCACCACGGCCTCTCCTGTCCGGGCCGTTCTCTCTTCATCCTCCCCCCGCTACCCTGCCTTCTCCCCGCGGGGTCACTGGGCTGCTCTGTCCTAGATTGCCGGAGGAACAGGATTCCTCATTATCCTGTTAACTGTACATTTATCTGACAAGACAGAGGAGAGAGAGAGCGACCCCCAGCATCATTAAGCTTTAATGGACAGCCTAGAAATGAGGGAGATGCCATAAAAGCAGGAGCCGAACCAGAGTTTCTCTTTAATGTCTCTGATCTGCCTGACAGGATTATTAATCAGGAACTAAAGGAATTTAAAACCTTTGCTCTTGGCTTCCTCACTTAGAGTCTTTAGCTTGCACCATTACATAGCAAGCTAGGGTCAGGAGGTCTGCAGCTAATTGGTTCTACAGGGTTTTGAATAACAATGAGCTGAGCCCAATTACTGAACTACAGAGAGGCGGAGATGAGAGGCAAGGGAGGGGGACCCAATGGAACAGGCACATGGAGGATGCAGAGAGAAGGGGGAGGTGGGGGGAGGCTGTTTCACGGTTGCTGTCTCTCCTCCTTGGAGTAGGGATATTAATGAGATCAGTAAATGAGTGCTGGCATAGATGGGGATGTGCCGGCGTAGAAAAGCAGCCGCCCTGCCTGCCCCTGCAGGACGGAGGCAGCTCTTCATTCACTATTCCATTTGACTCACAAAGAAAAGATGTGCACCACGCTCCTTTTGTCCCAGATTTTCCTTTTTCTTTGTGTTTCATGTTCATTTATTAGTGATATATTTTCTTTTCTTTCTTCTCACACGAGGGATCCGTTTCTGGGGCCCTTTGATAACGCTGCTGTATCTTAGTGTATCTTGTTGAGCCTTAAATGTTGTCTTTAGGGGTTTGTATTCAGCTGTGGCTAATATAGTTAGTCCCAGCAGTTTAGAGGCAGTTTGGCAGTGAATTTGTACTTACTCTAAAGCCCAACAGCAACTGTTAGTTGCTTATTTTATGACCCCTGCTGCTTTAGTCCACATCAAGGCTTGTGTTTCATCCTCTTACATATCCATTATTACAAGCTGCTGCCAAATATACTGTTCTGTATGGAGGGTACAAGATATATGCGCAATGTCTGATATTGTTGACTAAACAGGTTTGGACTGAAGCATTATCAGATTTTAAGAGCTCATTTTTTCCGGCAGCAGAGGGGCTTTTCAGGATGTTAAAAGGATGCCTTTTTTCATTTGGTGGTGCTTAGTATTTTTCTGCCCTTGAAACATTGCGTCAGTGCTGAGTTGTAGGACTTTCAAATTGATCTGTGCTTAAATAATCTCTTTCAAATTCATGAATTCACAGTGAGCAATCCCCTCTTCTGAGCATTCATCACATTCAATAAACCTCCGAGAAGCTGTCATTATGCCTCAACCTCCTATCCTGCGCTCAACTGCTGTTCAAGGGCTGCAATTTAGATATTGCTCAGAATGGATAGCTCATATTTACCTTAGCCCCGGCATGCCAAACTCTGTCATTTGATGAAAGCAGAAGATGTCAAACGCACTTTCCCCGCAATAGTTGAAGACATTAATTGCCGCTGGCGGAGAGTTTAGCCCTGACCTTTCTAGGTCACGAGGCAAACAAAATTCTCAGCGGGTCTGCTTCTCTGCACGCCTTTGTCACATCCTCTTCATGCTTGGATTTCTCCGCACTGAGAAGGATTCTCTGTGCTTACACTTTTAATCGGCTATAGAGCGCTGAAATACTCCAGCTGGAATGAGAAGCAGATAAAGGCCTTCTTAACTCTTGACTGCAAATGAACTACAAATCCTTGAGCTGGATTGCTGTTCATTCTTCAATTATTTAAGCCCGCATCTGTTTTTCTCCTGCTCATTGCTATCCCGATGCACACGAATTAAATCTGAAAATACATTTAAAGATTGATACATTCTCCACTGATGACGTTAAAAAAAATGTTTGGATTGTTTCACTAGTTGCTGACTTCCCATAGATTTGTGCGCGGCTATGTTGCAAATCTGACTCTCCTCCTCAGCTCACATATGGATTACGTGCGTGGATCACATCGTCTTAAAAACGGTTTTGGGTACAATTCAATCCCAACAATCCACTGAGCCTGTAAATGTATTCTGAACTCTTGAATCTGCATATTTGCAGACTGTAACAGTGTTGCAGCTGTGGTCTCAGAAGAGTTTATCATTATTTCACATTTATTTTGTCTCCCTAATTACCTAATTAATTCTGTTGTTTTGATTGTGGTGTTTACCGTTTGTTTTTGTGGGGGCGTAATCCTGTTCTATTTGTCTGTTTGAAGAAGGAGCAGTCTCACTGAATTATTCATGTTGTGCTCCAGCGACAGCACAGCCGTTTAAATGATGAAGGCATTTGTGAAATCCTCTCTTTCACACACACACACACACACACACACACACTCTGTCTTTCTCTTTCTCACTCTCGCCTCTTTCTCTCTCAGAACGCCTGAAGCAGTGGAAGTGTAAGGAAGGAAGCGGATTTCGCGATGCTCACAAGAATACCTCAAACGAGGCGGTGGGAAAACATGTCCCACTAATGTGTCTGACCGATGTCTGAGAGGGCCGGATCCAAAGCAATGTCTAACCTGACACCTTTACTTGACCTTTCATCTCAACTTGTCACAGGAAACATTGCTCCACCCTCTGCTTCCTACTTGTCAGTGCGTGTGTGTGTGTGTGTGTGTGTGTGTGTGTGTGTGTGTGTGGGTGAGGGGGGGGGTGGGATTCTGGCAAGGCCTAGCGCCCGCGGTACAGAAATGTGGACACTTGAGATGACAGTGCCCCCCCGGACTGCTGCTGATGTGTCAAAATGGTGCTGGCCGATTGGATTTCACTGTGTCATGTGCTGGTCGGGTGTCCTCTTCACACTTTCAGCTGTAACTTTTCTCAGTCTTGACGACACACGATAGAGCACGAGTCATCAATAGCTGTGGATCTATTCCAGGATCGCTGGCATCTGGTCCGGATTTTTTTTTTAGGGTAATGCTGTGTCCGCGCCCTCGGTGTGGTCTTACTGGTGCTCTCTCTGAGAGAGCACTTTGCCAGACGTGGAGGGAGGAGAAACAGGGGGAGGAAAGGGATGATGATGACCTCTGGGGATTCTCTGTTTGTAGTGTTTACAGTCAAATCCCCGAGGACTTACAGGCACTTTCATCAGCACTCAGTGATACGTGATACGCGCTTCCCTGCTTGTGTTCTTTCAACTTTTAATGCCTTAATTCCTCTCGCTCTCTTCCGCATTTTTGAAAGTCGGCATATGATACCTTTAAGTCCCTTGTGTGTCTCTGTAAGGCCTGATTGCCATCTCCAAGTGGCTGCAAAGTCCCATTATTCATTTGCAGGAGGAAGGATTATTCACCAGCCGTCATTTGTTAGCAGCTTCTTTCATGGTTTCCCCTCAGGATAGCGTCGTCCTTAAAATGCACAAATCTAAACCAGTTGTTGTGGTTTTCAAAAAAACGTCTCTTTTGATAGACATTATCGGCAGCAGTGACTCCGGGCTCAGACAAAGCCTCGAGCATTTGGTGTGTATGGTTTTATTTAAAATCTTTTTTAATATGTTTTTTTTTCTCTCTGTGGGCTTGTAGATTCTGCATTCTATTTGATCTGCCCTAAACATACATCTTTAATTTTTGCTGCGGGCTTTGGGAGAGGGAATAAGTGTGTCACTGCCGCCTCTCCGCTGAGGCTGCAGGCCTGGTTTCATGCCGCTGCAGCCCTGTGGGAGACCTGCAGAGGGCAGCACGCCGAATACACCACCACCCTCACCAGCAACTGCCTCACACCTGCATAGCTATCTTCATCCACGTACGTCTTCATTAGCTTGCCGAAGGAAGTGGGGAGAAGAGAGATAATAAAAAAAGAGAGAAAGTGAATACAACCATCACGAGCCCGTGGGGTGTTCTACTGTTTGTACTGACACAGAGGACGAGTTATGCTAATTGAGAGTTCTTCGCATAATTAGAGAGAAAAAACTTTATCATTATTATTAGTGGGGAATAGCCAGACTGGGGCTAATTTCAAGTTTCCCAGCAGGGTGCTGCAGGAGAACAGAAGTGAAGAGGACACATTCTTAGTGTTATTCCTGCTTTCTCTCGACGCAGGCGGCATAATTCATCAAGATACTTACTTTGAGTATGCTTTAATGGTGATGACTTTTCCCTTTGGGATTTTTTGTAAAATTAGTTTCAATGCGTTGTCCTCACATTAGTTGTGTTTGGTGCTGTACATTCAAGGACCGTGCATTAAGTTATCCACCAAAATGAGTTTTTTTTTCCTGTTTGCGTTTAATGACCCATCACTCGCAGGCTTCTTGCTGATTGTGTTGCTATCATCACGGTGATGGGAGGCTCGGTGCCGTGCATGTTGTGGTCTCATGTGCATTACCGCAGATTTAACTGAGGTTATGCAGCCATAACTGCCCCAGCTACAGATAACTGAGTGTTAGGGCTTAGGTTTAGACAGGCAAATAATAAAAGAGTGCCAAATCTATTACTCCCTCAGGATGGCTTCAGCAGATCATTAAAGTTGACTAAAATCCTATCATATCCTGTTATACATTCTTCCTCTTCCCCTAAATTTGAAAATGCTACAGATGGTGTGTGCTCCGTGAAGTAAATCATCTCATTCTCAAAGCACGAGGCCTGTGCTTGCTTTAAGACTGTGAGCGATAGTTTATGCCGCAGTAAGTATTCCTTTCAAAGGCTTTACAAGGCACTGGGGATTAAGAGACTGTACCACACTCATATCATTTGTGTCAGAGCGAGGAAAAGGCAGTGCTCTAAATACAGACTGCACCAGTAAGCCGTGTGGCACAAAGTGGAGACGAGGGCTCTCAGAAACATTGCACCTGCCCCAGTTGTTCTGCACCAACATGGCCGTTTGTGCAATGCTCGCTTCACAAATTCAAGGAACATTCCCTCGCTTCAAAGGTTTCCCCCGCGTTTTTTCATCTCTGTGCACCAGCCCACGGCCAGAAACATGAATTAATATTTCAAAACATGTTTCTTGCTTGCAAACCCCCTCCTCTCTCTGGCTCCTCTCCCTCCTTCCCCCCCCCCCCCCCCCCCGCACCCCCCTCACCCCCCCCAGCATCATTTCTCACACATGCAGCCCATTCCCTGTTCACCACTTATTCTCCTCTTCCCTTCCCCACACCCCCCACTTTCTTCCCCTGCATGCATGTTAGCTAAAACGTGTGATATATTTTTTCCATATCTCGTGCTTTGCTGGTCCACTGCTCTCTTCAATCCAATCACCGGGGCAGTATGTTTTATGGATTAATAAGAAATGATCCTGGAAGGTCCAGTCAGGCAGCTGAGCCGCCAAAAGCAGAAGGATGAAGCGATGCAAAGGAGTGGGAGCGGGGCAGGGTGCCGTCTGCAGTCGAATTTTAATTAGTACCAAGGGGAATATCCTATTTTTTTTGTGAGGTATCCTTCTGGTTCTCCGCTCTAAATCACTGTCACACAAACAAGGTATTCCCATCATGCCTGTGGTTTGGCTTGGTAACTGTGTCATCCTGTGGCACAGCTACTTCACCGGCACACCTGCTCTGCTACCCTAATTGAACAGATGATCTGCCAATTTGTCATGTTTATCTTCAGAGGCGTTTTGGCGTCGATGCCCTGCTCTGCTCAGCCCCCTCAGAACACAGTGCAGATGTTAGCGGAGCTTTTTTTTTGTGACAGATCTTGTAGTCATTACTGAATAATTCATTGCTGCATTAATGTCTTTAGATAGCATCTCCAGCATCTTGCTCTGCTTTTTGGCTCCCTCTCTTCCCTTTCTCCTCTATCTCCTCACAGGGGAAAACTTTATTATTCTCTCCTCTGACGGCAAAATATGCGGATAAAAGATAATTGCATGGCTCGAGACAGCCATTGATATGAAAATGGGGACCATATTATTCACCGAGGTTTAAAGGTTAGTTTGAAGGTTATTATTCAGGAAAAGGTGTTGCAGAGGAGTCTTTATGTGGGTCTGACAGGACATTTCTGAGAGGCTAATACGCTGTCTATTCCTGCCAAGGCCGTTCAACAAATAAACAGAAAAAGGTCTCCGGAGGTTTTAAGGAAGTCATTTATTCAGAAGCAAATCATGACTAACCGTGCATAAACATGATCTGCTCCAAATAAGAGTTTGAGTCTGATTTTTGAGCACACCCCAGTGTCTTTCATTCAGTTTTTATGCATTGTATCCTTTCATTCAGTTTTATACGCATGGCGGAATGTAATATGTACACTGTAATGAAGAGGGAGAGGGCTCCCTCAACCAGTCTAATGTATTCGATCCGTTGCATGCTTATGGGCTTGTTATGGTTCAGATGGACTTTGAGCGCGGGCTTAATAAATCACCTCTGCCAGCAGTCGTCTGATGCTCCTGCTTAACAGCTGCTCTGACGTCTGTGGTTGGCCCGCCGCTACTTACGCCAGTCTCCATTACCATGGCAACTGGGGGGGAGACGTGTGCAGGTAGCGTGCTGTAAGCTGGAAGGAGTCATGGTGTGCTGTTTGATAGCAGCCACAGAGCAGCAGACAGCTCCTGCTCTGCCCATCTGCAGGTGGATGCTTCCCTGCACATCTGTCCCTGCAACATACGCCGGGGCAGTGGAGCGGAAATGCTCAAATACTCATCGTTTTTCATAGATTCACAGGCTTATTTTCTGTCACTGTTTTACCATACAAACCCAGTCAATTGAAATGTATTGGTATTGGTAAAGCTTAGCAAACCCAAGATGTGGTACAATGACATAGCTTTGAAAGAAATTCTTTGAGATGCTGAGTCTTCATGCCTAAATATCGTGCTCTATCATTGACACACTTCTGATGTAAAACATAGCATGCTCTACTCTCAAATCAGTTTTCTGACTGTTAAACTTTCATCTGGGGACTCTGAGCTTGACGTGGTGATACTTTTCATGTAAATATATCAACATAAAATGACATGAGAGGCAGAAATGATCCTCCTCCAGAGATGATGCTGTTGTTCACACCTCCTATTCACCTGCTCCCTCACACTTTCGTTCTATCCGTTTTCAGTTCATTGGGGTCTACTGTCTCTATCCAAAGATGCAGGTGTGATCACTCATCCGTGCACTGCTAGTCAAAACCACCTTTTCTGTTCTCAAAATAGAGGTTTATTCAAATTCCTGTCATCATGAAAGCCAGTCATGTTTTCTTCATTCTTTCACGCAAATCAAACTGAGTCAAAAGAATTCAGCTACGTGATCATTTTCCAGATAAAAAGCAACGTTTGCGTGGAGAATAAATTATTTTCTTCATTGCTTTCTGGAAATATGGCTTGCCAATTCTTTTTGTCGGATTTTATTTGTCAGTAATCCGTTCCATTTCTTGTTCTGCCTTACAGAATGGACTGACATGTTTGGCACCAGAGCCTGCCCTCAACGGATCGAACCAAAAAGCTGTGAGGATTAGTTATTGGATTGTGTGCTAAAAGATTCAGCAGTGGTGTAGTTACACATAAGCGCTTCCTCTGCTTCATACAGGGGCAGAAATAGGTCTCCATTGCTGACGATCGACAGAATGTTGTCAATATCTGTCTGCTCTTCTGTTTCAGGCCAGTAGTAAAGATCTCTGACACCGTATCTCTCTCCCCTCCTTCAGTCCCTGCAAAGAAATTGGATCCTGTCCTCAAAGCTAAGCACTTCAGGATGAAGTTTTTCTGAGGCCAAAACTGCTTGTGTGATTACAGACAGATCGATGCCTTGTGGTGTCTCCAGCCAGCTCACTCTGCTGGCACAGGAAATGATGCGATCCATGCAGCTCTGACATTGACAGGCCCCAGGGAGGCAACAGCTTCACTTACTAGAAAAATGCTCTCCATTAGCTCAGCCGGGTGGCTCTGCCCTGTCATTGTGATACCAGCGAGTCTGTGACATTTGTGTTTGTGCAGATGGGAAATGTCTTTCTAATCATCTGTGAGCCTCCCAATTTGAATGATCAACTTTGATGGACAGGTCCAGAAGAATTATTATGAAGAAAATTAAAATTTTCTGGACTTCAAATGCCATTATTTCCCACAGTGCCTGTGGAGAAAAAACTGTACCGGTGTCACATTGTGCCTCCCGTTGGGATGCTGCCCTTTAGCTGCTGTGCTACTATTCTGAGGTTAAACCTCACAATTTCTCATACTTGCATAGTGGTCTGGCGATTGGCCACACCCTCTCCAAGCTCAATAACAGACGCTCTGACCAGGAAGTGAAACTTTATCAGAGAACAGCATCACTTTTTTTATATCTTTTTCATGGCTGAGCCAGCATCTCTTAGACCTAGGCACTTGTATTGATCCACCTCCCATTTCTCTCCCTCTCCCACTGCTGCCTTGTTTGAAACGATATCGCCTGCCTGTTGTTATTGATTCCTGACAATTGGGCCCTGGTAAGTGTTCCTTTGAGTCTGGCATCACATTAAGCAATTGTTCCAACAGCAGAAGAGAGAACGTTTTGGCTGATAAAGGTCTCGTGTCCACGTGTGTTAATTGAGGGAGGGAGGCGAAATGAGGGGGAGCATCTGGAAGCAAAGCTGCTAGTTAACACAAATTCAATACAGTCACAAAGACAAACGCAACATGTAATCTTTTCACAATGCTGGCTAGTTTTTGATTTTTTCTAAAAACAATGACAGCATGTGATAAAAACATTACTGTCAGTCATTGTAATAAAAGGTTTAACAGTTGCATTCTCCTTGTTTTGAGCATTACTTTATCCAACCCATCATACTGAGTGTATTTTCTGAAGTGTCTGAACTGCTCCGTCGGTAGCAAGAAACTGTCAGCTGCACAAGTGTAGTATTGCGTGGACGGCTGTTTTATGGAAGCCACCCGAAGTAAATGCTCCATTCATCCTGTCTGTCTGCACCGGCTTCCATTTCCTCCTCTGTCACACGCATGGTTAAGGCCAGCTTGAAGCATTTATCACGAGGCCAGAACATGAAGGGCGGAGCAGGTGGGGGTGGCCATTTGGGTGGCGGGGTTCAAGCAAAAGTAAACAAACCCTAAGTTGCTTTTTGTATCTCTAACATCTGTACCTCACTTTGTTGGAGAATACATCACCGGCGACCCCCCCCCCCCCCCCCCCCCGGATCTGCTGTCAGCACGGCAGAGCGATTCAGCATGGGGCTGACGTCAACAGGAGTGATGACATTATTTTGACAGCTTTAATACATTATGCATCTAATTCCATTAGCGGCGAGTGGTCATCGGTTGTTATCTATGGATTCAGTGTGCACAAGAGTGTGTGTGTCTGTGTTATTTTGGTCAAGTGAATCCCATTTGATTCCATTTACAAAAAACAGCGTACTCTGCTGTGGTTGCATTTCAGCAGAGAGGTAATTTGCTAATGCCGTGGCCCTTATTAGAAAGCAATTATTATTAATAAGCAACGGGTGATACAAGAGCTGATTTAGTCCTTAAAGCGTGCTGTTTTTCCTTCAGCGAGGCCAGTCTGTGTGTGTGTGTGTGTGTGTGTGTGTGTCCATGCAGTCTTTCGCTGAGATGATTGCCAGCCCCACACCATCACCGTCACCTCCCACTGGCCTGCTGCCAAGCAGCGACATTGTCATTATCAGTGTGCCAGAGGCTGGGTAAATGTCATTATTGAAGCTTGTGGATTCCTCCGGGGAATCAGCAGCTAGCCGTTTAATTTCTCTAACAGCCTGGGAAATATTTGTTGCATCACCAGCCCGGTTCATGGCAAACATCTATCGCTGCTGTGCAATTAACGACATAGATCATTTACATAGTCACAGAGCTAATTTTCATAATGTTCCCTTTATTATCAGAGGAAGAAATTAACCCAGGAATTTATTTACACACCCACTGAAAATGGTAACAGAGCGCTAATTGGCTGTTAGATGATTAATAAGCTTATAGAACATGCTAATGAATGGTGCACTCACAGTTTCAGAGGTGCTCAGGCAGTGTGCTTGTGTTTTTGCTGTTTAATTAGACAGATAATTATGTACTTGTTGCTTTAATTTTCAAGCAAATGTCATCAAATATTGAAAAGGGTTTTACTGGCTTGCTGTAATTTCTTTAAGTTCTATTTTGGCATAAATGACCATCAAGACTCTATTACTTTAATTTCTATTTAGGAAGTAGAACAGAGTACAGCATTGTTATTTTCTCAATAGTGGTTTTGTATGTGAAAGACTAAAAGTTAATAAAGAAATCACATATAAAGAATTTTGCTAAAAGCAACACTATCCATAGGGCATGTTTTGCTGTTGGGTGCACACATGTCCTCACATCTACTTCTCTTATTTAAGGCTGTTTAAGATTTCCCTTTGGTAATAAGAGATTATTCTCTGTTCTGTTGCATGTTAATGACTTTGTTCATCCTATATAAAATGTCCAAACACAAAGTCTGTGTTTTACAACACTGCTCCACTGCATCATACAGAGATCCACACTGAGCATGTTTTTGTTTGCAGTAGACTCCAAGATTTAAAAAACTCTACTTTTCTCAATTTAAAGTTGTGTTTTTTCCCAACATGAAAAACAACACTTTGCAGATCACTTCTGCTGTTGGGAGATTTCCTTGCACAAGATCAAATCTGGAGCGGCTCTGTCTTTACTGGGGTTCATTTGGTGGTTTTGTTCAGTCTGCTCTGAGTAGAATAAAAGTCAGTGGCTGCCTGTGGTGGTGAATCCTTTGGGGAGGCTGACAATGAATATTTGATGGGAATTCTTCTTTTTATCACTAGCACAGCTCAGAGCAGAATCCTCATTGATCTGGTGTTATAATCACAGAATAAAAGAACTATCCCAGAACAGTTTCCTGATTATTGCCCTGTTTATACGCTGTGTTCCACTCACAGCCACTGAAAATGATGGGTAGAACTACAAACACATTGTCTTTTATGTGGATCTGTTTTAGCGGATCAGCCCCCAAACTCCACCTACGAAGTTATTCTCATAAACTGAATACATTAAGAGATTAACATATAAAAGAAAATTTAAAAAAGAGCAATGAATTTTCCAGAATAATCCACAGATTCGCCTCCAGTGGCTCTGTGTTATTTTCTGTTTGCAAGCCATCCAGCAAACACAACATTTATCCTGTAAATAAGTTTTAGTGAAAGAAGACAAACTTTTATCTCATGCAAGCAAGCTTAATGTGAAGTAACTTTGTAAGCATCTCATTTCAGATTCATTAGCCTGCACATGTTTCCTGCTCTCTCTGAGTTATTATTATTTGACCAACACCCAATGTTTTAGTGAGTTATGGATCCTGCATGTCAATTGAAGACACTAATATACTGCCTCTTTCCCTCTGCAAAGACAGATGAATAACTCGACTGCAAGCCGATGGTATTTCAATAGGCTCTTGGCTTCTTGTCAGACCTCCATTTGTGAGTTTAAATGATTGGTGAATTTCATCTTAATTATAGCAAAGTCGAGCCAAGCCCAGAGTTCATCCTCATCTTGTTCAGTTTGCCAATTATGGATGTGTCTGGCAACACAATGTCTTCCACCTCTCATTTCTCAGAGCCGTATCGTCCCCAGAGCAGAGAAGATTGGTACGTGCCCGGCGTCCCACTGCTGTGCTCAAAATGAAACAGATAAGATTACTCTATGTGCATGAAGACGCTTCCACCCAATATCAACTATGAGCCTGCGTCGTGCATACTAATCATTTGGATATGCTCTTTCATGAGAACTAGATCTCACCTTCATTAGCGTATAAAATGAAACATACTTTTTCACTTGATTGATATTCTGGGGAAGTGAGAGACTTCTGAGCCCGATGACTGTGACAAAGCCAAGCTCACCATCTTCTCCTGCGTGCTTCTGTCAGCACTGAAGAATAAGCTCACTGTAGTGCACATTAATATCAAAGAAAGCAGGTCAAAGACGTAGTTTTGTTTGCATTGTGTGGCTGTAAGAGGGACTGTTCACTCATGTTTTCCCCATATCAGATTTAATATGCTGCCTTCATGCACGTGCAGAAGATGATCGGTTCCACAGCTCAGAGTTATGATTATCTCGGTGGCAAGGACAGACACACAGACCTGCTATAGCAGCCCTAAGTAATTAAATTAGTCCTGAATGGCTAATTGGATCAATTTAGAAGGCAGACACTGTCAAGGATAAGAGTAATCATCTATGCAGTGGTAATCTTTTATTGCTCAGACACGTCTTGTAGAGAGACAAGGTGTGATCCAAAAGGTTAATGTAATTACTGTCCAATTCTCTCATTCCCTGTGCACAATAATGCTAATTAATCTAAGATCTCTGGACTATAATGAAGCGCGACAACCCAGGTAATGCTGATTATAGTTTTAAGGACATGAAAATTCTGTTATTTCTTCATTTCAGTCTCGGTGATGACGCAGCAATTAGCCCACTAATTTCTCACACTTTTACAGGAATATTGGCTTCAAAGTGTTCAATCTGCTGCAGAGTGAGTTTATTGTGTTCTCACCTACGAGCCACTTTCATATGATAGTCATGTGTTTTAGCCCATTAAAGCCGTGATTTACATTTTATCCAAGGCGAGCTCTCGCAGCTCAGTGAAGTGTAAAGAAATGTAATGAGAGAGAGACTTGGCTTATGAACGGCACATTCATATTCATTAGCAGCAGAAATTAACATATGATGCCCGTGACAGATCTGTGATGCATGTTTTATGAATGCAGTTAATGGCACGCTGACGGCACGGCAGGCCATAAAGGACCAGAGCAATCCACCAAATGAAAGCCACAGAGCAGTGGGACGATTATTGATTCTCCCCAGTGTCCTATTGATCTCTGACGTTTTCATCTGGCACAGAGCTGCTAATCTGCTGTGTATCAGAGAGACACCCACAGTGCAACCCACTGACTCTGCTATCAATAGCCATAAAGCTGGATATCATTAAATCCTCATCACTTTGTTTCCCCCGGCCAGCCGCTACAGACGACTAAGCACTCGATGTGACCTCTGAATAACCACTGTCCACCGCCTTGTTTATGGCCGCAGCTTCTGCCTGACTTTTATTGCCTCTCTTTTAATAGCCCAGTGTAACAGCTTTGCTGTACACAAAACTGGTATTGACCGCAGCTTCCAAGTGTGTGCCTGGGCAGGATTTTGTCCCTTCAAGTAATCACATATAATGGGTCATCCAACAGCAACAGATAATGCACTCTACAATTGAGTAAAGAAAAAAGGATAGAGTTAAATGTTGTTGTGCAAATGTGGAAAATACATTATAAATATGAAAGGAATTAGATGGTGGAGACTTAGGCTAATCTATGCATGTCTACTTCATCACAGTAGTAAATACAATAAGGTAATGTCTTTTCCAGCTAGTGGCTCTTCTAGATAGGATTTCAGCAGCATTCATACCAAAGCTTTCAGTGGGTGTTTTCACGATGGTTACATCTGTCTTTTTCATACCTATAAAATATTAACGTAGTCAGATCAATCACCTGATGGATGGCAGATTTGAGAACCCAGAGAAAGTACATGCATCCACTGGGAAGCCGCTTCTGCCAATCAAAACGACCATCCATTAAATTATGAAAAACTTTATGACTAGGTACACTTTGGACGAGAGAGTATTATGAAAAATGCATTAAAAGACTGTACCCGTTGCGTCGTAGCTTTTTTAGGATGTAATTTAGTAGTAGAGAGCAAAACCTGAGGGGCTTTAAAATGCTGTATTGAAAAGTAAAGCCTTTCTTTACTTTATTGACACATATGAGCCAACTTGAAAAAAAACAAAGCAATAATAAAAAAAAGAAAAGCAGTACTCCTAAATCCCTTTAAACAGGTCTGGGTGCTTCCATCTCCACATCCTGGAAACATGGATTTATTCCCTGGTATTCAAGACAAAGTCTTGTATTAGTGTTTCCAGGGAAACATTTATTTAAAGAAAGGCAATTTGTTGTGTTAATATCTGCAGATTCAATAAGTAAACAAAGACTGAGTTTATTGGTGTCTGGGTTGTAGTTCACCGGCAGAAATCAGTTATACTCATGGTATTACAATCATTTTTGGACAGAATGTCTCTGATGAGAGAATGAACCATCAAGGTTTTTCAAACTGACAGCGTGGATTCATTGCATAGTGCATTCATTATCAATATGTAGCACAAAGAAGGGTCTCTTTCTTGAGTGAGTCTGATAACTATAAATAAATCCTATCTCAGAGCATAATAATGCACTGTACAAGGACAAGAACGGGTGACACAGGGATCGATGATACTTAAGGTGTGGGGGTGACAAGGACAGGTACAAGGGAGCTTCCTCCCATGGCCCATTAGAGACAGTCTCACTGCCGGGAGCAGACAGCATGATAAACAACTTCAGCTCTGATAATACTCCAGCTGATCAATAGCCTGTCCACCCACTCTCCCTGAGGGACACGCAGGAGTAGCAGCCATGACAGCTGACCCTCAGGTCATATGTCTCGGTGTGGCTCTCTCTCCCTTTTCAGTGTGTGTTTTTGTGTCAGGAGCCTTCCTAATACACACAGCACAGAGACGGTTCGCAAATGTGAATTGGGAAAACTGTCCCTGAGTCAGTGTAGTATCGCATTGCCCTATTGACCTTTCAGCCTAACCTTATCTTCATAGTTTAATAGTATCGACCAAGCCTATCCAATAATTATCTTCACGCCCTTTGCCTAATCTCCAATGGCTTATTCAATGTAGTTTATTGCAGACATTTTCACATAGCCTGTCATTATCATAGAGAGTGCATTGTTCAACCTGCCTTTAACAAGCACTTATGCCGGTATATGCAGTGGCAAGAGTTGGTTGGATAGTTGTGAATTGCATTTAAAATGACCCTAGATAAAAACAATCATACATTGCTTTAGTTATGTAGTAAGGGACAGAGACTTTGACACATTGTTTTAATGAGCATGTTTGAATGGGGTTGGGACAGCAGAATAACAGGTTCCATCTTGGGTTTTTAGAAAAGAGAGTAAATACCTTTTTAGGATATATGTTTTGAGAGCAAAAGGCAAAATGATCAACAACTATATCAAATTTGTTATGGAAATATAGAAGTACCAGAGAGAATGTTAAGGTAAAATGTAGTGTTCTGCAACATTTTGCTGCAAAATGCTAATTTTAGGAATAAATTAAACTAACTTATCAATGAATCATTTTCTGAAACTCCCATATAACCACTACATTTTGGCTTTTTAATGACCCACGTACTAAAAAACAGACTTGTCTTATTAAAACATGTGAAACAAACAAACTAACACTTTGCATTATATGGTGTGTTATGTAGACGTACAAAAATGACTTGTATGCACCACAAATTACATCACAATCTTTTCCGTTGGCTCAGCTGTTTTGTTGCAGGTCGTGATGATGTTATCTCTGACTCAGAGAAAAAATTGAAGTCTTATATCACGTATCTCAAATAGTAATGTGTTATCATATTGCATATAGCTACACATCATTCATTCAGATTATGGTAAGCATGGGATTTGACTGTGGGCAATTTGTTTAAGTGTATTTCTTTGTAAGCTTGACTAGATTAACAAGTTATGGACAAGGTCGTGATCATCCTTTAAAATCCGTCTGGATCTGGAAACGAGAAATCTCCTATGCAGCCATGGTAGTTGAATGTCAAATGCAGTATTGGACTGCTCTGAATTTATATTCTTGTAATGTTAGAGTGCCCAAATCATATATCTATCTGCACTGAAACAAGCCTGTTTGGCATATAAACCAAACAAGGTACACATATTCCATGAAATTGAGGACTAAACTATGTTCCTAAACCTAATATAATAGATAAAATAGCGCAATACCAATTAAAGTAACAAGGACTTTTGAAGAAAGTGGAGTAGAATAGGGGTTTACTGGACAAAAACAAAACATTTTCACTTGTACTATCTTGGAATGTTTATAAATGATCCTGTTCCATAAGCTCTCATGGGACAAAGTTTAACTGAAAATAGCCTATACCTCGTCAGAAACCTGCCAATGTAAACAACACTACTCACCAACTAATATATGTTGTTTCTTTAAAGCCTCCCACCAATTTAAAGTCTTTCTTTATTGGTAAAAACTTAATGAGATTGCGTTCATTTAAAGTTTTCTATAGAAAGGTTGCAGAATATATGAATGATGCCAATGATCAGTCCCACAACACTGACTTGGTTTAGGTTGCTGAAACTCAAACATACCATGTCAATATTCATGTCATCGCACACATCCAAACCTGTCCAAATCTCAGTCCAAACTGACTGTCTGAACACACAATATCTGAAGGCAGTCTAAAGCTGGCTCAGTTGTGAGGACTGCTGACAAAGCCAACATTTTGCCTCAGTTTTCCAGTTTCACTAGCCATGTGGACTCATGAGACAACATAATAACGTGAATACTGCTGGCTTGGCAGAGAAAAACTAACACAAAGTGTTTTGTCAAGCTGCAACCTGGCAAGTATGTAATATCATAATCTTCCTGTTTTCTGATAAAAGCGAGTGTGTGTAAAAAGACAGTCGAGGAAGTAATAGTGTTTAAGCAAGTGGTTTGCAGTGCTGCATCAGTGGGTGGATATGGATAAGACAGGATCCAAGGCGTGAACACACACACACACACACACACACACACACACACACACACACACACA
>CAJRST010022223.1:7943927-7969525 GCA_907169785.1 Menidia menidia | reverse complement strand
CACACACACACACACACACACACACACACACACACACACACACACACGCACGCAAATACACACAATACACCCACACAAGCGGTAGTGTTGTCACTCAGCAAGTCAAGACTACATGTCTGCTCTGAAGTCCTTTCTTCTCAACATGCTTGTGTTATCGCTCAGCTACAGTTGTGGCTTCAATGGCGGTGAGACATCCTAACTTGGAAAGTGAGACTCCATATCTTGAGCAACTCCACAAGCCATAAACCACAGGCAGCAGCTTCTGCAGCCCAGCTTGCTGTGACTTCAAACACTAACAAGCTGGAATAACATTTTGCTTGGGGTGGCTTCCCTTGACGGCTTCCAGCTGCTGGAAAGCTGATGGAAGAAAGACAAGAATTATTACAGGGCTTGTCGCATTTGGATAAAACCTAACCGCATCGTATAGACACTGTGGGATTACAGAATGTGTTGTTGCTGCTTCTTTTTCTGTAGATCAGCACGAGAACCAGGATGGAATCAATCTGCTGGAAAATCAATGTCCATGTCTAAGCTTGCGTTCTGCTGTCAGTGGTTCTTGAAAGCTGTGTGTGGAATTAGAATGACACTTCGTGTTGAATGTGAATTGCTTTAAATCCTGCTTTGATTTAAAAATTATATTTCAAAACCAGAGTGAAATATTTCAGCAAAACCGTGAAAAGCTAGAAAATAAAGCAGTGGAAGTGAATTTTTCACTCCAAAGGAGTTTCTTCTCTCATGGTTTGTTAAGATCTGTTTCACCCCATAAAGAGTGCCATGCTGTTTTACAACAGTAAATGTACAGAGATGATGAACCAGCAATCTGACCCAAAAGCACACTTTAAGAGGGAGCACAGGAGTCAGTAACTTCACATATATGGAGATAAACATTACAAAAATGTGTTATTCCTGCCATTGAGCATGGAGATCAATCACATCTGCTGAATCACTCATGGATGACCACTGAATAGATAAAAGCAACAGTTTCCTCCTCTCGACATGTTTAAAGAGATTGCGCTGTCACAGATCACTGTGTCAATTTGCACCTATAGGAGGAGGAAGTGAAAATGCAAGTGAGCAATGCAGTTTCACCACCGCAACGCAAGACGAAGGTGGAAAGTATATGAGAAGATTTTCACTTACAATAGGAGTTTGTGAGCTGTCAGCAGAACTACTGTTGAAAGGTCAAGTAGTGTGTGCATGTGAGTGTGTACTGTGTCTACACTTGGTAACGTATCAGCTCTGCTCGGCTGCAAACACTCCAGCAGAACAAATGTATCACAGATGCACCAACAGACAAGCTGGTCAGGTCTGGGAATTGACATGACACTCTACCCCAGCCATCTTGTTTTCTACAACCGTTTTTCTGCCTTTCATCTCGACATCAGTGTGTAATTCAACACTGACGAGCGTCACGTTACATTGCGGGGTGTAGCTGCACATGTCTAGTTTAAACAGAGTTTGTCTTGATTTTAATGAAACTATAATTGGGTGGTTTCTTTAAAACAAAACAATAAGAGAAGATGGCTTCAAGATATGTGCTGTTTATTCTCCTGAGAAATGTACGAAAGGATGCCGGGACCACCCACTTTGACACGAAAATGAAGCAGTCGGGCTGCGGCCGCAGAGCAATGAGGCCTCTCTAACCAGATAAATCTCTGCTTTCATGAACCACATGAGAAGGGCCTACATCTGCAGAACATTTCAGCCGACATGTGAACCTAGTGCAGCTTACAATTTAGACATCAGAGAGCTGTGAAGAGGTGGAAATTAGGGATTTGGGTTTGTGTGATGGAAAGTTGTGTGGTTACAAAAACAGGATGAGTGAGGGTTGGTTATTCCTCTAAACTGGGAAGATTAAACAAAACACCTGTCCACCAGTAGTCGTTCTCATAGTACAGCGTTATTCAGCAGCTCTGGAAGACAAATTGTGGTGTATGATTTCCAAAAAGCTAGCATTTGACATCAATAATCCCACACCTAGTGACTGCAAGAGGGTGTTGGTGGTGAATCATCATCTATATGTCTTCCAGACAGACTAAATGAAGTTAATAAATGGAAGCTGATGTTGGTGAGGGACTTTTCCCCCCTATTTTCACATTGTTTTGATTTATAACAGCAGGTCAGGCCGCATTGCACTAAAAATAACAAAGGAGCAGGGAGGCAGCGCTCGTGGCTCTGTGATTGTATTGATTTTGATAGCTGGCCATTGTGTTTGTATAGCTCGGGGTGGATTTTATCGAGAGCAGTAAAATTACAAAGGAGATGGGCTGGAAGTTCTCTATGTATACCAATCAGAATTTATAAATTGCTCCATTACCTTTATTTCCCTTGGTTACTCTGGGAACATTAGCAATCATTCTCTCATGGGCTTGGCTCATAAAACTAATAATCTAGTGATTTAGTGCCTCGTGGCACAGTGCACCCAGTATAGCCCCCTGTAATCCATTCATCTTGCCACCTATTAGTTTTATTTTGGAGGGACAAATTGCTTTCCAAGAGAAAATAGGTCAATAGGTGTCCTCCATTAGAAAATGCTAACAATGTAACTGTTTTTTTTTTTTTGTTGCTTTCTCTCTCCTCTCGCCTTTTCGTGTGCATGTGTTTGGCAGAGTAGTGAGGCTGATTATCATTCTATTTGCAAACTGGGAGGTTGCTTCAATTATCTTTCCTGGGCTGCATGACAAATTGCAAATAGCCAAGGTTATATATGCAATGCTTAATTTATTCTGCATTTGCTTCTGTGTGTGTGTGTGTGTTTTTTGTGTTTGTGTGCGTGATTGCTTGTGTATCCACAGAGCTGGGTGTGCTGCAAAGTGAAGTCAACATTGTTCGACTCCTCTTGTTTTGTCATCAGATGTCAGCGCTGCGAGCTGAGGGGAGCTTTTGCTGCATGGTGGCTCCATCCCACATTAGCGGCTCCCTGGGGACAGAGAGACCTGGAATCTGGGGAGACAGACTCATATTAGCTCTCAAATCTCTGCCCCGGAGACCGAGGCGGAGCGGTGACTTCATCATGCTGAGACTTCTGTCCTGTGATCTGGCTGACGGTGCAGTTCAGCAGCAGTCGCTTTTCAGCTGATGTGAGCTGGCAGCAGACTGTGGCAAAGCACGGTCCACGCAGAACTGCCAGTGTCGCTCAGCGTCCGCGCGGCCGGAGCAGATTTGTCATTTCTGTGACTTAATCTGTTTAATTCATCTGTGAAGCAGCAAGGTTTGCTATTTCTGAAGAAAGAAAAAAAGGCCATACATTTAGGTTCTGCTCACCAACAGCAGATACAGGACACGCTTGTTTGGAGACGCTAACACAGAGGCATTCATTTTTAGTGTTTTCAAAGTATAAATTCAGCAGTGTTACTGCTGCTGCCGCTCGGAGGCCGCACACTGACTGTGAGGCAGTTGTTTGTGAGGCACGCTGTGTAGCTCGCTCTGTAATAAGTCCTGTGGATCTCTCTCTCCACCCCTCAGAGGTCTGCGGTCACACAGCTGGCCCCGTCTGGCCAACCACGGAAACCTCACCACTTCCCCTCCCTGGGTGGGATGACAGTCGCAGGCAGCGGGGAGAGGAGGACGGATGATGGCCTTCTGTTGGTTGCTCACCAGATGTGGTCCGTCTGTCTTTCTCCCTGTCTGTGCGGCCAGAATGTGCTATGCATAGAGCAGAGGGACAGTGAGGCTTTTTGGAGGAACAGAGAGGGTATATTTATGCATCCTAAAATGAACCTTTAACAGTCGCATGGCATCTTAGTGGCCTCTGCACCACAGAGGACTTGCTTGTCAGCTGCTCTGTGCTTCCACTGTCACACACACACACACACACACCTCCACACTGCCAGCCGCTATACAGATGTCTATCAAAAGTGAGTCCTTCTGTCCCAACAACTGCCCAGAATCCGCAGATGACACAAATGCCGTGAGGTGAACTATTAGACTCAACAGAAGTTGACAGTTTTAATTCCGGTTCCACTGGGGGCTCACTTTAACTGGCTAAAAAAAAAAAAAAAGCCAGCTCCCTCAGTGTCGCCCAGTCCTCCTTTGTTAGTTCATGGAGGGTGGAGGGGATGCATTTGTCACATGAGGGGAGTCATCACAGTCCCCTGGTGGCTGGCCTCTGTCCCCTGCAGGCTGTGTTGATGTAATCTGCCAGACTAAAACTTACATTTACACAGGATGCAGAGATGAGATAAGAGGCCCCAAGGCAGCTTATCTGCTGCTATCAGAGGAGAGGAGCCGAGCCAACTTTCTTTCTCCTTGTCCCCCTGTGTCCTACAGCCCTGTTGCTCTGTCAGACTGCAGCAGATTTGTGTAATGACATCAGAGGGAGACTGCGGCCTGGCGACAGTGGCCCAGAGGCGCCCGAACCATAAACCTAATTGGTGGTTGTCGCAAGTTAACTGCATAGCAAATTTCCATGTTCTCTCTGTGCTGCTTTATTATTTGAACAGTTGTGAGCTGAGAGTAGCTGTCTTAAGCAGCTTGTTTTATTTCATAAGTGGCTTCAGGAGTTTTCATAGACAATCATTCAACGCTGTTAATGTACTTCATTTCCAGGATATTGCTATACCTTTGCTATTTTTCTAGTGCGGTTTTATCTTGACCCGTAGTCTGTTCGGTTTGCCATTCACTCCGCTTTTAAATGTTGCACATTTCTCAGGGAAGATTAAAAAGGGTAAGGAGGAAGTAATGATGGAAATGTGCATATTTATGAAGAATGTTTGGCCTCCTTGCCCGAGGAGCCGTTATAACGATGAGTAGGCTGTCCCAGTTCCACAGACATAGTCATTTCATGCAACCAGTGTATTTCTGCCAGATTCACCCACAACACCACCACATTCGAAAATACTGCATTTGGCTCAGCAAATGGGCTGACCCCACAAGCCAGGCTTAAGCAGTTTCCCAACCTCAAAGCGAGGGGTCAGTGTGGAGGAAAAAACATCACACAAGAGCCACAATTGCAACCCTCAAACATGAAAAGTCTCTTTTTATTTTTGACAGGCTTCCCACTTGTAATGGCCGGTTCTACGCGCTGCATAAACAAACAGTGAGGCTGGGTCTGTGCAGGCAGCCAGCAGCGGTGGCTTCAGCGGTGAGCTGGATTACAGGCTGCGATGGAGCTGTGGTTGAGATGGCTCACACTGAGCTCGCCTCCAACTTTGTGACAGTCAATCCAGCTCTCTCCCACTTTCTAACAGCTCGGTGGTGAATGCCACATTTCCAGATGTCAGAGCTGTGGCTTCAGCACCAGCCCAGCCACCCGGTAGGTTCACTTGGGTGTAAAATATTTCCTGCAAACGGTATTTAGCATAAGCTTTTGACTTGATGTCTTCAGACATTTTTTAAGACTGCTGTATTGTTGTAATCCCATAGCCAATTTCCCCACATCAATCTTTTTTGTCAAGGGGAAGATGTTTATAGATGTTTTAAAAGGAAGAAGCTTCTGTCTTCAGCTCGGCTTGAAAGGGAATCTGTGTCATCCCATAAAAGTTGAATGCGGAGTCTGCAGTGCGCTGGGTGTGATAAAGTTACAGTATGTCAGACCTCCTCACCACATATAGCTCCTGCTGGTGTGTGTGTGTTTGTGATGAATCCGCCGGTGTTCACTCCTCCCACCGCCGCTGCCGCGCCTCCTCCTACCGACGCTCTTAATGACAGCGTGCTTAATTAGTGCCAGCGAATCCCCTCACTGACTGTAACTTCATTAGCTGCTGTCGACAGGCCAGGCAACACTGCACACAAACACAGCTCATTATGTCTCCGCTCTGTCTTTTGTTTTCCGCCTCTTCCAGAACCTCACTATTCATCTCAATGTATCCTCCTTTACTTATACAAGTATAAATCTTTTGCCATAATGAGGATCCTCTACAATGGAGTGAATGGACGTGGCAATGGCATTTTTCACGTCATACCTATACTGTGAAGCCATAAGCCAAACCCAAGCTTTTGTTTTATCCTCCATTTTAAAGACAGAACAGGCTAAGAGGCGACTCGTGTTTGGTGCCAAACTTGGCTGTTTTGGCCCAAACAATGAATGCAATCATTGATATCAAATCAGTAGTAATCACAAGATGGTTAGTTAGAGGTAATTGGGACATTGAATAAATCGCATAACACACATTAAGTTCCTTCTCAAATATATTTATGAATCTGTATCATGACACCTCAAGATGTACCGGCTGACCGTAAAGCTGTGACAGGATCAGTCCTGTAAAGGACAGATCTGCAGTGCTTTGTGTACTTTTGAGCATCCACTTCACTGGTTCTGGCACCACAGGTGTAACACCGTGCCAGTAAATCCAGTCTTTGTCCAAGGAGGAGTGATTTATGAGGCAACCTTTGATGTCCTCGCTTTCTTTTTGGGGGGGAGCTGAGTGTCTTACATGAAAATGTGATCATTTGCCTGGTCAATTATCCACCGTGCTGTTTGGCACTGAGCAGCGTTTTAGCTCTGCTAGGTTGCTGATAGAGAAATAACCCCGAGCCCTGTTAGATTCCTGACAGATGCGGCTTGTCAGTCTGTGGTTCTGAAACCTCCCTAATCAAAAAAATCTCTTGGAGTGAGCCGGTGGATTCTGCAGGGTGAGTGCCATCAAAGGCTTTCATGTACGCCGGCTAAAAGGGGCAGAGCGGGAAGAGGAGAAGGCTTCAGCAGGTACACGCTGCTCCTTGTTTACCCTTTCTCTTACCAGTCTGGTGCACAGATGGCCAACAATTACTCCTTAGCGTGCGCCTTGCCGCTGGCGAGCCATCAGCTTTTCATATTGGTGTGAACCTGTATTATTTATGAATGTCTGGGATTTTTTAATCGAGATTGATTACAATCTGTTAAATAACTGGGATGAGTAAACAAAAAGATCTTTGTTTTAAAAGCAAACAAAGATAGTGGAAACTAAAAAGTCAAGGAATCCATAATGAAGATGTGATGCTCGCTGTTAGGACTGCTCCTGAATCCCACACACTTTAATCCCATTAACACTGACTAAATATACCATTTGTTTTAAGCTTGCCAGTGGTGGTGTTTATGCTAATAGCTTGGCTGCTCCAGGCGATTTCAGAAGACTTTTGGAGGGCACCGGCTAATAATTAGATTTAATAAGGAAGTCAATTTCTATCCTCATTTGAAATAAAAATAAGAGGCTTAGTCTCTCATAGGACTGGCTTTAATTTGTTGATTTGGTCTCGCTTTCTCTCTCAGGGCTTTGGGCTCCATAATTCTTTAACCCTTTGTGTTCTTTGACGGGCAAAACAGGAATAAACAGATTGATTGCATCACTCTCTAAATTCCACAGTCATATCAAAGATTAGGCTTTGTGCTACCTCCTGATCTGAAGGCCAAAAAGTAATGAACAATGACTGAATGCAAATACAACAAATCTGCCTTTATCTATAGTTATTCATTTCATTTCACCTTAAATCTGACCACCACACCACCATGCAGCCCACCCGGAAGTGATCAAACGTCTATATTATGTCGATTATTTGAGCTTTTTTTTTTATTGAGCAAGACCATGTACATGTTTTTCCAGCGAAACGTGAGTCAGACACAGATAGCAGTGTTTCTGCATGTCACGCGAAGGGAATTTTAAAGTACGCTATTTTCCTTCATCTCGTCGGCCATTATGCTGAGATGTAGATGTAGATGTGACACGGGCTGCACAGGTGTAACTGTTTTGACCTTTCTCCTGCACCACAGAGCTCATCATCCTGGTGGACTGCTGGGTGCAGCTCTGGCGGGCTCGTGAGAAAGGGTTCCAGCTGGAGGACCACTCTGATCTGCTGTCAGACGGCAGCCTCGCTCTGCCCTGCCCGGATAACTTCTTCAGATCTCTATTATTCTTCCCTACCCAGTCAACCTTTCTTTCCACTCTCTATGCTCTCTCTCTCTCTGTCCCTCTTTTTCAACTTAATGATAGAATCAAGCACCCTCCAGAGAGAGCAGCAATGCCGGTCAGCGGTGAAAGAATTATTTTAGGCGAGCATGTGTCAGTCAGCAGGTATAGGAGTACTTGTGGAGTCAATTTGGCATGGAAGAGCAGAGCTATAATGCTGTGTGCCAGTGAATATGAAACACTCCTCAGTGAGTCAGAAGTGGTGAAATGCTGCATACGATGACTGAGGCTTGCGGTCTCATAAGAAGATTACTGAGATACAACACAGCTCACGTTGTCATTATGAGCCCAGTCTGTTTATTGTTTATCAACTCTATAACGGTACTTCACAATTCCCACCAATGAGATGGTGCCTCGCCAGGACTGATGTAGGTGAACATAACCTCATGAGAGACCTCACCAAATAATTTCAGTCTCAGACTTCAATAGAAATAGCACTTTCCTCCATGGACTGTTACCCTGACAACAAGTTTTTTTCCAAGGTGGTCATGTGAAGTCATTCAGATGCCATGTGAATGTAATTGTGAACCATAACTGAATTTGGGCCCAAAGAATCTTTTTAATCACATTAGCCATTTAGCAAACTGGATTAGAGTAATAGAATCTTTGTTGTGCAACTCGGGGTCCTCTCAATCAACCGGTACAGCTTGATCCTCTGATCAGTTTAATGTGGCTGAATGTTTTTTTTTTTTACAGTAAAGAATGCGTGAGTCAAAATATGAAGCACATCCAAAAACAGATTGTTAGACGGGTATAATTCAATACTCAGACTTAACTGCCTGCAACTAGGTCTAATCACTTTTTTTTGTTTTTGTTTTCTTTCCTCTGAAAACAGATATGCTGCAGCTTCAGATTTCCAGAGTTAAGGGGTCTGTCGAGCAAGCGCTAACAACTGCAATTTGGATTCCTGATTGTATAGTGCGAAGGGTGGGAGGGCAAAAACAAGTTTAGGAGAGTCCATGTCTGCCAGAATTGCCTCTCTGAAAATAGCATGCTGAATTTAAATGGATGAAATTAATACTGGCTGCCCTCCAGCTCAGCTGTGTGGTGGACAAACAACAAGAATGCAGGAAATGACTACATTATTTATGATAAAGAATCTGTGGGGGTGAGGGTTGCGGGGTAATCTGTCAGATGCTGGTTTCAAGCTGACACGTATTACAGATTGAACACAAAGAACTACTTCTGAGGCTTTTCTGTTTTAGTTCCAGCTTGTTTCTGCATGAACTTGGATTTAGATGCATTAGAGGCGATGAATTCTAAAATCAAGCCCATAAAACGTGGTGATTAACGATTAGGCATTTGCTGAAATATGACGGAGCCATGACTGCTGTTGAAATGAGCGATTAGCCAACATTGCTAATTGTTTAAGAGATTTATTGTGACTGTCAATCTCTTTTTAATGACACTGCGAGTTCCTTTGTGTTAACAATGTGCTAATCTACTGTTTTTACGATGCTGTGACAACAAAATTAATACAAATACTTGTGGTTCTTTTAATTGGTCATTACCACCTTTTTGTGTTTGTTAGTTTTGTCTTTTGTCAGAAATCTGATGTGGCAAAACTTCCTTAAATCAAAGCTTTAAACCCAAACACATGGCTTCATTTCATGATTTCACACAGAATATTGTGAATTTTGACAGTAATCGGATCCAGTTGAAGCACTAAAAACCCTTCAACCGCTGTGTAAAGTTGCAATTTCATTTAAAATATACATAGTTTCCTGCAATAAGAAGACATTTGCACAACTTGATTCTGAAGGGAAAGAGCAAAGATAAAGTGCAGGGATGTATTCAATTCGACTGTCATTGGAAGATGACAGAAAATTGGGAGACTTTGAGAGCAAAGTGGAAGATTTCCAAGTAACATGATAAAGTAACTTCATTTGAGACTAGAATGTGTGCACACAGTATGTCTTTTGTTGTACTTTATTTGTGTTGCTGTCATCTTCCCAGAAGTTGACAACACAAGTGTGTTTAATTTTTTTGCATCTCATCATGTTCACAGACTTAAAGATTTGCACTGAAAAGAGACTTTTTTAAACTTCCAAAAGTAAATGCATTGTTCCTGTGATCACTTATCAGGAATGTTTGATCGCAGGGACTTTTAATTCCAGGGTGTCTGGTGGCTCTGTCCCCTCAGATGAGGACTACATGAGCCCAGATTCCTGCTAAAAGCCTTTTTGTTTGGCGACACTTTTCTTGTCTGCATTTTTCTCCTTTGATTGGGACTCTCATCCTGTTTTCATTGATTGCTGTCTGATGACTCGTCTTGATAATACAATACGAGCAATTCATCATTCCACCACATACTGTGAGCTCTTTGTTGCATGGAATGTGTGTGCGTGTTTTTGCACATCTCTGCCTCCCGCCTGCAAATGACACGCAGCATAACACCCAGCCTGCGTGTTTGTTTGTGAACGTGCCGCATACGAGCCGGCGAATTTCCCTGCAAACAGGAATATCCTGAAATGTAAAACGGTTGCAGTAACAGGGCCCTCATCTCGCTCTTTGTGAACAGGAAGCAGGCACGAGAAAAATGCTTTCCCCCTAAATATGAGACATTTTAATGAGCAATACCGAGCAAGCTGGAAACGTGCCCTACCTGTTATTGGTCTTTGCCTCGTTTGTGGGGCAACAATAATGTGATTTTTAAAACCGCACGCTCAACAATTTTTCCACAAAAACGAGCATTGCTACCTTTGAACAATATGACCCCGAGGAGATTGTTCTGTGCAAGAAGCAAAATATTTGCTCACTGGCTACATTTGAGCTATGTGGAAAGTGGGTTGCTAGTCAGTTCAAAGAGGCAGGACTGAGGACAATCCCTACTCTGTCAAGAATTAGAGCCACCTCTGCAAATAGGCCTGTGTGTAATGCCTGAGGGTGGGAGTTTCACTGAGGCTGGGGTTTCCGTGTAAATAAACAGTGTGGGGGTCTCAGTGGGCGGAGGGCCTCTTCTCCATGGGGTTTGGCCCGGCCTTTTGTTGCCTTTAATCCAAGCACTCTCTGTTGAAAAGCGTGAGGGGGTGCCTGGCTGAGATTAGCCCGCCAGCTCTTGTGTGTGCTTGAGTTTCTCACAGACTGCCTCCGTACTTTTTTGGAAATAACACAGTTATCCCACATCCTTGAGGTGGCTGACAAGAATGACAAGTAAGATGGCTTGCTGGGCTATCTCAGACCTCAACATGACATAATGAACTTAGCATTCTCCAAAAGCGCCCGCCATGCCCTGTGAAACACGGCAGGCTGTTTTTGCTTTTAAGTAACACTATACAGACCAGACTTATGTCATTAGTTTAGATTTACTCTGGTTGCATGACCATAATTGATCGCAGTATTTTACAGGGTTACGTGTTCAACATATGCTTAGATGTGACACGTCTTGACTATGTCTAATTCGTCAGTTTACACATTAAAGCGCTGCATACAATAAAACCTGACGGCATACACCTTTATAGGCGTGCTGTTTTTCCTCATCTCACAGGTTTATTATCACTCCAGGAAAAAAAAAAATCACATCTATCAACAATGCAAGTGTCGTTTTAGTCTTTTGATGGTGAAAACAGAGCAAACATCTCAGAGACATAGCATTTATATCATGTCTGATGCTAGAGGAGGTCGGATTTGCCTTCACGATAAAAGTAAACAGTGTCCTTTTGTCTGCCTGCATACACAGGTCCATATGTAAAGGAAAACTACAGGTTGTAATGTTACAACTGTTTGCATGCTTTCTTTCTTCCTTTGTTTAATGTAGGCTCTCATTACCACGTGGTGGTAACAGATTGTTTGAACTGGAGAGAAAAGCCATTCGAAGCTAATTAAGCAGCCATTCCAGGCTCTATTCACAGGCAGAGGACCGGGGAGCACAGGCATTTGTCAGCGCTTGACCCCGCGTGGTATTGATTGACAACGAGGCGCCGTGAATGACAGGATCGAGGCCAGCCGACCAATGGGAGGCCGCCGAGTAAGTGCACCGCGCTGCCATTGGCCAGGAGTCTTTAAAGCTGCAGAGGGGTTCCCACGTGGGGGAGAGCCGAACCTTCAAAACAAGGCGTAGAAGGCAGTGCTCAGACATGGCTGATGTTCATATCACACAAAGGCAATCATCTCCTCTCCCCCCGCTGTGACACTATCACCCAAACGCTGATAGGTAGGCGCGCGGATGTGTTGTGTAACCATCACGAGACGCCTAAACCCGAAAAGAAAGTCGACTCGTGGTTTTAATTTGGTGAATGTCGGCGATCGATGGATCATTATTCTGCCCTTCATGGTTTATGTGTGCTAGGGTTAGAGGCGCATTTCTTTTGGTTTACCTTTTGCATAAATCACAGTAACATCGTTTCGCCTTTTAGAACCGGGCTCTACAAACAAACCTCACCTCCCACCTTTTTTTTTTCCTTCTATGGGGATAAAAATTCAAGAATGCTCGTTGCACCACACACACACACACACACCTCCTTCCCGCCCTCCCTCCCGTCCTGCCGGTGGTCTCACCCGAAAATTCATTAACTTTATTTCGGCGGGGCGGAAAATAAAAAATAAAAAAAAAAGGCAGCGCGCGCGCTAATGAAGCGCGGACGTGGAATTTGTGCTGTCTGTCAAATTTGGAGCTCCTCGTCGGGCACATCAATGCCCGCTGTTGTTGTCGCGCACGGTGGGACGGACGGCCGATGCCTTTTGGATCTACGGCATGATGTCATGTATCGCCGCACCCCACGTGGGGCCATCGCTTCTCCGATAGGCAGACGCGGCCGTATTCCTTCCGAGTAATGCGATTGGACAGATAGGCGCTTTCACGGCAGTTCAGCCCTGCTGCCTGTGTGTGGCAACCGGGGTAAGCTGGACAACTGGGGGAAACGCGAGATTGTGGAGAGTACCATGTTACGCTTTTAAAGAACCTCTTCGAGTCGGAAGACAGATTTTTTGGGAAGTATATGTTTTTTTTTTCTTCTTCCTCTTCTTGGGATTAACCGCTCGCAGAAGGCGCGCATTCCTCAGAGGTTCGTGGCTGAAGATTAAAGTAGTTTAATCGAGCCCGACCGCACCAAATTTCCTCCCAACTGCTTCCCCCAGCCTGACTGGGTGCGTTCCGGAGAGTGAGGATGCTTGTCGAGAACTGCGTCCACATTACGAGGGATTAAACGCTTGAATTATAGCCTTCTGTGTTTTTTTTTTCTTCCCTTCTTCTTTTTTTTTGACCACCGGGAACAGAGGTCGGACGGGCGGACGGAGGGGTTAGGACGCGCGTCCGGGTATGTATCTACCTGAGCCCTTGGTTTTCTTTCCCCCAGCTTCTTTTTTGTTTTACGGAGCGCAGGGGCATTCGCTTCCGTGGCTCCGACCGGAGTCAAACGGTAGGTGAGAGGCAGCTGCTGCCGGCCGTGGCCCGCCGGTAGCCCGAGCTTCTGCTCATTTTTGACCAACATCAGTCAAGGTTGGAGCCGCTGAGCCCACGGGATTAGACGCCAGGGTTTGAATTTCGGCGGAGAAAACGCGGCGTCCGCAGCCGTTTGATTCCGCATCACTTTGAATTGTAACATTTCCCCATGTTATTTCCTTTTTTTGCGTGTAAATCGCTGTCCGGGAACCGACTAAGGTCACTAGAACATAGATGCAGGTTCAGTGTTGCTGTTTTCTTTTGTTTTTGTTTTTTGTTTTTGTTTTTTACGCGTGTGGATTTGGTGCAATAACTGGGGACTATGTGGCGCTCTGACTCCTCATTAGTAAACAGTGCTCTCTGCATTAAGTTGTTTATTTTACAGCCCCAGGTTAAACAGAGTATGTTTTTCAACACAGGATTTTCACGATTTCCCCTACCCCCCCTCTTCCCCACCCTCCCCTGCCTGCTGAGACTGGTGTGGCTGGGAGCAAATTTCACCCATTGTGCCACAGGACCTGCACGCTGGAGAGATAAACAAAGGATACATTTCAAGATGTATCCACAAGGCCGACATCCGGTAAGAAGTGCCTCTTCAATACCAACATCAGTTTACATATTGGTCACAGAACAGAGGTGTGTTTGTTCCTGACTATAGGCTGATTTTCTGTCAAAACTTCCCCGCAAAGCCGTTCCCTACCCTCACTGCCGGTCATCCCAACTCCATACACCCCAGTGCATTAATACCACAGCAGAACGTACCCTTAAATACCTGCAGGTGGGCCGTGTGCCTGTCCTCACATATGACTGTACTCGATATGAGGACAGGTGGTGGTTTGAATTAGTTTCTGAGGGGAGGATTCATATTCGGCGTGAAAGCTCGCTCATGTGGTGTTATTAGCAGCTGGAGGTGTGAAGTAGAGCCACCTCTTTGCCGTGGTAATTTCTTTCTGTGGTGGAGGTATTATTCTTAAAGGTTGGGATGAAAAAAAAAACTATAGTTTGCAGGGGGACATGCAGAGAATGATGAGTTAAACCAAACACGTGCGGCTGTGCTGTTGAGATTTTGTATTCTGAAATTAAAGACAATACCCAAACCTTCTTTCAGGCTCCTCATCAGCCCGGCCAGCCTGGCTTTAAATTCACCGTAGCAGAGTCTTGCGACAGAATTAAAGACGAGTTTCAGTTCCTGCAGGCCCAGTATCACAGGTAACCATTCTCACCGACTTTAAACACTCGTTGTCTTGGCTCGGTCAAATGCTGCTGATCCCTCTTGTGCTGCTGTCATTTGGCAAAGTGTGAGTGACTTTCTGAAGTGATGAGGATGCTTGAAATGACACCTTGTCTTCTATTCTAGTCTTAAGGTGGAATATGACAAACTGGCCAATGAGAAGACAGAAATGCAGCGCCACTATGTCATGGTAAGATTAAGTTACAATAGGGAGCAATTATGGTACCAAATTGCAAGGCTTGTTGGAGATCTGGTTGGGGTGGAGTGACACCGGCTATTGTGATCACGTATGTGGTGGTTAGGGCGGGCTGCGTGTCAGGTACGGGCCTGTGAAAGCCCTGGGGGGGGGGGATTGATGCAGCCAGTTGTTACAGAGGAGCTCCTCCTGACAGCCTGTGGGCCCCGGCCCCGTTATATCACGCCCCCTGATCTCCAAGGGTTGACTGCAGCGCTGCCCTCTGTGTGTGCTGATCTGATTATTCTCCTAGGAGACTCCACGCTCACACATATGCACGGCCATGAATTAGGTGTGAGCTCCCGGTGGGGGCCTGGAGCAGTGTGTGGGAAAATAAAAAATAAAAAAAATACACGACTGTAAGCAAGATGGAGGACAGGCAGCAGGGCCGCAGTAAACCTTTACCACCGGCATTCTTTGTAAACCGTAATTATTAGCTTTTATTTTAGCAGCCCTTTAGAAAAACATAGGTGTGCCGCTGACGCAAGAAATGAGCCCAGACATGATGCAGTGAGCAGGTTTTTCTGGTGAAGTGTCCTCTGTAGTTCCAGGTAAACAAGCTATCACCAATAAATGCTCGCTTGAAATAAACATTTTTATTTATTTTGCGGGAAAGCAACATGTCAGTCCGCACAAAAGGGGGGGGGGAACATGTAGGGAAGTATCCCACAGCCAACACAGGGTGTCGGGTTACGCTCTGGCTGTAGGGCTCTGATCTCAGACAGAATGGCTCTCTTGTTTGAGAGTAATTTTCGAAGAAGCTAATGGACTGAATAATGCATTGGCCTCATCAAATAGACGCTGACTGGAAAGCCATTTCTGCCCCGGCTGCCACTTGTGGGCTCTACAGATTACATTTCAGCCAGACAGACTGACCTGGCTGGAAATATCGAGAGTGTTGAGCAATCACGTTACGCTAAGTAAACAGACATCATGGAGATCTCAGGGCTTAAGATAGTGATCAATACATCTGACCCTTTCTTCACTGTGCCTACACTACAAACAGTGGAAGAAAAAATCAATTTACTGGCTGTTCCCTGTCAGCTGCTTAAATAAGTTCTTTTTTTAGTTTGATGGTAGTTCATCACCTTTTAGTCTTTCTTACAAGGTCCAAAACCATGTGATGATGCAATCAGTTCAGGGACAAATTACATTATTTTTTGTGTCTGAAAAGAGTTTGCTAAATACATTTGAAATAAGTTAATGGAATAAAATGCACTGGAACACGTTATACTTTAGAGTCTAAGTGTAACATCTCTCTTCTTTGATTTCAGTATTATGAGATGTCCTACGGGTTGAACATTGAGATGCACAAACAGGTATGTCCCACCTCCTTCTTTTTTTTATTGTTTTCATCTTATTGGTTTTAAACGGTGTGAAGGGAAGTCACATCCAGGAGGAGCCACGTACATTCTCTGAACCGAACAATTCTACCAGGCTGTGCACACGTTCCATCTACCGCCCATAAAAAAATGACTAAATGTGTACCACCAATTGAACAACTGCTATCACACGTTTTGACATTTAAAGCTGATGTAACAACTCGGCTTTTTCTTTTTTCTTCTTTTTGATAAGATTAAAGGTAGACTTTGACAAGCTTGGCCTCTAACTTAACGATTAAAAGGAGAGGACTGCTGATGGGTCAGTGTTTCTTTCTTAGATGAACGGTAATTACCATAGTGGAGCAAAAGTCATTTAGCCACTTATTGTAGCCTTATCTTTATCAAAGGGGCCTATCTGGTATTGCTCCACAGATCAGCCAGACAGATACCCGAAGTTGTAAAGATTGTATCTATAAATAATCCTAAAATTTCATTGTAGGCTGTCTTAAAGCGGTGGATGTGTGTCCTCTGACTGCGTAGCTTGGCTGGCGGATTTGCCCGGTGGGGTGATCCATCAGCGTCTGGCCGGTTTGTCGCACTGCCACATGTCTGTCAGGCCCCTCTGATAGCCCCCGTCAGGCACTTATCGCCAACCAGAGCAAAGAGGGGTGGGCTGGGACCTGGAGGCGAGCTGGAGAATGGAGCTTGGGGGAGGGGCGGCAGCCAGCTCTGTGTAAACAGGTTAATCGACTGATCCATTTTAGTGCCTGACTTTTATCAGGAACCTGAACAGAGCTGATGGAAGAGCTTGAATAATTCATCAGTGGGGCCCTAACCTGCTGAACGGCGTGTTTGTTAGCAAACAGTGTGGGCCCCATCCTCGCTGCTCCCCCGGCTTAGCACTCGGGCGGGGGAGGAGGAGAAGACGGGGAGTGGTTAACAGACAGGGTTGGGATGGATTATTGGATGCACACAGGCATATTATTTTCCTGCCAGGAGATTTATTCCACGGTGAGGAAACTCATTCCTCTAACTGTGCCTTTTTCATTACTGCACAGGGACATAATTCAGGTTTCAGAATGCACACAGCAGCACAGCTTGGATGGACTGATGTGGCAGTGTTATCTGATCCCTCCCTGTCAGCCGGGGCAGCGCGTAGATTGCGAACGGCTAATTTCTGCTGCATGATGTCAGCGCGTAATTACCATCATATGTTCCCTGTTTCCAAAGCACTGCGAGGAGTTTTGGGGGCTTGTATGTTGGTTCACTTAAATCACATTTGGCTTTTACCTATAATCACAACACAGGCATGAGCTCCATGGCTGGAGGAATCATTCGCTCATCAGAAGTGTTATCCATAGCCAGTGCCGACGCAAACTGGATCAGCAAACAGACGCTCTGCATTGTTCAGACAAAGCAGTTTGAGAAACTGTTGCTCTCCAAGCCATCGGTGCTTCCATATCCCCAATCTGTCATGTGTGGTTGGACTGCAGTGTTATGATTCTGGGTGTTAGCTTTTGGCTGTCGGGCCCGTTTTTATAAATGGAAAGTGGCTGCATTGAAGATGTGTGACAAGGCTATGTTATTTTTGTTTGAGCAAAGATATTTTAGAAATACTCCTCTAAATGATAAAAAGAGAGACCTGGCTGCCGCAACAGACGAGGTTAATCGGAGTAATGCATCCATTTCCACTGGCATTTGCTTTTGCTTTGATCAATACTGATGTCTTTAAACGCCAGTTAGAAATGTACTCTGGATTTTTCTTCACATTAACAATAACTTGGACTTTGTGTGACATCTCGGTTAGCTGGAAACATCATTATCAGGTCTCAGACAACTGATAGAAGTAGTCTGAGCTTCTTTCTTTATATGAAAGCCAGGCCTCAGGGTACGCTGTCAGCTTGGACGAATCACTGATCCTTTAAATATAGCTCATAAAAACTTGTTTATAGACAAATCACCTGCTTTTCCTCTGTATTTAATAGTCATCAGTGTCTCAAGTCCATTTCCCCACTAGCGATGGCACCAGGCGAATACCTCTCCGCACACTATTGACAACCCAGCCTGAGAGTGCTCTTAAAGTGGTGCTACACAGGTCCGAGTACCTGTAATTGTGTAGCAGCGGTGCAAAGCTGGCCTCTCAAGGGCCAAGCTGTCATCTACTTAAAGTGACAACAGCCCCATTTTTATCTGCCGGTAGAGAGAGAGAGAAAAAAAAAAAAAGTCCCCCAGCACTGCACTGTATCTGTTTTGACAGCAGTGGTGAGCTGAGCCAGTGGCTCTGCCTTGTATTTGCATGTTGTGTTGTGAGAGTGTAGAGACTGACAGTTGTTTAGGATGCAGTGGATCAGCCACCTCCTGACCTCTCCCAGCCAGCTGTCACCATGACACTAAGCTACAGAGGAATGGACTGTGTGCTCCGGGCATTTTCACAAATCCTGTCAAATGTTCCACTGCTATTTACAAGGCTTATCTCAACAAACGTGGATTATAAAAGTCCAGTAGCTTTTAAATCTTTTCCGTGGTTTTAGTTCAATTCTTTCGAGAGCACCTGCTAAATTATTTTAATATCTGTGCTCGTAAAATCTTTGCCTAACCCTTTTAGTGCATTTATTAGTTGAAGGCTACATTTATTGCTTATTATAGGAGAGCATAGTTCATTGTCTTTGTTGACAAGCAATAAGAAAGTTATAGTCCTCCTTATCTTATGGACTATTGTACATTCTGTAACCGATGCTACAATATATTTCTTATAGGTTATTGCCCCTGATCCCAAGTGTCACTCTGATCTGCTGTCTGTGTTTGCTGTTTGTCCTGCTGGCTTTTTAGGCTAAGTGGCTATCTGTGTTGTAGCCCGGGTCAGCAGGTCTTGTTGTGTTGGACATTACTCTCCAATCTCGCTGGCTCTGCTTGGAGGTAATATGTCTGGCTGCCAAAACTGCCAGGCATTTCTGCCATGTGTAATAAATAAGCTGGCAGTCTGCAAAGTACATTGTGTGTGCTGGTCCAAATGAAAAATCAGAGAAAATCCCTGTGATGTGTTTGTGTTCCGCAGTGGCCCTGGGTTGAACTGCAGCTCATAAATTCCAAAGATGATGTAGCTTTGGCCCTGTTATTTTTTCTGCTCCCAGAGCGAACCTCGAACCTGAAAGTCTCATCTCTGAAGCCTGGAAGGAGAGGGAGGAAGAACAAGCTGTGCGGCGTTTCTTTCTTTTTTTTTTTTTTTTACAGAATGGGGTGGGGGGTTGGTTCACATCCCCTCCCACAGCTCTTTTTATCCGCCATTCATTTGGTCCGTTCATGTGATCGACAAGCTGAAAATTCAATTTAATGACCTGCCTCCGAGCACGTAATATGATTTTAAAGCCTGTTACGGTCAAGCAGAGGTTCCATTTGCATAATGATCCCAGCCAGATAGGGCTGCGGCCGTTGCCATGGCAGTTGGTAGACAAGCAGAAAAATGGAAGCAGGGCTCTGTGGATAGACGGGAGGCTAGCTGGGTGGTGGGCTGCACACTTGATTGCAGTGAGAAATGGCTGTAGCTTCATTCTTGGAAAGGGCGAGCTTGTGCAATCCCCGCTCTGAGCACAGGCCACTTGCTGTCTCTTAATGGTTATTGATAATAGATCTGAGGTCTGTTACCCACAAGGTTATTATGGTTTGTTAGCTTTGCTCACTGTAATTCCTTGTGCTTATTGTCCACACCATCACATGTAAGTAAACGGTGACGTCCAGGTTTGCTGGCCTCCCCTCCTGGGGTGTGGTTGCGTGGCTTAACGCTGAGGTTAAGTGCAGGACGGAGCAGTTTCATAAGGAGGGGAGAGCCAGAAAGGATCCTCTCAGCACAGCAGCACTCTGCCTGCTTGTATCCGTTTAGCATGGAGTGCACTCTCAGCACAGCTGTGCTCCATCCCCCTGGGCTCTCCTAATGTTTTAAATATTTCAAATGTCAATATCATGCTGTTTAGAGGATGTTGAGTCAAGCAGTTCTGATTGCAGCAGTAATTGACTTAATCGGTGTAAACATTAAAGGCGGGGTTATGTGAAGTCACTGTGTGTTTTCGAACCCAAGCATCTCATTGTGCCGCTCTTCTCTCTTCCAGACGGAGATTGCCAAACGGCTCAATGCAATTTTAGCTCAAATCATGCCTTTCCTGTCACAAGAGGTGAGTTTGGATTGTGGCCTCTGAAACAGTGGTGCAGTTCATTTTCAGATGAAGTCCTTTATTGTTGCCTGTATTCCAATGATGCTACTTAGGAAAGCTGCAGTTGTGTTAGTGATTGTCGCTCTGAGTTTGGGAATCCTCGTAGTGCTGTGAAAATGAAGTGTCTAACTGCACGTTTGGAACCTCCCCATAATTGTTTGTTATTGTCCTCCCACAGCACCAACAGCAGGTTGCTCAGGCAGTGGAGAGGGCTAAGCAGGTGACTATGACTGAGCTGAATGCCATCATCGGGGTACGTGGACTTCCCAATCTGCCTCTCACCGTGTGTATACTCCCTTTTATTCCTTTATTTCAACCTGGGTAGGGGAAAACTTGCGCAAAATGCTCTGAATGTCAGGACAATTGAACTGTACCGTTAAATGAACAATTTGCAATATTACATTTAGTAAAAGTTAAAGTGCAGATGTGTCTCCTCTGGAATCAAATGTTTTTATAGAACTGTTTTTTTCTGATTTGGTCCAAATCTGTCACTGCTAAATGTACAAATGCAAGCATGTGTAGATCTCCAGAGATGGTGTGTTTCTGCTGCCTTGCTCTCTGTGGCCTCCTCTCTGCCTTGTTGTGTGTTTATAAATGTGAGCCTGAGAGCTCTTGAGATCCCCTTCGCTGGCCGTATCGCTTTAATTGGCTAAGGTTTTAACGAGGAGTCTCATCCCTGTTGACCTGGATAGCTGTGGGAGTTAAAAGGCTGAAGCTGAACTGAGCACAGCCAACACTGCAAGCTCACTGAGATAATACAGACAGAAGCCGGCATTCCAGTCTAGCTGCAAAGCTCTCCGCCCAGCACAACGCTGAGCAAAAAGTGTTTGGTGTTCGTCACCACGCCATCTGCTCCCCATTGATCAGCTGCACTCATCCTACCCCGCTGAAACACAAGTGATTGGTTTCACCTTCGACACAGAGCTCAGGCTATCAGTGATCTTATTACAACAGTTGAATCTTTAGCATGCACAGGAGACGAGCCCAAAAGGCTGACTTGATGACTGGAGGCACATATTGGAATTCAATTACTGCCCCCTCGGTGACCTTTTGTTCCAGGATAATTGCTCCCTTGCATTTGTCTTAGAAAGTGTCTTTAAGTGATGGAGAGCTGTTTGTTTTTGGTGTTTTTTTTTTGTTGTTTTTTTTATCTGTTGGACTGAGCAGAGGCTTTCTTACACTTTCACCAGAGCAGAGCAGCATCAAGCCTCAATATTTGATGCGCTGCTCCATCTTGCATATGTGATTTTGGATTTTTTTTCAAACACACACATTATACTTTAATGTTGCTTTACGTCTGCATCTGGTGATGTGCTTCCTTCACTGTGGCTCTCTGTAAGTCTCAAAAGATTGGACGAATTAGACTTGGCACATAAAGTACTTGATAAGCGTGTTTATAGTTTGAGTATATGGTCTTGCGTGACACCGCAACTTCTAAAAGAAACATTGAGGGCCCAACCAAAGCCGCAGTGGTTGCTTTGTATCAAGGGAGGCGAAATGTAGCTACTGTATGTTTTACGAATACCTGTACATGTGTTATTTATTAGGGAGATGTTGTGAAGCCCTGCCAAACCCCTGTACGTTGTAAGGGAAGGCCGGGTGAAAGAGCGTGCAAAGCAGACGGGCAGCACACAGGAACTGGCTGCATGTCTTATTGATGGAGCTGCAGGCCATTAATAGAATGCAAGTAGGGCAGATGCTTGTGGTGAGACGAACCTGTTGGATTGGAAAATTCTCAAAATATTCAAGTCAGCAGTAAACAGCAAAGAGATGCATTTCTTTCCACTTCATTCTTCCTGTGAGAGGCCAACTAGATAACCCTAGACTGTGTTTAATGATGAGTAAGACCATTTCTTTTGTCTGTGAGGCCATTAAATGGAGTGTAGCATTTTAATAATGGAGTGAGGGTGCCTGCTGTAGCAGTAGTCCTGACCACTTTCTGTCCTCCTTTTCAGCAGCAGCAAGCTGCCAACCCTACTATAATGGTCAGTGGCTTCAACAAATATCAGCCTCCGCCATCCTCCTGTTAATGGGCTTGGCGTGCACATATCTCGGCTTGAGGAGCTCGTGCATGCTGCATGGCACTAATTGTGCCCAAGTGCTGTGCCTTTCACCATAGTTACCTTGTTATCGCACCTGAAAATACCATAATATGTGTGCTCGGTTTTGTGTGATCTTTCTTTTTGTGCAGTAGCCATACTCAGTGTGAAGGGGGGGAAATAAGGGCACAGAGTAGGTCTTTATCTCAGAATATTAAATTTGAAGAAATGGGCCAGACTCCTTTCTTTATTTATTATTGTCTTCATTTATGGCCCTTTAATGAGGGCTCTTGCTGATCAGCCATGCTTATTACCCATCAGTGCCTCATTAAACACAATGAGCAAGGATGTCTCTCCCCTGCCAATGAACTGGCTGCTTAATTTCCCTCATGGACACAATATTATAAAACACTCTCTGCTCTCCCTCTCAGTGTCCGGGGTACATTTTGTATTTGGACTGGCATCAGCCTTGTGGTGCAAAGGACAAATCTCAAGTTAAAAACATTGCTATTTTACAATCTATTACACATTACATCGAGGACAGGAAAAACTATTGAAAACAAACAAGTGAAAGGATCTTTCACAGGTCATTTCTTTTGAAATTCATATATTAGAACTATGTGCCCTTTGTCTTCCTGCTGCTGACTCTTAAAGCGAGCTCCTGCTGAGTTAATCCACCACTTTCTTCTTTGTGCTGTACAAGCCCTAGTCATGACCAAGTTCCTAATATTACTGAAATGGCCATAAATGGCTACTGATTGAAGTCCATCTTGTAAAAGAGAGGGGGGCAAGCTGTAAATGCAGTTGAATTATTCAGCTGGCTTGTAGGCGGGTAATAAATTGCTGATGTTTTTATTGGTGTCTCAGCTAAGTATTATTTAACCTTGCTTTAAACTGCTTACTTCCATGCTGAGTGCCTTTTAACTCCCATCTATTTCCCTGTGCCTTTCAAATATTGATGGTGAATATTGGAAGGTTGACTGAGTGCCAGTATGGACTCCTGGTCCTGGCTTCCAGAGCCGTCTAGCAGAGACTGAGAGGGAAGGAGTGCCAGCTTCTGGCTCTTAGAATTCCTTTAGTCTCTTGAACTTTTGGTGTGCTAATGATTTACGCATTGTCAATCCAGGAATGTATATATGGGAGTAGTAAAAAGACAATTGTAGTGTTTTTGGAGTGTGTTAAGGCAGTTGTTTAGCCATGAGTCAAATGGCTTCATGAGAGGAATGCTCGGCTCACAGAGGGAATTTGAGAGTGATGCTGCAGTATGAAATACACCACTCTAGTTGAAATGAAATTATATATACTGTGGTTTAATCGAATATAACTTGACTATGTTTTATTTGTTTTCTATATTTTCTTCTGAATTACTACCAGTGGGTCACTGTACGCCTCAAGCTTTGGAGACTTTCAAATAAGTTATTCTAAGGATTACTCTCCTCAGCACAAGGCTTAATTCGCCCTTCCTTTCTATAGAATCTTATTTGAAAGACATATATATGTGAATTTGTTAATAACATCTGCTTTTAACAGATTAGCCTCATATCTTGTATGTGATTTCTACTTGACTTTTGCCTCCAAATTACTTTGTGTGTGTCTCCGTCCATCTCCCTGTCATCCTACAGCAACAGCAGCTTCAGGCACAGCATCTCTCCCATGCTGCTCACGGGCCCCCCGTCCAGCTGCCGCCCCACCCCTCGGGTCTGCAGCCACCTGGCATCCCCCCAGTGACAGGCTCTGGATCAGGCCTGCTGGCGCTTGGGGCTTTGGGCAGCCAAGCTCACCTCCCGGTGAAGGATGAGAAGAATCACCACGATCTCGAGCACAGAGGTGGGGAGAAGAGCTCACTCACATCGCTGTCCAACGGGGCATTAGTTGTCCAGCCAGTTTATTTGGAAAGAATTAAGATGCATATTCATTTCGGCACGGTTGAAAGATGTTAAACGGGGATAAACCAATTAAGTGTGCAGTGCTTTTCAGTCTACAGAGCAGAAACGCAGGGCCTTTAGGTGAGGAGCACATCCTGTCTGCTCACATTCTGTCTGGGTAATGAGCTGGTACATTCCCAGCCCATGACTACATAAGCTATTCAGCAGCTCCAATACACGGCGATAAGGGGGTAGGGGTTGGAAGGGGGGGAGCTGTGCCCTGCAGCTGATTCACACTTGTTTAACCAGAAGCATTTGTTATGATGTACAAACTGACATGTTTTTTCTTTGCTCACTTGGTTTCATCATCACCTCCATCGCCGTCCGGATGTCTGCGATCCAGAGAGCACGGTGAGTGTCCAGAGCTACAGCTGTTTTGTTCCAGGGATTGTTGGTTTCACAGAACGGCCTATATCCACTGGATCTGACGGCTGATTTCCTACACTGTTGTAATCTGCTTTCAATAAAATGATTAATGGAAAATGAGGTTTGAAATATAAATCCCTTGTGTTTAATCCTGAAGGGAAATGACTGCTATCATGCTGGTGAGATTAGAAGCCTTGTAATTTCAACACAATTAAAGGCAGACTTGGACTCTCCCCTTCTTAAAGGATTTATTTGATCCCTTCCATTGTCTCTCTTGTGTATTCACTGTTCTTCTCTTTGGTACGTGATGAATATTTATGATCACAAATGGAGAGCTGTTTTGTTTTCTTTCTTTCTACCCCGTCTGGTTGGACCTGCTGAAGTGTTTTATTTGAAATGCTGCGATCGCTGATGACTTGTGATGGGCCTGCGAGATTGTGTTTCTGTAGGCTGAGCCAGCTGAATGGGTGCAGTCATGTCTGAAGAAATGGAGCTCCTGGGGCGATTAGCAGGCCTGTTTTGTCTCTGTGCTCCTGTCCCAGGTCATCTGATAGTAGAGTGGTGACTTTGGTTAATGAGTCACGCTAAGAATCTCTTTAAAGGTCAGCCATTATGCAGACAGTGGCCCTTTGCCCAGACCGCCAGTCCATCAGCCATTGTTCCGTCCTCTGGGTTACCACTGAATTGGTCCATGTTTTTGCTTTGGTCCTCTGATGAGGGGACAGAGAGAATCAGAAGAACTTGGCAATTTGCAGGCAAATGGCAAACTCCTGCGAAAGCATTTGGACGCCTGCCCAGTGCCTCCCATTCTGTTGGCGTTTAGAGTGAGCTGTCCCAGCTTGTGTGGGCAGACTCCATGAAGAACCACTAGCCAGTCCCACAGTGCTGTGCCCACTGGCAGGATATAGATTCTCTTTCTTTATCAGAGCTCAAAGCTGAGCTGACACAGTGCCCAAGTGCACTGTGGCAATCAATGCCCACGACGTATAGCCCCCCCCCCCCCCCCCCCCCC
>CAJRST010022223.1:7904475-7943827 GCA_907169785.1 Menidia menidia | reverse complement strand
CCATTCTGTTGCGTGGCCAGGGACAGGCTTGTGTGAGAGGTTGGACTTGGCTGGTGTCAGGGTACTGTTTCGAGCTGGCCTACAGCTGCATTTTAAGCGTCTGCCGTACCCATCGTTGCGTGAACAAGGCCTTTTTTTGTGTTTTGACTAGCATAGTGTGCAGCCTCTGAAACGGAAATAGATTAATAATTCTCCGCTTCCTTTTTTTTTAATGAAGGATGACAAAGTGGTATTAAAGTGAGTCCTACTTTCTCTTTGCAGAATAACTCTATATCCCCTTCTGAAAGTTTGCGCACCAGCAGTGAGAAGCATCGCAGCTCCTCTGATTACAGTCTCGACCCTAAGAAACGCAAAGTTGAGGAGAAGGACAGCATGAGCAGATATGTAAGTCAAACATTGCAACATGTTGGGAAATATTGTTAGCTCGCCATTCGCAAAGCAATAGATAAAACTGAGGAGTTTGAAACATTTGGATCGAGGCACACTGATTTCCTGGAGTTGGTGCTGGTTGCCTGGCAACCACACAGTGAAAACAAGACTCCAAGAAGTCAGTGATCCAGGGTCATCCAACTCTCTGGACAGAGATTAATACAATTTTATTTATCTTTAAAAAAAACGTTTTAACCCATTTTTAAGATGCGATGACCAATCCGGTCGTATGGTGAAACCTGTACTTTAAGCCCATCTGCTCGGTCCACTGATTTTCTAATTATCTTTACAGGACAGCGATGGAGAGAAAAGCGATGACTTGGTGGTAGATGTATCTAATGAGGTAAGCACTATAGCGTGTAATGGACCTTAACTGAAATGTGGTTGTTGCGTGCATATAAAAATCATTCGCCCTGTTTAATCAGGATCCCGCCACTCCTCGGGCGAGCCCAGCCCACTCGCCACCTGAAAATGGCATCGATAAACCACGCCCTCCTAAGAAGGACACGCCCAATAGCCCTGCTTCTGTGGCATCCTCCGGAAGCACCCCATCCTCCAAGGCCAAGGAACTCAGTCATGTAAGACATGGAGGGAGCTGCAGGCAAACTACGACAGAAGGGATTTGAAATTAGAATTGCAGAGAGCAAAGGGATATGCAAATAGATCTAGGACATTTTCTACTGTGGATTAGGAATAGCTGTCTGTGTTTTAAGTGCGGGACTAAATGTCAGGGATAATATTGTCCCACATCAGGATCAGTCAGGTCTTCTCTGTTAATAGCTCAATGTATTCAACTATTCCAGGATTTTTGCCTCTGCCTTTCAAAGAGATTAAAGCTAAAGCAGTAAGGGGATAAAAATGGGCCCATCTCCATTGTGACCATAATAGGTTTTAGAATAAATAGCAGTTTATGGTTCTGCAGGACTATGAGGGTTGTCAGAATTAGATTGGATTAAGTTCGGTTTGCTCTCAAATTGTCAGTCTGCACAGTGCCTGGTTCTAGGATTGTGAATGTGCCTGCTCCGTTGTTCCCTCGACAGAATGACAAATCCTCCACGCCTGGTCTCAAATCCAACACTCCCACCCCCCGTAACGATGCCCCTACCCCTGGCACCAGCTCCACTCCTGGGCTCAGACCCATTCTGGGCAAACCACCAGGAATGGAAGCTCTTGGTTAGTGCCAGTCCTCTTTCCTTTGTAAAAATGAAGAAAAAATCAACCATTTGCTATTCTCCACTGATGCATTGTTATGTCAAATACTGATATCCATCTCCCGTCTCTGCCTGTAGCAGCTCCGGCTTTGCGCACCCCTCTGTCCATTGCGGGCTCCTATCCAACCCCTTTTGCCATGATGGGCCACCATGAAATGAATGGAGGCCTGACGAGTCCTGGGGTGTATGCTGGACTGCACATTTCCCCTCAGATGAGTGCTGCAGCAGCTGCCGCCTACGGACGCTCCCCCATGGTAACCACTTCTGCTGCCCTTTTTGCATCGCTGTTTCGGGATAGCTGGCTGCGACCGCGGGTCGATAACAAATGAGTTGTTCAAAAAACATCTGCTTCTTGTCTTTTAGGGGTTTGATCCTCACACGCACATGAGGGCCCCAGGCCTTCCCGCCAGCCTCACATCCATTTCTGGAGGCAAACCGTACGTGTTTCGCAAAAGGCACTGCCCTCGTACATTTTCAAAATCAGCAGTGTTAACAAGTGCTTGTCCATTTTCCCGCAGAGCGTACTCCTTCCACGTCAGCGCAGATGGCCAGATGCAGCCGGTGCCCTTCCCGCCCGATGCCCTTATTGGCCCTGGCATCCCCCGCCACGCTCGTCAGATCAACACACTGAGCCACGGCGAGGTGGTGTGTGCTGTTACCATTAGCAACCCTACACGTCATGTCTATACTGGAGGCAAAGGCTGTGTCAAAATATGGGATATCAGCCAACCTGGCAGCAAGAGCCCCGTCTCCCAACTGGACTGTTTGGTGAGACCCTGCTGATTTTTGTTTCACTCAGTTAGTTCTCTTTAGTACAGTTTTTAGTGTCATTAACAATGGAATAATCCTTTGTTGCGAATTCCAACTCTCCGGAAAGGTACCGCAACCCTCTTGACACTGAGCTGAATTACAGAGGATGCTTTTACATGTTTGTGCTGAACACATGGCAACAGCAATGGGGAAAGAATTGATAAATGTTAAACGGCACGTTATGATACTTTATAGTGGGGTGGATCATAAATGATCATAAAATGTGTACATTTAACAAGCTATAAACCTATTCACTCATTTCAGATTAGGTTTTGGTATGACATTTTAGGATTGAATTAGGAGATTTTCATCCTATTTTTATCCTAAATCTATCCTTTCCTAGTTTCGTTCGTACATTTAACAAGCTATAAACCTGTTTAACAAGCTATAAACCTGTTCACTCTTTTCAGATTAGGTTTTGGTATGACATTTTAGGATTGAATTAGATTAGATTAGATTTTCATCCTATTTTTATCCTAAATCTATCCTTTCCTAGTTTTGTTCCTAAATCATTCTCTCTCACTCTCAAAGGCCTTGACAATTGCATTGATTGGCTTTTTCCACTGTGCTACAGAATAGGGATAACTACATCCGCTCCTGTAAACTGCTGCCTGATGGTCGCACATTGATTGTTGGAGGCGAGGCCAGCACATTGACCATCTGGGATCTGGCCTCTCAGACGCCCCGCATCAAGGCTGAGCTCACTTCATCAGCCCCAGCGTGCTACGCTTTGGCCATCAGCCCTGACGCCAAAGTCTGCTTCTCCTGCTGCAGTGATGGAAACATTGCCGTTTGGGACCTGCACAACCAGACTCTTGTTAGGTCAGAGAAAGAAAAAAACAACAAAAAAAAAAGCATTCCCAGTGTCTGGGCTTTGGCCCCACGGCACAGTTGCTCTGGTGTGAGTTGTTGTGAAAGCAGATGTCAGTAAATATTTGTGTCCCGCCGTACTTTGATTGCAGGCAATTTCAGGGTCATACGGATGGCGCTAGCTGTATTGACATTTCCCATGATGGCACTAAGCTGTGGACAGGCGGTCTCGATAACACTGTTCGCTCCTGGGACCTGAGGGAGGGGCGCCAGCTGCAGCAGCATGACTTCACTTCACAGGTACAACCCCGTGGCGGTGTGCACTTACGCTAGGACCTCCTCAGGTGAAATTGTGAAATTCTTTTAGCTTTGGAGCTGTTGTTAATCACTGTTCTGTCCCGTTTTCAGATCTTCTCCTTAGGCTATTGTCCTACTGGAGAGTGGCTCGCAGTGGGTATGGAGAGCAGCAACGTGGAAGTGCTCCATCATTCAAAGCCTGACAAGTACCAGCTCCACCTGCATGAGAGTTGTGTCCTCTCCCTGAAGTTTGCCTACTGCGGTATGAATAAATCAGACACAGAACTGTTTACTTAACTGCTAAGGGATCTTGGATAGTCATAGTTGACTTAGTGCAAACACTGCAGTAGATACAGTGTAGATGGCTTTTGTGTCCTCAGAGTTACATATGTAATAACTCCCAGTTTGTGGGTCGTTTTCCTCCCGCTCCTTAATCCAAGGTGGATATATGTCACTCACTTTCCTTTTTTTTTTGTTGCAGGAAAATGGTTTGTAAGCACTGGGAAGGACAACCTGTTGAACGCTTGGAGGACTCCTTACGGCGCCAGCATTTTCCAGGTATGCAGATCAATACATGCTGTCTGCAGCCTGGCAAAAAGTATGCGCGCTAGTGTCTGGGAGGAAGGGCACACCGACCGCTGTCTGACAGGACTATCCTATCAGTGAAAACTGAACCTGAGTTATTGACCCGACAAAGTAGGCTTTTTGAGGCCTGCCGAGACAAAACTTGATGTCACTGCAATCTAATCTATCCCTGTAGTCAGCTAATCATTCCCACTTAGCTTTAAATGTACTTGAGTGTATTAACTGCCACCGAGAGTAAAGTGTTTTTTTTTAATCTTTTCTCTAAACAGTCCAAGGAATCCTCATCTGTCCTGAGCTGTGACATCTCGACGGACGACAAGTACATCGTGACAGGCTCTGGCGACAAGAAGGCCACTGTATATGAAGTGATCTATTAGAACAGACTGCATTGGATCGGAGCATGTTCATGCTCAGGAACAGTAGACTCTTCCCCCATCTATCTTCCCTCACACAGACAGCATGGATGTTGCCTGCGGCCCCAGGGCGGATTGGCAGGAAGTTTGGCAGTGCCAGATTGAGATGGATGGCGGCCCATCTTTGGCCTGGGATTCTGTGTCATTCTGCTCTGCCCTCCCTCACTCATATAACACTTGTACAGCGGGTGCAGTTTCCCAAGGCACTAAGAAGAAAATAATGTCTTGCTGTTTTTCTGTTTGTTGGATATCAATTTCTTTTTTTTTCTTTTTTTAAAATTCATCTATTTCAATGTGGAGACAAAGTTCCATGACACAGCTAGAAGCAGTGCTTCACCCTGGAGCTTCTCCTTGGAGGTCCTGTGAAAAGTGTACATAATGGAGTAATAAATGGCCTTTTATAGATTTATATTTTGGTGTCCAGTTACGCTTGTGATGGTTCTCTCTTGTTCTCTCCGTGATTTTCTGTCCCTTCTGGGGATGGAAATTAGATTAGGACTTTGTAAGAGGATATTCTATTTCATTTTTTTCCCCCTGGCTTTTTTTTTTTTTTTTCCATGTTCGATGTCCAGAATGACCTTTTCGGAAATCTAATTTGGATTTTTTTTTTTCTGACAACAGCCTTTTTTCTTTGCTATTTGCTATAACACGGACATTTGTCCCATGGATTTTAGCAGTAGAGACCTCTGGTAATTTTCTCTTTTTGTTTTTTTACTGGAAAAAGGGGAAATCTTTGTTTTTACTCGCATCGACTCGTTGGCCTCGATCGGCTGATAATCAACTCTAAAATGAAGATTGTCACTAAACACGGGCTGCTTTCTATCACAAAAAATGGATAACCAACAACTGGATGATTTGACAGAAAATCTGCTGTGACTTGAGCGCTGTCTGTTGACACAATTCCTGTATGAAAAGTCATTGCTCCACCAAGCAAAGCCATCAGTCCATACAGTTAATTATTGCCTTTCTTAATTTAATGGCGTGTGACTGATGTGTCGGACTAACTTCATTACATATAAAAGTGACAGGCAAAGCCATGTTCACATCTGATATTTTGGATATACTTCTCATTCAGGACTGGTCTCTGCATAAACACAAGTTAAACTGTGTAGGAAACACTTGTCATCACCCATAAGGACTGTACAGTTGACAGTTGTTGATAAATCAATAAACTGTTTTTATATAAAAAAAGAATACCCTAGACTGGATTTTTGAAGCACTGATTGCCTTACTGCCACCATAGATTTTTATGAAACACACAGCCTGGCCCCCAAAACAAAAAGTCCACACCAAAAACAATGTCCCACACTAATGACTTGTTTGACCACCATTAGCCTCGATTACGTTTTGCATTCACTGTGGCTTTGTTTCAATAAGCCTCTCCAATCTTACAGGATTCTTTTCCATCTGGTGTCGCATTAGTTTTTCACCAAAATCGTGATGATGTATTGATGATAAGAGAGTCCAACCACTGTTCAAAGCCTTCTCCACCACGTCTCAAAGGTTTTTATTGGGGTTGAGGTTGGGCTGTGTGATGGCCAGTCCGTGTGTGAAAAGGAAGTCTCATGCTCCATGAACCACTCTTTCAGTGTGAGCTTGATTAATCCTGGCATTGTCTTCTTGGAATATGCTCGCGCCACCAGGAAAGAAAAAAATCAATTCGTGGAATAACCTGGTTTTCTTATAGCTACACAGCTGTTCGGACCCAATCCCTCGAGTTTCCTCACATTGTGTGTGTGGAAATGCTCTTACTTTCACTGTTAAACACCGTCCTGAGTTCTAAAGTTGTTCCGTTTGATGTCACCAAACGTTTAAGTGATCGCCAGTTACAATCATTTAGGATTTTTTTTCCCCAGACCACATTTCTTCCTTGAAGATGAAAGTTCCCCACTTTCCTTCCAGTTGTTAATCATGTGTAGTACAGTTCTTAACCCAATTTTCCTGGTTTCTGCAATCTTCTGAGATGTTTTCTCTGCTGCTACCAATCATTTGTCCCACCCAATCCAGACATTTCCGTGACCACGGGATGTGTCATTCGACATGCTTGTTTAACAGATGAGAAGCCACTCATTTCATCAGCTGGGGTTAAATAACTTGTTGCCAGCTGAGAGCTAATCCCCCTTACAGTAATCATCCAATAAAGGTCTCAAACCTATTTGCTTAGTTCAAGCCAGGTGATGAGTTTTTTTTGTCAAGTAAAATAGTTGAAGATTTAATTTATTGGCTTGAGCTTGATAGGATGACTCACGTGTGAATTAAAATATAAATTTATCACCAGATTCTGTCTGAGCAGCAAACATCTATTTATAGGCTACTCAATGTATCTACTCTTCAATGTGGTTGTATTTGACTTGAAGATAATTGCATGGCCTTTTTATTTCTTCAAAAATTAAGATTTCCTCATTTTTCTCTGCATCACTGAAGAAACAATTCAACATGCGGTACAGCCCAAAACCCAACATCGCTTATATTCTTTGGTGTTTGGCTTCTGTATACAGAGGATGTTATGTGTTAAATGGTAAGCTGGCAGACAGGAAAGAGGAAGGCTAAGTGTCCCCCCTCTTGTTGACAGTGAATGCAAGGACATCAGCAAACGGCTGTGAATGTATTGAGATAAGGGCGGACAACTGTCTCAGCCATGAGCAGGAGACACTCTGGTCCTGTTGCCAAAGCTTTAACTGAGAAATTACTACGCTTGCATTAATATTTGACTGATGTCTGTCTCAGCTACAGACTGATTTTGTATGGTGGCACTATGTAATCACATAACTGTCTTAATTTGACACAATAAGGGAGAAGTTTTATTCAGAGCCACTTTGGAGGAATGACGTAAACACCGCTCTTTAGTTCTGTCGAGTAGTCTTTTGCTGGCTGAATACTTTTAGGTAGGGACGAGGTGAATGGCCCAACCCATCCACTCCAGAGTAACGCTCTTCGAGGACTCTGCTTGAAGCTGTAAGCCCTTCATAAGACGGCCTCTCCAGAGATGTTGTTGTTGGATTATAAAAGCAGGGCCGGATGCTTTCAGCATGGAGCCAGCCGCCATGCTCCGCTCTCATGGGCTCATTTGTTAAAGGCTATAGTCTTTCTTTTCCCACATTGGTGAAGTGTGTACTTCCTGTGTGTATTTGTAGTTTAATCTCCCTGCTCAAGTACAATTTTCTACATCACTTAATCAAACAGTATATATCTGCAGATGAAAGGTTGCACCACTGAGTGCCTATCGTTGGACATTGAGGGGGTCAATGTCTCGCCTTTCACTCATCTGTGCCTCAGCAGAAGGCTTTCAACAGGTTCACATGCAAAAGCCCATGCTGCTCTCGACTATTTAGAGAGGGACTCTGCACACTGAAATGAAGAGGCCTGAGTGTTTCACAGGAGCTCAAAACACAAAAACAGAATTCAGTTCCCTGTTCGGCATGGATGTTTTCAAAGGCTTAAAGAGGATACAGAGAAACAAGGTGCTATCTGTATATCAGTATGCTATGTTTTTCTTTAAAATCTTTACTTCCAGCTCTCAGGAACGATCACCTGAATTTTGGTTAGTTAGTTCAGTTGAAATTTGGGTTTCTAACATCCTCAATCCATCAAACAGGAAGTCTGTGGTGATCCTTTTTTTTGTTCAACAGCAAGGGACCGGCACCGTGCTGAAATGCAGAATAATAATCCTCTAATCACCTGAGTATTGCCAGTCCAAGGTTTTATCTGCAATGGATGTGAAAGCCCCCAGTGCCTGGTGATTACAGCATTTGATCTGGGTAATAATGTCTTCACTGTTGCCCTGCCTTGGGCCCGAAGGCAGCACAGCTCTAATCCACAGTGCATTCTAGTGGAATCGCATTACACAAAGACCACCAGGGTTCTCTTCTGAGGGGGAGGGGTGGGGGGGAGTGGGGTTAAAGGAGGAGGTTGCCATGGAAACAAGCTTTCCCTCTTAACACTCACTCTCTCGCTCTGTCTCTCACAAGTAGAAACAAAATGCACACACACACACACACACACACGCACACACTCTCTCCTGGGACAGATAAGCGAAGGACAGGTTCTATGTTTACTTTGCGCAGACCCTCCAATCCCTGTGCAGGCTGAGCCCCGATAACACGAGGCCTGTACAGTCGCCGGCCACCGACAGCCGATAAGAACTCCAGCGGAGCAGAGCAGTCATCACCCTCCAACCAGGATGAACAAACCTGGGAGACCCGGATTCATTTGGATTAGGCGGGATTGCCTCTGCTGCCGCCGCTGCTCTGTTCAGACTGTTGATGCTCACGGAACGTTCTACATGAGAAACCCATGTTGCTCTTCACCCTGTGGAGAGTTTAGTTAAAGGACATGCTAGTGGACTGGATGCTATTTTAGATAAGGAGGTCAAGGGACTGTCAGCACTGGGCATGTTTGTGTCAGTGCAGTTAAAGGGCTGGGAACCTAGAAAACAGAAATTCCTCCTGATGTGTCCCGAGGAGACAAAATAATTATGGCTGGGTTATTTCACCCTAGTCGTGCCTGCTCTCATTGTAACGGCTTTTCATCAGTCAGAGGTGGGAGAGCAACCAGGGCATTCCTTTGTGTTAGTTCTAAGTATCACTAAGATTTAGAAATTCAATGCTGCAAGTGATTAGATTTTCATTAGACTAATGCCCTGAGAAGGGACCAACATGCTCTTTGATGTTAAGATCAAGACAACTACAAGTACTTCTTTATTATGTGCATTATGCTAAGATGCTAATTATTTTTCCACACACATTCTGTGATTAAAGCACAGCTTGAGGTGTATAAGCAACACGACTAATTACAGGGGAAATAGTGGTATTGAACTAAAGCAGCGGGAGCTGAATTTCCCTTTGGCACTTTTTCCTGCCTCTGTTTATTTCTGATCTCTCTTTTAAAACAATATTGATAATCAAATGCATAGAAACTGATTAAAGGACTTTCTTTGACAGGAAGGAGAGTAGCTGTCCACAAATAGAACAAATCGGTGATTCATATGTTGAATTAAGTCATCTTAATAGATAGTTTACAAATTTCCACCTCAAGCAACAAACAAACAAAGACTTGGACATTCAGGCTGCAGGAAAATATTAATGTTGGAGATGATTGTGGAGCTACTTTGTTTCACCTCTGTGAACTTCCATTGCTCTTTCCTTCATCCTGCAACTTCCACATCAGGATAATCAGGGTTCCCCGCAGAGTTTCAAAACAAACAAACTAAAACATTGTCTTGTGCTGCTCATCAGAGACAATGAATAATTCTAAATTTGAATTTTAAAAAACATAGTGAGAGTTAAATGGATTTATTTCTCAAGTATTATTTTACATCATAACTTTGGCATCGCTGATTAAAAGGTAAATGGTGACAACTTTTCTCTTTATCATCAAACGACTGCATTTACTGATTATTTCATTGGAGGTTTGACTTCAAACAAAAACAAAGCAATACTTATGGTGGCTGCCAGGAAACAATCGGTTGATTACCTTTTCAGAGTCTATGTAGTTTTTACATTTTTTTTCATTCAAAGATAAATTAACAGTAAATTAAATGAATCAGAGTTGCATACTCACTCAAGCTAAAGGGTTTCATGCCGTGTTTCTCACAGTTATGAAATCACTGTATTTATCAGCTGTAGAATACAACAGAAAGATAGTGATGGCATAAACATTCAGACTGCCCTCCTGCCAATTATGGCATCAGTATTGTTAGCGGCCATTGTTAGCGGCCCACAGTTTTGCTGACAGAAAACTGTAGGCTCCATATTCACCTGTATTTTAAATTTGCATCCCCACACTAAGAAAATAAATCATGAAGTAATAGTAGTATAAGTTGTACATAATATTTCTTCCAGCAAAATAGATTTATTACTCTTTTGATGGTGTGTTCCCTAGTCTCTGAGTAATTAGTAAATGACTTAATATTCTTTCAGGAAACACTATGTTTTGGCACAGCAAATAATCTCGTGCCCAAAGCTCCTTCCAACTACACTATGGTTTTAATTGGAGAGGTTCAAAAAGAGCGCTTTGCACCACTCTTTGATCACAGCATATTTCACTGTTGTCAGAAGGCTTTTTGTAAACCTCCTGGACATATACAAGTAGTGAAGTGGTCACATGGGGTCCTTTCTGTAGAGCTCAGTCCAACCTAAATTATCATAAAGAGTTGTTCTCAGCAATTAAGATGTGTTGCATACATCTATAAACAGGCAACAAACAGTTTTTCTTAATATCGGTTAATTTGACTCAAATTCATACAATACTAATGTTTTGCTTCCTTCTTCCTCTTTATTCTGATAAAGCACTTGATTTTTCTTCCTGTTCAGTTCATTGAAGCCTCTGTCATTTCCAGAGCTAACGCTGGCTGACAAAAGCCGAGCCATGTTAGATTGAAAAGACAGAGGGCCAATCTTTCAAATAGATCTCTTTTTGAAAATATATTATGACATAATCATATTTCTCCCTAAAAGCCCAGGAGAAGCCTGTCTGTCAGATTGCAGTCTTCTTTTTTGACTGCTCGGTCTGAACAGAAACAGCAGTTGCGTGTTAATAGAACCCAGAGGCACTCTGAAACCTTACCCATTCTGCTTGACGCTCTCAGCCAGGAGATTAAAGTCAGGGAAACATTACAGGAGGCCGGATAATTGCCCCTGTGTCTCCAGCAGACAAAAGGCAACGCTCCGGCAATTCCCTCAGTAAATTGTCAAGAGAGGCACAAGGATCCTTCAAGGCTGCAGCAAATTGTACGGTGCTGTCTAACAAACTACCAATCTCTGGATATTATGAGGCTTCCGTATATCCTTGGCCATAATGACAGCTTGCACTGCTGTTAGAGTGCAGGCACAAGAAAGCTTTTGTGAATGCACTTCCAATAGAAAAATGACCACCTTTGCTCTCAGTCTGTGCTTTTCATTTTCACTTTTGTTCCCATTTTTACTTTGAATTATCCAGCTATCATTTTTTTATTTGCATTTTATTTTTTCTTTCAGAGCTGACTGCTGGCTGCTGCCACCAACAGATGATTGCAACCCTTACTCTGGAGGACCACTTAAACAGGAAGAAAAAAAATCTAAATCAGCAAGCAGTTAATGAGTCTCCATCCGTGTTCAGTGTTAAGGGTATCTGCAAATTAACGGAGGCTTTTATCATAGCTCTCCTCGGCTCTCTTACTCTTTCCTCCTCTCGCCACAGCTTTCTCTCCTCATTCTTGTGCACCCCTGATCCTTCATGTCCTTCCTCATGCTCTTCAATTTTCTCCTTCTACCTGCCTGCTTCACGCTCCAGTAGCTCTGTGGCAGGAGCACCGCTGTTTGGCTTTGGCTCTGAGCAGCGTTCATTGTCAGCGCGGTTCATGTTTAGAATTAGCCATTTAATGAGAACAAAAGAAATTAATTGGTGGTTTAAGCCTAATGAGACGTCTGTGAAATTAACAGGCCCCATCAATAGAAACAAATAAAATCCTTCAGCGTGTTGTTGGGGAGCATTATTCTGACAAAGCTTTTGACACAGTGATGAATAGCAGGTCAGGAGAGACCATCTGTGCTTTTTTAAACCCCTGCAGGAGGGGGATGGAATGTGGGCTTGCTCGAAGAGGTGGTGATAAAAGAGGGGAGAGAGGCAAAGGGGGAAGGGACGGGAGAAAAAGAGGAGAGAGAAAAGAGAGAAAAAAACAAATTCACCAGTTTTATTCATCACCCTTTAGCATGATACCGCTGTCTAACCATGGTTACAAAGGAAATAAAAAACATGGGCATTAGCATGTGAAAGACACCGGGACTCTGACTATGCGCCCAGAAAGCCAAAGAGCTCTGATTTCGAGGGATATTTAACCTCCATTCAGACAGCAACAAAGGCCTGGCTGTCGAGCTGAGAGCAGTGGTTCAGCCTGATTGGGGCTCAGGGGGGAGGGTGGGGGAAGAGGAGAGGACAGGCAGGATCACAGACCTCATTTGTTCCCCCTCTTTACTTTAGCCTGACTCTATTCCCACTGAAGAGCAGCATTTCCTCTCTACGCCCCCCCTCCCCCTCCCCTCTCAAAGTTGTAAATGTATGACCTGAGGAATAAATTGGACGGGAAGGAGGCGAGGAGGCAGCCCGGAGAGCAGTAATACATCTCTATCATGTTCGGTGACCTTTATTTACCAAGTGCTCAGCAACATCTTTGTCTCTGTTATGTGTCCGCCTGTCCTCCTCCTCTTTTAATGGGCCCGATATGAAAGTTGCGAACGTGATGGAGGTGGTTATCTGCATGTCCTCCGTCTAGCCAGTGACTCAACCCTATCACTGCTCTCTGGCCACCCAGCAGGGCCAGTTCAGCCCTGCCTGTTTGTGTATCGTGGAGAAACTGTTTGCTTTCCTGTGCTGATCAAATAAACAGGCCATGTCTTTGGGGGCGGGAGGTTGGAGGAGCGGTGTTGTTTAGCTCCATGGGTGAAGATAAGGAATTGTTTGATGGGGAAGAGAGAAACGAGAGCGATTTAGGTCGGCTAATCTGATTTACACAGAGATGGTCTGGCCAGTGCAGGGAGCAGTAATTACATAGAGGGATTAGAAGCCCCCCAAAGCCGCCAGCCTACCGAGAGGAGAGAGGGGTGGCGGCTTACCGGCCTGAGAACTGCTTGAGTATGTTGCTGCAACAACAACAGCTTGAGCAGCTCTTGGTGCAGATTAAAAATGGTTAAGATTGGGTTCAAAACAAAGAGGGCATTTGGCCAAACTAGAATTACTAAGCTTGTTTATATGCATTTACATCTGCTGCTTTTTTATCCTACAGTTATACGAATTTGTTTTCTGTTGCCAAATATCACAGGTTTGTCTGTGGCAGAATCCAGTCGAGTCATTCTTCAGAGCCTGGCACCATATCAGAAGAAGCTCACGCTATGGTTCTTATTCTGGAAAACAGTGCTGTCCAGCATTTTTGGTACATTTTTCTGTGAAACGTAAAGCAGTGAATGTTCATTTCAAGCCTTTTTTAGCAATTTGTCCAGAGCGGATATTCAAAACTTTTCTTATTATCGTCAGTTTGTGCATTAAAAATGCACGGCTGAATAATTGCACAGCCAGTTCTGTCACTTCATCCATTGGAGTGACTTGCACGCTTGGCTGCTGTTTTCTAAAATGGGCTTGGCTAATCCACTCATTGCTTTGTGCATTGAATCCTGTGAACCATAGGGCACCCGCTTGGATGCCCGTGCATAAATTACCGCCATGGAACATAAAGTGCTGGGAGGATTTTCCTTAACGATTGCCAACGCTTAAAATGCTTCTGCTTCAACAGTCGATACTGCTCAGCCCATTCAATTATTCAGCGGTCCGTCCCTCATTAACAAAATCCTGACCTTGACATGTCTGACCCATTTCTCTCTCCTGACAGACTCGGCTCTCCAAACGACTCTGTTTGCTTTGATATTGGCTGGGAAATCCATGCATATTGATAAGTTGTTTGCAGTGTAATTGAAAATGTCAGTTATGAGGCACATGCAGACAAAGGTCAGCACCAAGAATAAAAGCTGACAAGCTGCTATGTATGGTGAATACATAGTAAAGGAATGGAGCAGAGCAGGACAACAATAGAATATATTCTCTGTTACAGCCCTGTAGAGATGTGTGCTGACAAAATGCAAATGGGATAGTAAAAGCCAAGGAAAAATGTATAAGATGCTGCAGGCAGCAGGTAATTAAACAACTCAATTTTTCCAGTTTCTATAGATTTGTGGGCCGGTCACTTGATTGAAATTCCAATCTGTTTCCAAAGGTCAAATTGTTCATCATTCATATCTCATAGTCTGGGTAAACAACCCCAGCTCAAATACTCGATAAAATGCATGAATATGCTTATCAGATAGGTGACTCATAATGTCTTGAGGAGTAGCAGGTGTCCCATAGGTGCTGTCTTATCTCATTCCGCTGTTGAATCTTGCATCAGTGGTTTGAGGTGCCAATCAAAAGCTGCCATGGTTTGCATCTTAGAACACTATTTGTTCTTATTTTAATCTGCACTGCAGGATTGTCATCTGACATTAAAGTTCTCGCCACTATTTTCTACATAAACAAAGACAAAAAACCTCAATCCCCAGGGGGCTTAACTGGTTGCCTACCAACCCACCACCAGATCCTGCCCCCCTCCCCTGGCAGCGTGGTGACTGCCTGCTGGTTCTTTAATCGATTACTAATGGGTTCAGTTCCATCGTTGAGGAGCTGCTTGGAACCTGGCCCTGAGACTGAATGAACTGGAAATACCATTTGTGGCTTTATGAGCCGTTATACTGCAGAGAGAGAGACCTCTATTCGGCATGCTTCATAGCGCTGCAGAGTTTTGCACCACCGCTTGATGGTTTTTCTTTTGCCTGCCCCTACTGCTTTCGTCTCAGTGCTTCCCATTTACACCATGCCCTAAAGCATTTACATCCACTCAATCTACAACAAAATAGCTTTGCTTTGCTGCATTTTCACAAGACTTGATGTGTTGGGTAATTACCATAGAATATCTCCCTCATGCACATGAGAACCCAGCGTATTCACTGCACCGTTATGCTGTGATATCCATCCGTTTTTATCAAGCGCTATGACCCAGTGGGACTTTTGACTTCGCTGTGTCTTACTCACAGTCTGAGTAGAGGATAAGTTATGAAACGGCACTTGCTTTTTTTCTCTTTTTTATTGTAGTAACATCTTTACAGTGGGAGAGGTTGTGCTTCATAGTCTACCTTCCGTGGTTTACGTTTATGCTCAGATATCTGCAGTGCTCTTATGAGCTTGCTCTGGCTGAAATGCAAAGCTAAGCAGCCAACACTGTTCTACATTTCATAGCCAGTCCCAGCAGACATGTGCTCTTTGAAACATTCTGGGCCAGGGATACAAGTCTTGTTTGTTCAGTACCTCTGGAGATGGAGGCAGGGGAAGAGTCGAAAAAAAGGAAGGAAGATGCAAGCTATTTTTTTTTCTTTCACAACAGCAGAGTAACATTCTTTGACGTCTCAACAGCCCGCCTTGTATTACAGCGCTTGCTGCCAGATGCCTGATAGAATCACACATGTCAAACAGGAAGAGAAATAAATGCTTCATTGAACTAGGGCTTAGCTTGGTGATGGTGGGAGGGGGTGAAAGGAGGGAAGGGTGAGCGGGCTGCTGTGTGGGTGTCTGTTAGTGTCAGTTCTCTGAAGGAGGGTTATGCTCAACTCTCAGTATTAGCACTTTCTTTCTTAGATGTGGTTTGAATAATTAGTGCGCCTGGCCTAGATAGTCTCATCAATGGATATTTAATCTTCTGAAGAATGGGGAGAAGAAAGCCGTAATCAAGGAAGCCAATGATTTCAGCGGTGGACCTGATGCCAGCAGTTGCAGCAGGGTACAAAGCACATGTTTGTATTTGTTCTTTCAGGCTCATCTTCCTGCGCCAAGTAGAGTATGACAGGATTTACATGCAGGCTTCTAATCTCTGTAAGCGAACCTGTTTCGGGATGTAATTCACATGGTATGTCTTTTGATTCGGATTAGTCTGGGCAATCCTCTTACCCGTGGCTCAGTATAACTTATCACTGACAAGGCCGTCTCGTGGAGCAGTGCAAATCCTCATATCCACCCCTCCCAGACTTCCAACTCGTAATTCTAATCTGGCCAAATCTGATCTGAGACTTTAACTTCCAAATACCTCTTGAAAGCCAGAGCTCAAACTGAAGTTCATGCAGGGCCTTTGGATTACATAAATTGTGGTTTGGGATTTCCAATATGTTCTCATGTTTGACAATGGAGTCAGACTTTGATATAGGTTGTGGTGGAATTTTTTTCTCTTTAATTTTTAATCTTACACAAAAATACATTTTCTCGTGTTACGTCTTAAATATACTTTGGTAATTCACATGACATGATTGCAAACGTCTTCAGATCTGCTTGAACATGCAAATTATTCATATAAAAGAAGTCTAAATGATGGAAATAATTGAAAAAAAAAAAACAAAGACAAAGTTTTCGAAACGTACCATATTTTACATGATGACATGCTTTAACATCTAAAATATTTCAATGCATGAGTCACATTCCTGATCCTTTAAGGTTCTTTATAATTCAATAAACAGGATTTAAAGTGGAGCATGCGTGCTCTACTTTTTCTGCCACAACTGGAAGACTGCAAACGGGTTCTTATTAAACGTTGCAAGATTATGCCTTAATCTCACAGAGCACATGTTGGGTGGAATAAAAGCAATTTTATTTCTGAAACCGCACTTCACGCAGCTCTTCCCCTCCATAATCTTATCCCAGCTTCTGCTACAGAATGAAAAGTCTTGCCACTGCCAAAGCCACTGTGTGTTTTGAGGAGGCGAGAAGATCAAGGTCCTAATTAGGAGCTGTAAGACATTAACATACCTGTGCCAGAATTGGACTGCACCTACTGCCCTGAGACAAACTTGGTTCACAGTCAGAGAGGATTTGGGGCCGTGCGCTCTCCTAGAAGTGAGACAGTGGTGTGAAGATGATGATAAGCCAAAGCTCTAAATCCCAGACTCAGCTGTCTTATCTGGAGCTGCTGGGCTGTGCGACATGCTTTAATGGAGGCGGCTCACTGTCTGAGCTTTAGCTACAATCGCATTAAGATTCCCCCTCACCTCAACTAGGCTTGTTTGTTGTCAGTTTTTTGATTGAATCTTGTGAATCAAGGTTTTGTGTCAGTTAAAGTCAGCCGACAGTTTAATTCCTTTGACTACTCTGTTCCACAAGAGGGAACAGACTAATTTATTTTCTTATCATGTGAGAAAGTGGGAATGATTGAACAACTAATGATATATTAATACTTATTTGGAATAAAATAACCGAACTTTTGACCTTCGGTGGAATCAAAGATGAATATTACAATTCAGGCAGACAGAGACAACAATCCATCCCAAAATTATTAAAACCTTAGCTAGCTGGGTTATTCATTTTGTTCCTTAAATGCCTATTGGACTAATTTCCACTTCCTAGTTTGGAGTAAAAAAACTTTGCAGTGAATTCTTATCAAGTGGAAATAGGCTACTCACATGTTAGTGAGACAAAGCCTGTCCCATCTGCTACGTATATTATGAAAAATATAAAACCTTTAGTCACTCATGTCGATAAGTATTGGGCATTTTAATTCCTTGAAAAAAGAAAAACAGCTGATTGTTTGCAGAAGTGCACATGAGAGGAGCATGGCTAATATATCAGAGCCGTCTCCCAGATATGAGAAAGCTTCAGTAAAAATAAAACAAAAGAAATATGAAAATTGAACAACTTTGGCACTTTGAAAGCCATTTTCTGCACATGTAATGAGCAGGTGCAGAGCTGCTGAGCACAGGTCATCTGAAAGCTCCCCCCATCCCACAAGTTATGCAGGGACGTGTTGGGACATGTTGGATTAACCTTGGTTTCAGATTTTGCTTTGGCTCTGCTGCCGGTATAATTGTTCCCCCCTGTGTTTACCACTGCACACCCCCCCCCCACCCCACCTGTGACTCTTTCTCATCCACAAACACACATGTGCACGTGCACACAACACTCTCACACCCCGGTGAGTCCCAGTCTGTTTATTCAGGTGCCTGCTCACTCATTGCAATGATGAACTCCTGTGCAGACTTTAACACTCTGCTGCCTCTCAGGCAAATGCCAAAACAAATCTTGTCATAATTAGCAGTAATCCTGCTCATTACCGTCTGCTTAATTATCCTATTAATAGCACTTCCTGGGAGAGCTTGTTTGCTACGCAGGCAAATGTTTGTTCCTAAATTAGCAGACAAGAAGACAGCTCCATTGTTCAAACAGCAGCTCTGACAAAGCAGAACAGGCAGGATTAACAGCCGACTGAACAGGCCACAAGCTCATCTCCGCTTGGAGCTGACAGGCAGGGAAGAGGCAGCCAGGGCCAACAACAGCACTCTTATCCTTCAAGCTCTGCGTATTCAGCATAGTCAAGTACACACAATCAGCAGAGGCAACTTGTCATATCAGAGCCTCAGTGTACTATGAAAAAAACATGAGTGACGAGAATAGAACAAGCTACAGGTGTATAATGAATGAAATACTTTTACTGCTGATAAAAAGTGTTTTGAGTACGTATTGGACCTGTTTTTGCTTCTTTAAAGATCCCTGTTGATATAAAAAGAGTTTACTGTATCCGTCCCTATAGGACTCAGACAGATCTAGTTCACTTGGAAGCTAAAAGTATAACAGCAGCATCCTGCAGACAATTGTCCGACTAACCTGATTTACATAGCAGGTTAACAAAGCACTGCTGTGGACTGTGATCAAAAGGGGCGAGTTATTCTCCCAGTTCTGTTAGGTTTATGGTTGTGAAAATGAGCTGGGATTGGCCTCAGCAAACAGGCCGGTCAAACTTTCAAACGAGGCTCCGGAGAAAAACTTTGAAAGTAAATAAGCTAAGTGCTCCGAGAAGGCTGAAGACCTGCCACACTGAGCTGTGCACACTAACCCAAGCAGAAGCAACACCTCACAGTCTAGCAGGCCTATACATTATAAATAACCATCTCTCTTTCCCCATGCACCAGTCCCCTATGCATACACAGTGTGGCACAGCTGAAGTAAGCAGAGCCCGCAGCACTGTCAGCCCATTGATGTACAACACTCTGCCCTTTGTTCCTTGTACACAAACACACTTTCCACATTAATATTTCACAGGAAATGTACTCCGCACTTGTGATTTAAAGCCTTTTCTTGTTAACAATGCTGTTTTCTCTATTCTGTTGCACTGAATTATGAGGGCAACTTGTCAAAAGAAGACATGCCCATTAAGATTATAATAATACTGGAGATAAATGATTACTGGCAAGACGCATGTGACTTTTTTTCCGCTGTGGCTCGCTGTGTTCCAGTTCAAACATTTTCCCTGAGGTTGCACTTCCAGCTATTAGTTAAGAACATGCAGATTTGTCTAATGTGGTGTGCATGTGAGTGAGCATTCGCAGTGTGTGTACACATTATGCACACATGCAGATTATAGAGACACTGTACTGCAGATTCATTTCTTCTCAGATCTGTTTGTTGGTGTGTTAGAAAATGCACAGCCATGTGATGTCGCTTGTTTGTTCTTGTTGTCAGAGAAAAGGCAAGGATCAATGGATTTTCCTTGCAAGAGTGAAACATGACAGACATAACGAAAGCCTTTCATGAGAAGTAAATGAATAATTCATAAGGTTCTCTCTCGCTGTGCTTTGTTGTGTCTCATACAGATGGGATTACAGAAGGCTAGATCTTGGAAACATATGAAAGATTAATTTGTGATCTGGGACACTGCTTGCTTACAAAAGGACTAAATAATGATTTTACTGTGAGTGGCATGAATCTGGGGATGGGTGTGATGCGCACATGGGGCTGGACACAAAGAGCCTGCAGAGAACAGAGCACACAGAATTCAGAATAATATGACCTGACAGATTTTTCTAAAACTTTGCGCAAAAAGTGAACTTGAGCTCCTTAAACCGTTCTCATGCGGCTCCGATTGAAGCGATTGAGCAGAGGGAGAAGTTAGTTTGTGACGGCATTGTTAATCTTTCATTTTAATTGATCTCTGAAGAGTGTAGCACTTCACCTCCTTTGCACAGGCAGGTCACACACTTAGCAGCTGTCAAACATCCTCACCAGCTGTCAGAGATTTGCTGTCTTGCTCAAGGACACTTCTGCTGTGCAGATGCTTACTTTCTCTCGAAACCCCGTCTCTCCTGAAAAAAAAATCAAAGCGGGGGAGTCCCTGCCCCTGCCCTCAAAGATGCTGAAATTGGCATTAGGGAGCTGCGTGAAAACAGCTAGCATCTTTTCATGAGAGTTCTCAAATAATGCACCAATGAGGGATCACGAGAAGCTGTAGTCTGCTCTTCCACAGATGGCACAGACTCTGGGGTGGCACTGCTTGTTGTTTTTGATGAGCTGTGCATATACGAAAATAAAACATCTGGAGCTGCCATGTGGCCTCTCCATTTGGCCAACCCCATACCTCCCTGAGCCAGATGCACCCAAACAACTGTGAGCTAAACAGCATGAATGATTCATAGATGATGAGAGGCACAGCTCACACCAGAGACCTGCCAGCTACTTTGATTAGAAATCTGAAAAAGACATAAATATGCAAGAGACATTAAGCTCAGTGGGGGAATGATTTGTCAAATCATCTGTATTTCATCAACACAGTCAAAGCTCCTGTGCTTTTTCCTGATTAGAACATAAGAAATGCAATGTCCAATGTTAAATTATTAGGATTTTCAAATAGTTTTTAGCAACTGAGTGTGACTGTGCCTTGCTGCCAAAGTGCTGCTGTGTCAAAGATCAGCAGACACTGTGACAGGCAATGGATTCACACTTGCTCAATAACTTTGTACAATCAAACTTAATTAGATTTGTGATCAGGGGCACTTTATATTGGACATCATGTCATTTAGGTGGCAATCTTTTGGAGGAGAAAGCAAACTATAGCAGAGAAACACATGATCATTAGAGTTAGTGCTTGTGTGAACAAGCTTTTGAAATTTGCAATTTATTTTTTCACATATAATCTATTTTAAGTCATTAGGAAACTTTTGTGACCCATTTATTTGCAATGTTTTATTGTAGTTTTTTGTAGTCACAGTGCAAAATTTGGAATGAAAGTGTGACTATTTTGCCAATAGGAAATGAAAAAAATATGTATAATGTGATTTCACCTGCAATAGATTGGGTGCACAGGACAGGGAAGGTAGCTGTGATGGTTTTCAGTCCCTACAATCCCAAATAGGATGAAGCATGTGTGAAAAAATGAAAACCTCATACTTGAACAGTCTAGCCAGAGACCATCATGTGACTGGATCACAGTAGCCTACAATGTCAGGGCAACTTTCACTTTTATTTTTACATCAAACACGCTTTTAAAATAGCTTGCTACACATTCAAAGAGATGATAGTCTTATCTGTCTCTCTTTGTTTTTTTCATATTTTAGAATGATTTTCTTTTAAGGTTTATTTTAACCCATTTATAATGACTACTTGAGCAGTTCTTTGTAGAGAACTATGTGGGTGGTCATCTTGATGAAAGGTCGCTCACAGACTCTACCAAGACCTTTTTCTCTCAGAGCCATGAACCACATTACTTGTCTCTCACTTTTAATGTGCCAACTCAATGCTGGTACACTTTTTTATGTACCAAGTCTATTTCTACTTTATGTTACATCTCTCAGTAAATACCAATGGCACCCCAAAAATTGCTGAAACTTTATTATCCTACATATAAAGTGAAAACAGACTCATCCTGACATTCATTGTGAGGGGGAAAAGCCTTACTCAAAGTTTTGGCTCTTTGTCTTTGGGTAAATTAATTGTACTTTGAAAGTTTTTATGTCATGCTGCTGAGTCATGACCTATAAAGACTGTGCACCTTTTGCTTAGCTTTAAACATTTTCTCTGCCCATTAATCAATGTAAACAGAATGAGATGATGCCTAACAAAAAACTTTATTCTTGAGTCCTTATTTTGTGATGTGTTTCATTTGCACCTTTTCATTTGTACATTTGTTGTAAAGATTTACAATAATCCCTGACCAGCATTTTTTAAAAAAGAATTATTACCCAAAACAATGCAAACAACTCAATCAACATGCCACTTTATTTAGACTTCTTGCTATTACTCTTGTGCATAAAGTCACAGAAGTTCCATATGAAGTCGAGGGAAAGTTTTTATTTTTTTAGAATGCATAGACTATGCTAATATTTGTATAACTTTGCATTTCATAATTTATAGTAATTGAGTTGTATTCAAGCTAATCATTACTTTTGTCAGATGTAGTATATTCATTCCTCTCTGGTATTTTTTGGGTTATCTGAATTACATCTATTCATAGCAATTTAAAAAGACTTAAAGGTTTTCCTTATATAAGTTTCTGTTAATTGAAACATCAGTTAGAATCCAGGATAATATCTTAGCGCTAGGTACAAAATATATGATGGAATGACCTACAAAGTCATTTTATAAGTTCAGTTTGTATCTCGAGAGGTGTAGAGGTGTAATGATGTGTGTCAGTGTCTATAAACAGAGCGATAAACATGTAGAGCTGCTGACGCTGCTCCATGGAGGAATGTGTTATCAGAGCTCTGACAGCATGTTGCACATTCAGCGTTGATGTCATTCAGTGTCTAATGAGATGAGCTCTTACTGCTAATTAACCCATCCATAACTCCCAGTGCTGCATTCATCACTACATAAAACAGAGTGACAACAGAAACAAAGGACATGTTTCAAATCAATGTTTAGAGCTATTTCATGTCTAACACAGGTTTTGCATGTTTTTCCCTAATTCTGAGAAATGAATATGGCCTTATTTCATAGTGGTTGAAGTCTTAATCTCATAAAAATGCTCACACCTCAGCATAGCCATGTGGGAAGGTGTCACATTGTCACATTTTGTGTTAACATCACTGAGGTGCACACCTCCTCCATTTCAATGTGACTTCACTGTTTAGTATATGTGCACTATTCACACTGACCCGCAGCTACAGTCAAGCTGTGAAGATAGTGCTTTGTTTTATACCTTAGTAGATTCATTTGTCCAATATTGAGAATTTTGGTTGCCATAGAAGCACAATCAGTCACAATCTTAGTGCCTTTAAAGAAGTCACTTAAACAAAACGTTCAAGGAAAAAACATTCACAACCCAGCTTTCAAGTAGTCTTTTGTTATAGAAATAATGTAATTCACCTGTTGTATATACGCGATGTGCTGCGTACTAATCATATGCAATTTAGAGCATCAGCCCTGCAACAAAGAGCTACTTCGTCAAGCTGTCAGTCAAGCCCTTTGATGTTTATTATTGGCTTTGGTCTGTAGAAAAGAGACAATCTTTGTATCTATTTGCATGCACAGCAGGAAAGCTGTAATTCAAGACCCATTTGAGATATTTAAGTGCTGCACGAACAGCAATCGGCCTCAATGACAGCAGGTTACTTTCAATGCTTCATCTGGTCATTTGCATTTATGAAGACAGTTAATAGCTTTATGTGTGTCTCATATTGCCTTCAAACAGCTAATGAGACTGTTGAACCACATTCCAGAGTAGAGACTAAAGTGTTGCTGAAATTTCTCAAGAAACCACAGGCCATAACAAAATCATAATTGGCTGACTTTCAGTCATACTTTCTAAGGTGTTTAACCGTCTACCAGAGAAAAAATGAATGAATGAGAACAACTTTAAGCTTTAATAGATTCATCTACTCTTTATGAATCAAGGCAAAAAGATTTTGGAGCATGTGTCTTATGTGTAGATAGATTTACTATAGATGCAATATCTTGATATTGTTGCATCGACAACAAGAAAATGTATGCCTAGTTTCCTGAACAATAGCTGATTGTGCCGGTCTCAGTCTCTGTTGTGTGTAATAGCACACAGAAACGTAACGTGCAGTGTGATTCCAATGGTGTGAATGTAATGAACTATGAAGATTGTACATACAACTCAAAGAAAAGTGGGAATTTCAATTATTTTGACCTTCAGCCGAAGAATTTCTGTCATTCAGATTTTGACGTTAGGAATTCCATAGTTTTGTGTTCTCTCACACAAAAACACTTGATTTGATCTTTTCCAGTTTATTATGTTGATGAACACAAATTAAAAGTATTTCTTGTATAAGAACTAGATTATGGTTCTATTTGTTTTTCTGACCGCCCCCCCCCCCCCCATTCCTTTTGGTTTCAGAACTAAGCTGCGTAAAAAGAGGATTAAGATTATACTTTGAATGAGTCATCACTTTAAACTACAGATGGAATTTACAGTTCAAAGGGGATTATAAATATTATGCAACACATTTCTTTTTCTATTCAAATAATTGGTTTTTGCTCCAGTGCATTACTGAATCACACAGCATACACAAATTCAAAGGCTAAATCTTTGGGGTCCCTCTGATGACTTGGTCTTTACTTGGATTACCCCTGAATGATATCCAATTAAAAATGCATTGTTTTTAGGAAAAGTAAGTCTGTTACACATGAATGCGAAAGCAGGGGTCCAAAATCTCTTCACAGATAACATCACGTGATCAGAAAAATCGAAAGCTCTCTCTTTGAAAGATGACAAATTATAGACAAACGTTCTTTTCCTATTTACCATTAACATAACATAAAATATCTCAAGTGGAAAATAGACTTTCTTTAAACAGGCTTTTGAAAGCTTATCTTACTTAATCATCCTGTGGCAGGTACAATATTAGCTAAATTAAGGATCTTCATAACAGATACAAATGTAAACTAATGGAGCAAATTTATTTCTAGTGAATGCTGACCTTGTTTATGGTACACTTTATGGTGTGTTACAACGAGAGTTGCACAGGTGTGCTTATCAGCAATAATAACTGTGTCCCATCCTTTGCTATTTTCAGAGCCAAGCTCATAATTGTTCTTGGCTTTCTAGGATACTTGCACTAAATGGAACCATCGTTCTTTTATGTCTTTTTACCTTGGCTTTTTCCACTCTAATAAAATGAAGCAGTTAGGAGCAATAGAGGTTCTGAGTCCTTTTACCAGATGTCAGATTGGCATTTGGGTAGTTTATAGGTAAGGTTTATACAGTATCAGTTTATAATTAACCTAAGCAAGAAATCATTTATTGTTTTATTAGTCTTATGTCTAATGTTTTATATCTCATCTATAAAATCAACCACTTAAACGTGTGACTAAAGACGAGGTTGAACCTGAAAGTGGGATCACAACCAATTCATGTTGGACTCACTTCTAACCAGGTAAATAAATAGATATGTATATAAATATTTTTGGTGATCCGTGGTAGGATCCATGTAGGAAAAACGTTTTTATATTGTTTCTGTGAAAACTGTATCAACTTGTTAATGAAAGAGCTTTTTATGACTCCGTTATGGTTAGTTGGAAATGTTGGAGTGAAGTCAACATGAATGTTGGTCTAATTCTCAATGTACAAAGTATCTTTGCTGTTAAGATGAACTCTGAAGAATGTTATCCTAATACATCATTATCGAATGAAAGCCTTTTTTCAAATAGTCATATATCTTATCTGTTTGACGGACGATACTGGTTGGGTCGATTACCAATAAGTGCGTGAATGGATCAATATTTTCACTTTATGGGAACAATGTTCACTTCAAATGACAGAGTATTGACTTTTTGATATCCACTCATGTTAAATCAGTGCTAAACACCATAACTCCCCCTGAAAGTTAGTTGTTCACAAAGTCTGTGAGTGTGACTCTAACTGCTATTTAAAAGCTGTGCTTGTGCATGCATAGATGGGTTAATGTAGCATGTTGTAACACGGAAAGATAAATTAATCGCAAAAATCAGTGACTTCCGTGATTTAGAGCTGCTTGATAGGTCACTTTGACTCTTTAGGTCACATGACCCTGAGGTGCAGGTTTAGGGGCCCGACATGAGCCCTCCTGCTCTGACAGTCTGCCCACAATGAATAACTGATGGACTGTGTCAGTGGCTGGAAAGGGGACACAACAGATACTAGTGTCTTGTTTTATCACCAGGGAGGTGGAGGCAGCTCCCACAATTTATCCATCCCTCATTTGAAAGAAATTTACATGTAGACTATAAAAAAGGGCTTATCAAACAAACATGCAAGGTCAGGTATTTGTTTTACATGTCATATTTCCTGCTCTGCTCTGTATGTGGATTTTTCTAGAGATGGGAATGATAAGGTTCTTGACTTGGGTTGCTTTGTATGTTTGACTTAGGCATTATTCATGGTGGATTTTGCTTGTGAAATGTGTTAAACTTCATGTGGGTGGACATCAAGAGGTGGACATAAAGATTTCCTGATTTTGTCTATAGTCTCCTTAAGGGACAGAAATCTGTTTGATATTTGTGAAAAGATGATAGATCTTAAAGCTTGAGAAAGATTCTAGAGCTGGGCCTGTTGCCTATGTGTATTATCTCATTAAAATTAGATACATCCTCAACATGGGTCTGTCTGTCAGACCTGACTCTGCCTTGGTGGTATTCAAATGCTAAAGTAGGATGTTAATGAGTTAGAATGTTTTTTATGTATTTTTTTGTCTTTTGACACTGTACAGCTTCTTTCCAGGTTACCACAGAAACATTGTTCCCACAGGCTGTGCACAGCACTGTCAGAGGCATGCCCACTGTGGGAAATAAACAACCTACTGTATCTGTGCTGTTCTCTTTTCTCCCTAAATTGCCAGATAAATTGGAATTTGCTTGAAAGTGTATAAATCTAGCAAAGTTACCAACTGTTAAACTGTAAAGTTACAAAGATGTCAAACATGAAAGCAAAAAATCAGAAAGCTCATTAGCCTTTAACAAGTAAAAAAACAACCAGCCAAATCTCGAGGCCTGTCATGTTTCACAGGCAATCCTCTGGTTTTAAAAAGCAATGTTCACCAATGCCTTTGGACTACATGGGAATGGGATAATGCTGGTGTTGAGTTCAGAGCAAATATCATTATAAAAAGGTAAAAAATACATAATTTGGTTTATATACTATAACTTTTTTTGGCCAACAAAAACTAGATTATTGGAAATATGCAATGATAATAGTCCCCCATGTTGCCACAGAAATACATTACTGTCTAGACTGTAAAAGTCCTTTTGTTTTGATGTGACACTAACATCAGGCATGCACCAGAAAAGCCTTTAAAATATCTAAATGTAACCAAATATTTACTATTCATTGACTGCACACAGGTTAAAATAATCTGCTGCAAATGTGTTTTTTTCATGATGAAAACTATTACCAAAAACATCCAAGTATTTGAAAAACACACACAAATCTTTACACTGTAGAAAATGGTAAACATTCCACAGTGAAACTGGCATATTTTCTCCTAAATGCCATCTGAGTGATAGATTTGTATATGTAGGTGGAAATCAAATATAGCCCTGAGTGCAATTTCCCTCTGCTACTTATGCCTACCTCATTGCAGTATTCAAGAGAGGAGAGGAGCAAGAGGCTCTGTGTTAAGTGTCTTATTAGTGAGAAATGACTGCAGTGTCAGACGTACCCAAGCCGTCACAGCGCAGCCATCATTAGAATAAGCATGAGAAGCTCTTGTCGTGGATGGAATCACATTTTAATCCCCAGCACATTATTACTGTGGTGAGGAAGGTCAGCACTCAGGCACATTTAAGCAGGAATAAACCCCCTTGAGAGCTTATGATAATGTCTTCCCTCAATGGGAGATATTGGTCATATTTTAGTTTCAAGCTTTTTGTAGAATACGGCACGGCTAATGAAGAGCCTAATGTAATGCAGCTGTGCGGGCCGCCATGGTAACCATGAATTATTCAGCCTACTTGTTCTTTGGTATCCTGGTCTCAGGAGGGCTCTGCCTATATTGTCCATTATGACAGGCCATTATCCAGCCTTCAGCTTGCTGCCTCTCAGATGGTGCGCAGAGCCCATTTGTTACCCTCTTGCCCCTGGTAACCTTCAACCAGCTGGAGAGAATGATTGAGACTATACTGTTATATAAACATGAGAGCAAGAGGTGCAAGAGGCAAGAAAACGAAGAGACCTCTCCACACCGGGGAATTCAAGGAGGCTCTTCCATTTCATTACAAGTGCATATTACTTTTCCCTCCTAGGCCATCAGTTACTCTTTGAATACAAATGGCACCAACAGACCGCCGTGATATTTTAATGGGCTTGTCCTGTTTGGAGCAGTTGTAAAAGATGTAGGCAGATGTTTTACATAAGTATGAAAGCAATCAAAACAAGCAAATGTCCAAAATGTTCCGTATGTAGAGCTGACTGTTCCAAGAGTTATTACATGCAATAGTTTTTCACAAGCATTTCTGTTTCGAAGATTCTAATAATAACCTTGGAGGAATTCTGTCACTTTTGTCAACAAGCCATTTGAAGCTCCAGTGAATGACATCATGTTGTGTGATTTAAGTCACTGTGCTGAGCAACGTCAGGAAGTGTGGGAGAGTTAACAGATTTCAGTAGCTTGTTACCCGACTGCGCTTGAGGCAAAGTGCCTCTGGCTAAACAAACCAGAATCTCCAAACACCAAACAAGAGGATGTTTTGGTTACACTGAGCAACATAAGTAACAGGTAATAAAAAGAAAGAAAATAGAGAAAAAGAGATGGCATTACTTCTTATGCTGCTTAAACCATTAGTTTTAATTAACTAGTTTTGATATATTTCTAAAGACCATGGTCATGTGGTGTGTAACATACTAATTAGCAAAGCAAGTCTACTCAAATATTCAATGTATCTAAGTGTAGACATCTCCAGTTCTAAATAAAACAAAATAAGTGAAGCACTATAACTGACTATGGAGCAGAAAAACAGGACCCCTTTTATCCATGAGATTTCTGACATTGATGTTTCTGTTACTGTGATAGCACTCTGTGACAAATCAGCTCAGATTTACATCATTACCAATTGAGCCATGGCGTGTGCACATATTTTTGAGATTGGGCCATAGATCAAGGCATATATAATGCATGACATCAGAGCTCTGCTACCAAATGTGTCACAAAATGTAGATGTACTTTTTCCCTTCTTGCTATTTATTTATTTATTTGAGAAATGAGCACAGAAATTATCTACATCTGATGTCAAGTTGACAATCATACTGTGTTTTTTATTTATGAAAGCAACTGATGAACAAATTTAAGGGAATTGGTTGTGCGATTTCGTTTTATTTAGCCATTTATTTGCCTGTGTGTTTATGTGGAATGCAGTTAGCAGTGGGCCAGTCTGTTCAGGAGGTGTGATGCATTTGATCTTGTCATTAGGACGAGCATGATGCTCTGTGCCAGGGTCCCTCAGCCATTTCAAATCAATGCCTGTGGCAGGCCCTAAATCAATGAGCGTGTTACATCTCAGAGGCTCATCAGTGGGCAGTCCCCTGGGAGCCTGGATAGTGAAGAGGAGGCAGATAAACATTCAGAAAGAGGGGGGAGGAATGGGAGGTACACTCTTAGTGACTGACCTCCCTAATTACCCTGTGCTATTGCTCGAATCCAAATGTGACCCGATTGAGATAATTGCCAACTAGACACACCATCGAGCCTCACTCCAGCCACGGCTCTTCCTCACTGCGGTCAGAGTTGTGGCCGAACGGCTGCTGCGTAAGGGTCCGATGTTTAGCCGAACGGTGAATTGAGACTGATGTTTGTGTTCTTGTGATTCCTGCCCCACCATTGTCCCAAGGGCAGGGCAGTGTAATCAGGGCTGTGATAGCATCTCCTGGGGGGGGGAGGAGGAGGAAGCGGGGCCTGCGGGCTGATCCAGAGGGCAGATATATTTATCTAGGTAATGAGAGCCCAAACACCGCGGCTCTGCGGGGAGGGCTGGGGACACGGCCCGGTGCGCTGAGAGACCTGCCGGTGCCATGGCAGCGTGGTCCCCTCGCTGCTCATTAAACTTCCATCAGCGTGTGGTCACCATGTTCCTGCCAGGCCTCCAAAGTGCCCGTTATTAATTCATGAAAGCACACCGCACATGTGATTGAGTCTGGCGAGCACTGAAGCATTGAGGCACGAGAGATGGGGGGAAATATTGTCTGTGTCTGAACAACCTCCACCGAACCCCCTCCCACACTCTCCCTCTGGCAGAATGCCCTTCAAAAAAGAAAAACTGAGACACAGACACAGATACACTGTGTTGTGAAACATTAATAGCCACTGCTACAGTTTGCCTCCAGCTAGAATGAGGTCACGTGAGCCCGTGTGTGTAGTGTACGTGGGCGTATGAGCACATTTATGAATGCATCAGCATCTGTATGCATGTTTGGAGCACATTTGCTTTAGCGTTTTATAAATGTGGAGGCGGAAGTGGTTGTGTATTGTTAAGACACTGTCTGAATATATTACCAACAAATGTGGTGTTGTTTAGGGATTGGATGCTCGTACGTATGGAGAGCCAGGCACTTTTATCTTCATTCCACAGACGTGCTCTCTTAAGCTTGTGTTGGGAGGGCCGCCTTTAAAAAGGAGACAGTAAATTGGCCTGGATATGGATTGTTGCAATTGAATTTAAAACATTAGCTTCAGGATAATAAGGGCTGCTACAGAGAAAATCTAGGAAATGCATTTGGTCATTAGAGCATAGAGGGATGAGGCTAATGGTGTACGGGGGTGGGCTAGGGTGGAGGCAAGAAACGATGAAAACCATTTTTAGGATGAATGGGTTATTTCAGGGGAAAAGCAAAAGCTGGGGAGAGGAAGTGGAATAGAAATGGAGAGATGAGGGAGACGGCAAGAGAGAGGAGTGCTACATGATTTCAAATTAACCATTATTGTAGGCTGTGACATGTATTATGTCTCCTGAGGCTGTGAATCTTGAGCTCATTTTCACGGAGATGAGGGGAATAGTCCGTTGTCACAGTTCGAACATGTACAGCTGGCTTGAGCTCCTCATCTTAGGGCCAATTATAACTCCTCTTCTTCCAAATCCTTACCCCTGCTCTCAGAAGCAAATCTCTCCATGCGTAGCTTATTGTTAGGCTCACTCGATGTCCAATTAACAGAATGTTCCTCTCACTTCCCCCCACCCCCACGCTGGAAAATAAGACGGAGACCAATAAAACTTTGCAGTGAAAGGATGGCAGCAGAGAAAGTCTCAGAAGGGAAAGTGCACATTTTGAAAATAATAACATATTCCTGTCAGGATGTGTTTATGTGTTTGTTTACGTTCACAGGTGAGCCCTCCTTATCGTGCTATGTTTTTAATAGCAGGGGGAATCCAGAGATATAGTACGACTACACAGAATCTGTATATCAAAGTTCAAAACAGGCTATCAGAAAAAGAATATATTAGCATGACTGTTTTTCTTATAAATCATTAGTATATCTGTGGTATCTTGGCTTTTTTCCTGACAGGGGACTCTGGTCCTCAAGCCCATGCACTAATTGGCATTGGATAGTCATGTACAGATGACAAAATGGCATACTTGAGACAGACAGAGAGTGTAAGAGAGAGAGAGAGAGAGGGGAGGTCTCACTGCATTATATTAATTCACGTTTACTGTCTTGAAATATGAAAGTCAGTGGTAATGACATGCTGCGGCTGCTGGCCTGCCCAGGAGCAACGCTGTCAAATTTCATCAGTGTGTAATTAATAAGGAAGGCTGGAGGAGCTCCTCTTGTATTAATAGCCACATTAAACTGCAGTGTTTATGATATCATTAGGTCAGTAGTGGAGTCGCTCTAAAATGTGCGGAAAATGTAGCACTAAAATAATATGGAGAGGTTCCAGTCTGTTATTAAACCAGCTACAGTTGTCACATTTGTTTCATTATAAACCATATTTATGATTTATGATTTTTATGATTCTGCTCTTGGTCATTTCTCTCTGCAACATTCATGAAATGGGGAGCTGTTTCTCAGCTTATGCAGGTACATCAGAAATATAAGATGTGGCATGACCTTTTTCTTTCTTCCCTAATTTGTCATTTATAAAACACAACATAGAGAGTGCAGATTAATATATGACCATATAACCAATTAATTCCAATAAACCAAGATGCACAAATGTCTTGTTTTATATCTTGTGATTTTAAAATGTCATTAAAAAAGGTGCAAACATTTGAAATAACGAGAGTTACAGTTGTGTGAAAATATTGGGATGAACTAGTTGCTGCTTCAAAATTTGAATCACAAAACATGCATAGTATTTACTTAACTTTAATAATATCCATTTATAGTTTGCAATATTATTCTTGTAGCAACTGAAGTGTGGGATATATTTGTTTTGTGTCATTAGTCCTGTTTCCATCTGCCTTTTTCATGGATATTTGAGAAAAAAGCTTAAGGAAATAGTAAGTAACTTCAGTTTTTTTTGGGCCTGTTTTGAAAAGGTGTTTATGTGCTAAATTAATGACTGAAACATGTGTTGTGAATAAGACCTTAAAAAACTAAATCACCGTGTCTCCAAGGATATTTATGTTTTCAGGACCACAAGAATGCAATCTCTGACGACTGTTTACCACTTTCACCATTTTCAAAAATGTCTCTGTGGAAACAGAATACTGGTCTGGGTATGGACATATCCTGTCACTGGTGATCAATCGTCTACGTTACTGTAAGATTTGTTTTAGTTTGCACTGATACCCATTTGGACGGGGCGGTGGTGTGGTGATTAGCACCGTTGCCTTCTGGCTTCCTTTTTTTTTCGGAAATAAAACTAGGACTCTACTCAAAGAAGAATGCATAGGAGGAATTAAAATGTTTTTTTTTCTAGATTTTTAGATCTAAATGGAATTTTTAAAATAGAAAACTGGAATGATTTTTCATCCAACCCTCAGAGAGACAGACACACAAAATGAGTCTTTTGCTAGAGTTTGCTGCATGTTCTCTGACAGCAGAGCAGAGATTTAACTCGACCTGATGTGTACCACCTGTCTCCTGCAGGGGCTGGTAGACCTCACTGCCTCTTTCTCATCTGTCATTGGGAAGGACTGCTAACATGCCGAAGTCAGGTAATGTTGCATATCAAATACAGTGGCATTCAAATGTTCAGGCACCGTGTCAAGCTATCGGTTACTGTGAATAACTGAGTGATTAAAGATGACCTGAATTCTAAAAAAAAACACTTAAACAGTGTTTGCTAAACAGGATTACTAATTAAACTAATCTTAAGAAATTTCAAGATAGGAGTAAAGATAAAGAGCTTGTTTGGGCTTCCTGTGTTACTAACACCCTTTTTAGTACGTATCTCGGCTTTCAGTCCTTCGGTTAAAAGGATTTTCATGCAGTCTTCAATCAAAAGTCTTTTACATCTGTGAGGACCTTTAATTGTCTTGCATACCATCCTCTTTTTAGATATATACGCAGGTTTTGGTGATTTGGGGGATGTTTAGGTCTTAGAATTGTGATGCAGATTTGAGGGATATTCCAGTCAATGAGACTAAAACTGAGCATTTTGGTGTGAACCCGACTGCTGTCATCCCTTTAAAAATGCCAGGCCCACAGTGGAGCACGGCAGTGGCAATATCATACTTATTTACATCCTACTTACCAGCTATAATTGGTTCATATTGTCAGTCAGTGTAGTGTTATTCTTTTTTTAGTCTTTTAGAGGATCAAAAATAGGAAGGTTAACATTTCATCATGACCCAACCATTGAGAAATTGACTTCCAAAACTTAGTAATTACATGAAAGAAGATTCTATTATCTTCTACATTATTTTTTGGTTAAATAGGTAAAAACTGTTACATTCAAACAGGAATTTCTGTAGTTTGATGGAGCTGATTGACTGTTTGTATGGCATTTAAGTTACCTTTATGCATTGATAAGGTAGTAACTTTTGTGCAGTCTGTAGGAGCAACAACAGCGGTGCAGCAGTAAAGCGCCCATGAAGTATTTCAGCTCAGTGTCACCGTCAGAGTTTATATCCTGAAATTGTTATCATTTTGGTCTAAAAGGTTCACCCTTTGTAATGGTATGTTGTGGTTATAAAAAATGAACAGGAGAGATATAATAGTTATTTACTGTATGACAGTTGTGGACAGTTTGTACAGCTTTCAAAACTTACATCATCTGATATTTCCGACTCACAGCTGTGAGGACTGTGGCAGAGACATTGAGTAGAGCTTGTAGAGCTCACATTTCCCTTTTTTTTTCTCAAAAGCTGTCCAAAACTCAAGGACAGTACTTTGACTTGTAATGCTCTATTCTAATGTGAAAACTAAACCTTTTTGGTGAGCTCTGCTTCTCCTAACTATGGCCAAGACCAAAAGGATCCCTGGTTGAATCGCACTTTTCTGCATAAAGAATGCATGTTCTGCCCATGGGTTTTCTCGCCTGGTTTTCTGGCTTCCTTTAAAGTCCCCAAAAACATGCATTTTACAATCATCCAGCTTCTTGACCTTTTGTTGGTGGAATGTAAACAGTTTGTTGCTGCTGTGCATGGCTTCTAAGAATATTTTGATGATCTTAGAAATTAAGCTCCCTGACAGGTATCTTGTTGCTGTTTAAGCTGTTTCTAGGATGCACTCTTAGAAAGACATCTGTGTTGTATGTGTCAGAAATGTGTAAGTGATGTAGTTGCATAGTCACGAGGGGCACAGAGGAGGAATAGGTCCCACTGGGAGACAGATGGCATTGGCCACAGAAGTGTGAGGCGTTTGCTGGCTCTGCACATTCACTGTAGGGCCAGATCTCAACACCTCACCCCTTTCGATTAATCAAGCCTGCCTAGGTTATTTAAGGCCACCTATTAATCACGCAGGATAACAAAGGTGATAGATTAGGGTTACAGGAAAGTTTGGCGATTTGAAAATAAAAATGTTTTTTTTTCCCAGTGTAAGTGAGGCACTGAGTGCAACCTGCTATCACCTGATCAAAAAGATAGTTCTTCTTCCACAAAGTGTTCATCCTCACCTATGAGACAATTTCCCCTTAATCCCAATTTGTCATGTGATATTTTAACTTCCTGAGCTGTGCCAGTTGTCTGTTCATAAACAGACTTAAAGGTCACATAACACAGCTTGGATGTGCTTAAATTACCTCTCTTTCAGAGTAAAATGATATAGCTGGTAGAAATTAGGTGTTAATGTGAAGAAATTATGCTAAACCTCCTTTGAATGTTTTTTAATCATATACATTGTAGGTGTTAATTCATTCTAATGGAGAATTAAATCAGTGAGAGTTAGAGAGCAGTGCTTGTCAGGCCTCTTTGGTGGTTATTAAACTGCTGTGTGAGATGGAGGATATGCATACATCAACACTCAACACGTCAACACTTGCAATTTGCAGGGGCTGGGGGAATGTGCGAGTGTATGTGTCTCCCTGCTGCTTAGAAAAAACACTGAATATAATCTGAACAAAGAGCGTTCAGAGGTATTTTAGCCCCCAGTGTAAATAATAGGTAATGGTAAACTTTGAAAAATGAATTCTATATCTAAGTAATAGGTAATAAGAGGCCCCTTAAAGCAGAAGCTCAGTCGTTGTTTTCACAGCATTGGTTTGTACTGATTAAAGTATTTTGTTCAATGGAGGCACACCCTCTGCTCTGCAATAACAAGTGTACGGGCTGCTAATGGGCATCTAAAATGAGACTGTCTGGTGTGATGTTAAAAGGCCTGGAGGGACGTGAGGATCTTATTCTAACACCTAAAGCTGACATGATCTTCCGTCTTTACTCCTACCAGCTGCTCTTTGCTCTGACGAACACGAGCACATTCCGTGGAAAGAAGATTCTGGTTGAGCCATTTTCCTGCCAATCAAAGTCGACGGGGTCAAGCCCCCCCTGAGGGAAAAGCATGCTCTCGCAGCCTCTTTTCGTCATGCGCTGCGGGCCTCTGGATGGAGCATGTTGCACATGTGTTGATGTAGGATCATTTGAGCATGTCAGCATGCAGGCAAGTGCATTACACTGTGTCTATAAGAGGCCACGGTTAAGTTTAAACTAATTAATGGGGCTGAACTTTTCAAGGCAGTGCATAGCTTTCAAAGCAGCAAGACCCAATTCTATATTTAAATCTTATATGCAGCAGGGTTAAGAGCAGCTGGGAACATTATCCAACACCTCTTTTTGCTGAATCCAAATGAAAACTGCCACTTGAGTGCTGATATAGACAGTATTTCAGAGAGGCAGGTTTTTTTCTTCACTTCTATAATATCAGAAGTACCAATAGATCTTAAAATTGTGTAAGAAGCAGAATAGTTTTAAGATTTTAATTAACAATGACACAAATAGAAAACGAGAATAGAAGCTGTCAACTAGGTAAGAGTCTTATTGGTAATTTTTTTTTCACAACCATATAAGAACTGGCATATGCATCTGCTTATATAATATATATCTTTTTGTTAAATCCTTATCCAATCTATGTGAATTATTCAGACACATGTATGTACACATATGTACAGACACACATACATATATATAAATAGATGTGTGTGTGTGAAGGTGCTACGACTGAAAGGAGGGACACTTCAACAGAGGGATACTGTGACATTTCACAATAGATTTCTAATCTGAGTTAATGCTCTCGAACAATGTAGCACCTGATTGTTGGCTTAACTTTGGAGCTGCGGCGACTGAAACCTGTTGCCCAGCCTGTGCCCTGTGCCTTTGTTACTTCAGTGGAGCACTAAAACTGGGCAGTAGAACGGCCTGCTGAGAAGGGAGGGGGGGGGGGGGGGCAAAGCAATGTTGGAGTGCTGAAATGTGTGCTCTCTTAAGAGCCTATCCCTGTCCCTTTCTCAGCAGAGCCCTGTTGCCACCTTCCTCTCATCTCACCCCTCGCCCCTCACCCTCCCACATGACAGAGGAGCCGTCGGAGCAGCTGGGGTTAGGGACACTTGTCAGCAAGGCGATCATGTGTCCTCCGAGTCTGTCCCCTGTCTGTCCCAAAGCCATGTCGACTGACAGCCAGCATCAGCTGATTATCGCCACAGTGGCAGTAAAAGAAGCCTACTTTGGCAGCAACAGGCTTATGACCTGCAAGACGCGCTCATATAGAGTAACCAACACTTCATCCAGAGGCTCAGGCTGTGTTACCCTAGCCCTGAGAACACACTAGTAGGCAGATAATCTGACACATTAGCAATCTGTTTAAGGTTAAAGGATCAAATTGTAGCAGCGGTCATAAATTGCATCTGTTACCCGAACAAGATGTTTATGTGTTTGTACACTGTAATTGAACTTTATAGCTTCTTTGATACATAGAGCAGAGTGATTGTCCCAGGGTAAATGGGCTTCTAATCATATCTACAAAAACATGTCTAATAGATCATTAAATGGAATGTTTACTCGTCATTAAAGCAGTACTTTGCTGTGTTTGAATAAGTTATATTGCTGACCGAAGGCAAGTGTGGAAACGGCAGTATATGAGCATGGCACTCATAAAAGTTATTTTAATCCCTCGTGGCCAGTCGTGCTTAGTGTTTGTGTATTTTGAGAATCTCTGAGAGGTTAACACCCCCTGTGCACAGAGGCTCAGACAGACTACTGGTGTCTGGTATCAAGCTGAATTAAAGCTATGTCAACACATTCAGTCATCCAGGCTTACATTACAGAGGCCCCTTGTCGTTTCTTATCTGAGTCACAGACGTACAGCGGGCACATTGCACACACCCACAAGACAGATATTCCACTGTTTCCCCTTTTTATTTCCTAACTAGATTTTTCATGTTAAAATTCAAATGAATCTACTCATCTTTCTTTTATCTGCCGTTAGGAAACTTTTTCCTTGTACACAGTTTGCAAAAGATTTGCAAGCTTTGGAAGACTTTTTAAACTTTCCGATGATGGGTCCTCTAGCTGCAGACTGTAACTGACTAGTAGATATGTAAAGAAGTGCCATGGCAAGTATCCACTTCCTCCATCGGTGAAGCAATGTTGATGTTTTCCTCAAAATACTGTTGTTCTGTTGATTGCCTGTGTACGTGGCTTGTTAGGCCCCTGAAAGCTTGGTGTTTAGTCCCAGAAATAGAGGCTTGAAGGTGACATCTGTCTCGGAGGTGGAAAGAAGTGTCGAGGGCTGCGCCGCTATAAATACACCACGGCCCTGACAGCTTACAGAGGAAACAGCTGAGAAGAGGAGCTTTGCTATGTTGCATACCTCCTGGTGACCCTGTCACTTCCACAGAAGTCTTAATTGTTCTGCACCAGCCCCTCACCTCTGCTCACAGCTGAAACTGACACACAGGGGCCTGTCACAGGAGAGTACTGTGTGCTTCTCAATGATGCACTCAGAGAAAGTGTAAACAGCTTGTTGTGCCGTACAAATATTCTTCACAAATCTTTCATTCAGGTTGGAATTTCTTTGGGGATGTCCTTCCCCATTGCATTTTAATGGCATAAGTCATTCATAATGCAATTTGTTTTGTACTTTCTCATGACATTGCATGCTGGTTTGTCAACTTTTGCCTCGTTAAATCCAACAAAGTAGAGGTAGCGTTACTGTTCTATGATTTTTTGTTTAGATTGTTACTCCAAATGGTTAATGACTTCACTGACTTAATCAACCTTGGCTCGAGAGATGTCACCGTGGAAAGATATGCTCATCCGAAAACTTTGATGAGCAGTTTCTAATCTTATATTTTGAGTTGCAGACCATAAAACAAGTCATGTTTTAGCATAGTGTGAATGACCTCTGTTGGCCTTTTGAATGACGTTAGTAGCTTTAACAGCCAGCGCTGGTATGGCAGTACATCTTTATCACCTTTGCAGTCTTAATGGTGACTTCTAAATGGGTCTAGTGTTTCCATGCTCAGGTTTCTATGTTGCGAAGGTCACAAACCTGTTCCTGTCGCACGTGAAGCCGCTCATGCACAAATGCTTTATCATCCAAGAGTTCAGTGTTTATTTCTTTGTCATAAACCATCTCATAATTTTGCTGTTTAATACCAGGCTGCATCTTTTATCCTCTTTCAAATTAACCTCACATTGCTGGCAGGATAAGTGCACAGCAGTCACCCTGAAATAACACCTCATGTTGTTCCTGCAGAGCCTTAACCAGCTCTCAGTCCTGACAATGACGGATTCCGCTGCCTTGCCTTTATCTGGGCCCAATTGTGTGCTTATGTGTGAGTGTGCGACACTAACTGGCACCAGTGGATAGATTACCTAATACAGTCCAAGCACATTATTAGACCCCAGGGCGCTGGCTAAGTCACTCAGAGTTCTGTTTCTGGCCTTTTAATTATTCATCAAGGTATTGCCTGGAATGTAACCTCAATTACTGTGGGCTGCGGGGCCAGGTCACGTGTTGTTAACACTGTGCTGTGATCAGAGCCACCACAGGGAAAGCTGCCAACAGGAAGAAGTGCTCTGTGGCTTGGCAGTCCACCCACCACCACTGATTGGTTCCCATTCAGCAGGATGCTGGTTGCATTGAGGGTAGGGAAGGGAGGGGGGTTGGGGCGGGGGGGGGG
>CAJRST010022223.1:7825581-7904375 GCA_907169785.1 Menidia menidia | reverse complement strand
GGGGGGGGGGGGGGGGGGGGGGGGGGGGGGGGGGGGGGGGGGGGGCATTCCACAGATTCCTCTGAGCCACAATGGATACAGGAGGATGGTGTAAATACTGTAAATAAGATCTTGATGGGCGTGATCAGTGTGGTGTGAGGATCAGGAGTCTTAAGGAGGAGGGGTAGAAACAGCTGAAGGCTTTAATGTGCCAAGGGGAGAGGGAGTACAAGCGCTCTCTCTTGGGCCCACCTGTAGTGGGCAAGCAGGCTTTGCACCTGCACGCCCGAAACACTCAGCACATTGCACATAGAGGAACTGGCAGCCCAGCAACACTTGACATAAGGACGCAGGGATGAGAGGCTGATCTGATTAGAGTTGCTTGAAGGTGCCAAAATTCTGCTCATTGTCCATTAAATGTTACCTGCTTCCACCGTTGTGTCATCATCACCGTATTGTCCCATCTCTATCTGTTTTCTATCTCTAGCAGAGAAATAAACTCAGCTGAACATGTCTGTCTCTCAATTTGCAACTTAATGAGGGACCTGCATTTCCATTTGTAACATCCATAAAGTCAAACTGCCAGAGCTTAATATCTGTTCCTCCATCGGATTTGGTGAGAGTGATCAGACATCCCATTTCTTGGCTGATTTGTGGCAATCATGTGTGACTGTCCCCAGAGCCTGCCTCACTCTGACAACCGTGCCATGCATATCCAGGTGGTGATAATGAGAGCTGCTGTCATGGCGAGCTATGACTAACAGCAGTTTCAGGCTGTGTTAAATAAGGGCTGCTGCCTTGTTAGACTCGATTCCCTCAGGCCACACTTCCTTCACTATCTCATAGAGAGGCCTCCAGATCCAAACAAATTTAGATACAAAAAGATGGTTATCCAAAGGTGACAAATGATTAGATATTTTTACCGTCTGTGTTATCTACACGCAGTCACAACAGCACAAATAATCCACCACCCCTTAATATTTGAATATCTGTAATTGGACATGACACCTGACAACTGAGCAGCTGTGAGTCCTTTTCACTGGTTACAACAAACAATACAGCAAAGATTAGTTAAGTAATTAATCTTTTTCATAAGAGAAAATCAGTTGAAGTTGCCAAGCAAATTGATGGTCACTCTCTTTGGTGTTTTATTCCTAATAAACTGGAAAACCTTAGAAGGAATATAATGATTTTTGGAGGGTTTTATTTTCCGTGATGATAGATCTCTGACTTGATTGATAAACAGGTATTAACTAGTCTATTCTTTCCAAATGTGGACATCTGCTGTCAATTTCTCATTTTCAACTGCTGCTTTGCTGTCAAAAGGCATTTTCTAGATGTCTCCTTAAGCTCAGGTGTGATCTGCAGTTTTCATCTTTTTCTCTTTAATTAAGACCGCCCGTTATTTTACAACCATTTGTGTGTGTGCGTGTGCTCATATACACACACGCACACACACACACACATCTCCAGATTAAGTCATTAAACAGTCAATAACTTGAACATGTGTCTCCAGACAATTGGTTGGCAGATATATTACAGATGAGAAATCTGTGGTTTATATCATTTGTAGAGCAGTAGGTTAAATAACAAGCTACGAACGTAATGTCTATTTGAAACCCAAAACAGTGTATTAACATATCTGTAGACAAGCTGTTTTGTCAGAGCTGAAGCTTCTCTGCAGTGGGCGACTGTACTGCAATACTCCCAGAAGAGGGGAGCAGATGTCCCAGAGAAGTGATACTAGCTCCAGGCAGCCAATCTGCAGGGGACCAGCAGACAGGAAGGGACTCCAGATGGGAGATCCTGTGTCATAAATATTGTCTGAATTCTATGGATTGTAATGGCCCGTGCCAGTTTCTGCTGTGCTTGCAAGTGACCTTGATGTCAGATTTACATTTAGGGTCATGAATTGTAGGGTGCAATTTATAGGTTGCGAGAGAGGTCACTAAAATATGCTGGCACTGTTTCAAGTTGCGCCTTTTTTATGATGTTTTTCTGTTTTACACACCAGTCCATTACATAGTACTATAGATAGTACTGTCTCCCGCTATGTTGTGGAGTAACGGTATTAACTTGTGTCTGCGAGAAGCAATAATCCACATATTAATTTTACCGGCAGAAAGATTTTCTTCCTTATCAGTTTTTGTAATGGGATTTAATTACGTCCTCTTTCTAAAGGTCTTGTGCAGATAATATGGTAGGTGATAATTAACTAGCTCGCTCTCCCGCTTGTAGTTAAGGCCACAATATTGCTGTGTTCATGCTGATCCATCAGCTAACACAACGAGCCAATGCTGAAGTAAACCTGTAAAATGAGTTCTGGAGGAAGTAATGCAAATGCTGCATGAGCTGGGTGGATTATCCGTAGCTGCAGTCCTGCTGCCTCTCTGGGATAGCGCCTTTTAATATGGAGGGCTTTTATTGCTGCTGAAGTAAGCTGACATGCAAGAGACAGCTATAAAATTGAAGACTCCCTTTCTCAGTTTTCTGCCACCTCCCATGAAAGCTTTGCAGACTGCATGCATGCAGGTTCATGTGAATTCTTCATGATTCAGAGGATTGCTGTACATTATAGACTCGTTGCCTTTGCAGTTAGTTCAGAAAGCTATGTTTCTGGAATAAATAACACATTAGTCATTACTCGAGTGTCACTGGGAGCCATGTATTCACACAGGAGTTCCTGTGTATGGCAACATTGGGAGGAGGTCTGATTAATGTTTCATTTTAATGCACCACTACATCTGTTCTGTGGTTGGGCATTGGCTGAAATGAAGTTTTTCAAGTACTTTTCCACAACTCGCGAGAAGGTAGTGGATCCATCCATAAAACAGCACCTGAGTAACAGCGTATGTCACTAAGTGGGCTTGGTGTCTACTTAACAAAGCTGTCAGCTAATAGAAAAAATATCAGGACCAGAAGATGCAGATTCTGTGGTGGACTGTAGAACAGACCCAGGGGATTTTCCAAGCTGTGTTTGTGTGTGGAAGTGAATGAGTGACCATGCTTACATGCCATGTAGGGAGTAGCAGGGATCAGTGGAGGGAGAGCGTTGACATGTTGACCCATACCAAAGCCCTCTGTCATTACAGGGATCAAACTGTTCAAGGCCACAGACTCTCGCTTTTACTCCTCCCTCTGAAAAAATGCTAAACCTGCCCTTCTCACTTCTACTGGTGGAGTTACGTACTCAGGCCGTTTGGGGTCCATTTTCAAGCAATTTTTCTTCCTCATGTTATTATCATAAAAGGTCACATTCTTAAGAAAAGTGTGTGGTCATAAGTGTATGCAGCATATGCTTTTGCAGATCTCAGCCATATTATTTTTCATGGGAAAACACTCTGTGAGGCTTGAAAGTCGCCTGACATCTACAATTCTACCCTTGTGAAAATTATGCAAATCAAAATTACTTTATTTCCTTGCAACGGCCTTTTTGCATACATTTATTAGATTTGTTCTGTCATGCCGCTGGGAAATGCAGATTTAGACAGAAGGGAATAGCAAGATTTGATAACGTTTTACAGCCATGTGTCATATAGAATAAGTATACATGACAGATTTGTTTAGCCTTGCGTTTCAGGATATATAACTGCCAGTTAACATGTAGACGTGAGATTTTTTTTCCAATGAACAAGATCCATGTAGTGGAGTGGTTTGTGGACACCAGGACCAGGGCTGACATCTTTTCCAAAGCATGGCATGTGGTTACAACACAAAGTTTGATGTTGGGTTGAATATTGTCAAACAATCTACCATATGCATCAAACCATCTGAGTTTTAATGCATTCCACCACAAACCACAATCTTTTCTTTACCAAAAACGAGACGGATGAATATCAAAACTAAATGATATGCTGTGTTACCATGTAATTGCTCCAATGAGACATTTTTGGGGGAAAAACAGATGTTTTACAGATTGATTCAGCAATTTGTGTCATGGTTGAAACATCTTTCAAAGATGCCTAGTTAAGTTGTCATGTAGATGTAGCTTACTGTTTTAATTCAGTGGTGTCACATATGATCATTCTTGTGGTCTAGGTCAGCAACGTGTTATCTCTGGAACAGAAAATACTTTCAGACAAAGGAAACAAACATAATTTACCTCCATATTTGCTGACAATCTTCCTGTCTCAGATCACAAAAGTACATATAGTTAAACCATCAATGCAATGGAATGAATGAATGAATGGTTGAATAAACAAGCAAATGACCAAATGATTATGGTATTTAAAAAATTTAAAAAACAGTCCAGCAGTTAATCACAGGAGGCAGACATGGCAAAAGGGTACAGGTCCCTCCTGTTTCCATTTCCCATTACCCAGAGAGGATGCAAACTGTGCACTCCTCAGTGAATATTGTCATATGGAAAGTTTTTTCTTAAATAGTTCATTCCTGCACAGTTGTGTGATTCATTCACATTTAGTGCCATGTAGACAAATAATGTCCATAGTTTTCCCCTTATCCCATCTGAAGCCATGGGTTTCTGTTTCTGTTTCTGTTTCTCTCTTAAAAGACTTGATTTCTTCTCAGACCAAACTTTTGTGGTAACAACTTTTGGGTAATTTGCCTTATATATATACAGTATATATATATACAGTATATATATATATATATATATATATATATATATATTCTACCAGATGATAACATTTGGCACCCTGAGGAAGTATAAAAACCTATGAAAAGACAAAGAGCTGTCAAAGTACTTAAAGCTGTCTTTATTGTGCTCCCACCACAGTGGGTGTATTCAGGTCTATGACAAATGCCGACACAACAATCAGAGAAGGTGAAAACAATGACTGTTCTATTAAAGCCTGAGATAAAAGCCAGAGTGATCTGTTCTTTTAATAATACCCCACCAGAAACAGGGCTGACAGATGTTCAGGAGTTCTTTGAGTATCATTTTTGAAGCAAGGAAATATTAAACTGAATGTGTATGTACATGTTTTGTGTTTTTGTTTTCTAACTGTAGACGGAAAAGGGAGGTGTCATTGGCAGGAGCCTGTTTTATTCTTTTCTCCCCCTCTCTGATTACTGCTGTTTTGGCAGCTGACGCCCGGTAATGGAGACCTGGCTGTCAGTGAAATTTGTAGCTGTCTGCCGTAGCACAGCTCTTCATTCCAATCAGCAGCTGTCAGACCAGCCGAGGCCGTTATTAATGATGGCTACTAACTGCCTCACAAATTCTCGGCACTATTTGAGAGCCAGCGTGAAATAAGGTTACACTCTTCCCAGTGTGCCGCTGTGAGTTAATGGAGAGATCTCAAATATCAAACAACTATAGAAGCTACTTCAGAGCTGTCTCCTTCTCTCTGAGGAGCACGTGTGTCACATTAAAATAAAGTTTGTGATTTCAAAACAACAGTTTTTAGTGCTTTGTCCTTGAGAAGCTGGGCTGTCTGTTTTGTGAATCCCTGTTACCACGCTCCCGGCTGTGTTGTGGTGCGCGTTGCCAAATGAATCGCTCTGCTTGATTGACGAAGATAACAGCCTCATAAAAACTTCTTTATACCCTTGTATGGTTGAGGTTGCACTAATAGAATTGTGTGTGAGGACGTAAATGTGATGTGACAGAAAAAGCATGTGTTTGTCAGCTGTTAAACATGGGGGACGGGCATGCAGAACGCCACACGGGGGAACAGCTGCCATATAAATCACTCACCTTTGAAACGCTGCAATGAGCCACCCCCTCGCCATCACCCTGTCGGTAAATACAGGAGCGATTCAGCACAGAGCAACAGACTACTGGAGCATTGGCTTCAAACTTTGCAAGTATTGTTCCCAACAAAAGTTCAGATACAGCTAAGAAGCCATGTTAATCATATTTTAGGTAAATGCATTACATTGTCACCAAATGTTTCAAGTAGAAATGTTCCAATTGACAGATTATGTTCATTCCAAAATATCCAGGTTTTTAACATCAGTTTAAAGTTATGCAAGCTGGCAACTGAATGAAGAAAAAAGAAAGAGAGATATCCTATTCATCAGCCTGTTCTTCTGAGATTTGTTGGATTCTACACTGCTTATTCTTATTATTGGTATCTACTTGCAACATGAGTTGCAGCATGAAGTAATGATGTAACTTTCTGGTGCAAAAGTTATATGTTACATTTTACAATATATTTCTATAAACTAGTTTCGGTTGTTTCATCTGATGAAAAGTCACTCCTCTTGTGGAACAGGTTTGCGCTCTTCTGAAACCTCTCTGATTCGTTATCTGTTACAGACGAGACGCTGCCTTACTCATAGGCATGCCTTAGGATTTACACTTCCACAAGACTGTTGAAGTAAACGGGACAAAAATGTTCCTTAAAATATACTTAGACCACATGCAGACCTTTACAACAGTAATCCCTGTCTTCTGGTGCATTAGAAGTGTGTAGCGATGCATTCCTCCGCAAGGAAAGCCCTGAAAAAAGTGACAGCTATCCTCACAACAGCATAGCAGGGAAAAGACTTTGGTAATATAATATCATATTTTCCGGGACAGAGCTGGCCTTGGGGAAAGAAAGGTGAAAACACCACTGGCATCCTTTTGTTAGGTTCCGCATAGTTTATACTTGCTTCAAACCTCCACTCAAGCAAAAACAATGTGGAGCAGCACCACCCAGAAAAATCCAGAATTTAAACACAAGCTGCAGAGTTACAGTTTCACTCTTATCTTTCATCTGCAAGATTACTTATCCACCCTTTTAAATTGATGAGTTACACCGCATAGAAGATTGATGTTTTCTGGGCATTATAAGAGACAGAAGATTCCAATCCTCTGACAGGTAGCAATTAAGTCTTAAAGAGGTGTAACAAGGTCCTGGATTATCCTTGTCAGTGGTCACAACAAAGAGTTTTGAGATGTTACAGAAGGATAAAGTAGGTGGAGAAAAGAATGTTGGGGATTCTTTTTTTCTCTGTTTGTATGACCTTTGGTAATCCCTATCTCAACAATCTTGAACTGGTTTCCTACCCTCATTGACAAAGCAATCTTTCCATCCTTCCTTGGTCTGCAAAGGAATGCTCACACCTGTAGCACTTCAACAGGGCAAAGCCTCTGCTAACCCATGCTGATCGCGCCTCAGATAACAAGCAGTTGTTGTGGAAACAGCCAGATATCAGAGAATGATGAAGAAAAAGTCAGAGCGATAATGATAATAATAATAACAATAATAGTCACTGTTACCTGAGGCGCTGGCGCCCTGGAGTCCTGCAGCTGTTTGTGGTTCATTAAGACCTGTTCTCACTCTGTTTTCGTGCTTAGCCACATTCCATAGCGTGTTAAGTTGTTTGTTAGTGGTTGTGCGGTGCAGTGACGGGTGAAGAAATTGATATGTGTGTGAGTCAACAGCTCCACTGATCTGGGATTGAAGAGAGAGCCGTAGGACATATCGCTAACCACTCAGCCACCTATCAATCTGCACGCCGTTGCCACCCCGCCCTGAAGGCAGAACACGGGGAATCTGCTGACAATTACAGGATGCTGAAGTTACAATTTCTCCAGCAGGAAGAGCAAACACTCCTTCAACTATTCTGTCAGGTTTATAATCAAAGTGCTGTTGAGTCGAGGGGATTCTCTCCCGTAGGGTCACGTCCCTTTAGAGAAGACAAAAGGTAGCAGGAAGTATGTCTTATCCAGATTTGAACACTTTTATTAGGAGCTGGGGGGTTTCGGTATTCCTGGTATTTTGCAATCACTTAAACAGAGGGATACCATAGAATGAAGGTATGTTTGCAAAACAGAGCAGCGATAGGTCAAGTTTCACATATCAGTTGAATGGGCTCTTAGTCATCGTTAATTGTTACTTCCTTTTTTGCCACAGATGCCTCTGGTTTCATTGCTGTTTCCTCCTTGTTCATGAAAGGTCTGAAACATGATCACACAACCAATGAAAACGAAAGGTTTGAGCGATGTGACACAGGGTCGCAGAGGCACAGCAGTTTGCAGTCTAAGCGTTCAGTCATCATTACTTGTGTTGCCATCGTTCAGATTACTACCTCAACAACATGTATCTGTTTAGTTAGATTCTGTCTAGAATGGAGTGCAATTAAGACTGCAAAAAACAGAAAAATGACCACACTGACTGTGTAAAGTGGCAACATTTTAGCAATACAACACTTTTAACAAAGAGCTAAATGCAACTGGCCTACATGATTTAATTGAGCATCCACAAGCTTCACTCAAACAGCCTTTATGCCTTAAAAAAGTCAGTCATAAAACATGTGGACGAAAAAATGCTGTCACCAATTATGCTGATCTTTTTGCTGGTCATTGTATAAATACAAATAGTTTGGTTGGACCTGGATGGTGTCTTTTTTTACATGTTTCACAGTTTTCGGTAGGATTAAAGCTCCCACAATGCTACGTTAGAATCAACTTGATAACAAAAGGAATGTAATATTTTTGTTGCCAATTATCATACTTTGCAATTTTGCATCTCTGCACCTCAGCTTAATGTTTGAAGACAAATAAAAGAATGCACCCTGATGAATGTCTCAGTTGGGAAGGATGCCCAATCATATGTGTCACAGGTGCAATTACTGACCCGGTAAGCTTTTGTTAGCAATGATATACGTGGTGTTTTGCCTGACACAGCAATATATTCACAAACAAAGATATATAAGGTAATATGTGTTATTTTTGCAGCAGCTGTCACTGCGTTTTATACAAGCTGCAGCCACGTTAGGTTTTGAGGCTGATGTGTGTGTCTGGCTCCTCTTCATGCCTCAAGTTCAGATAGAATTAACTGTTATTACAGTTATAAATAATTAATATGTGAGGCGGGCAAGCAGAATTTAAAAACTTTGCGAGTTATGTCCCTGAAAGATGTGAAAATATCTTACAGAATGTAAAAGTGGATCTGAAGCATGTAAATATTATGTGCTAACTATATTACATGTAATACTTCACTCAGCTTGTCAATGTAAAGGAAAATAAAGTATAATCCTCATGAGTATATTATTGTTATAGTTGGATTGTTTGCAGGATTTCTTTTCAATAGAACTGTAATTGTGATTAGTTCCCTCTAAGAGTAAATGGCAAGAAATGTGTGGGAAATAATCTTTTATTTTATTTTCTCACATAATTTAGATGTGACTATCTCAGTTAATCAGAAAAATCATTGAACAGATACTTTACATAAACCCCACTTCTCTCCAGAACAAATAAAAATTTAACGCCATATTTTTACGGAAAATGGTGGACATTACTTTTGTACATCTCAGACATAGCATTAATCGCTCACTTTTCCTGATAGCTTAAGAGCAGGGCACGGAGGTACTACCCCAAGGCTATTACTCTTACACGCACTATAAACCAATCACGTCCTGGTCTTGCCTCATTTTCAGGAGAGACTGTTTCATCTATGTGCAGAGAGCAAATCTGGCCTTGTGAATTATACACTCACTGACATCATCTTATTCTTGAATACTCAGTGGACTGCGAGGCACAGAATCTATGTCTTGAGGGAGCCGTTATATTCACAGAGTCAGTGCATTTCCATGCACTTTCGGGAATCTAGTTTCAGATCTGTGAAATGAAATACCTACGTGTAGGTGTGACCCAGACATTGCATCAGTGGGTGTAAAAACTGAACATCTGGGTTGCAAGATGTCATAACTAATGTTTCAGCAGAAAAGCCAGCAGTTAATGTGTACTTTATCAAACACTTGAACTACCTCAGCCTTTACTGTATTACACTTGCACATTCGTTTAATTTCTTAGTTTTTTACTGTATAAATGCTATACAAACAATATCAAGCTTGACGCACCGCACTTTTTAGTAAGTCTGAAAGATGTTATTTCGAAAAGCGTGAGATGGACTGGCTGCTGTGCACCAAAGGAAAATGTAGCTCCTCTTTTACTTCTGAGACACGCAGAATTTTCCCATTTTGTGAATAGCAGTGAATCATCAGGATAACATCTTGAAGAGGCCAAGACTAAACGACCATAACGCTAAAATGTGTCTTTTGGAAACAGTATCTAACAGGAAGTCTGTCTAGCTTTTCCTCCTTTTGGGTTCTGTCACGTTAAAAAAGAAAGCTGGAACCTCTCAAGTTGTCAGAGTCTGTGAATAAAAAGTCAAATTGAAATATAAGCAATGACAAGTAAAATGTATCTTTAACTCAGTAGATTTTGTCTGCTACCAATAGACAATCATGACTGTAGATTATATTGAGTACAACTGCAAATTACTATAAGATGGAACAAGTAGAATAAGTATTGCAATCCTTTTTATCACATTGTAGTACGAGCATTAATAGTGGCACTAAAACTCACAGCATCTTAGGGAGAGAGTGTCATTCTGTTTGTATGCTATACATTATGTATTCAATTTTCTAATTAAATCTTCAGTTGCCCGTGTAGCCTGAAATGACTAATGGATAACTGCCAGATCTTAAAACCAGTTGTAAAAAGAACAACAACTGGAATGAGGATAATATGGCAGCTAATACGTCTCCTAATCCTCGTCAAGTGAGGTTATGATTACCCTTATTAAAGTCAAGTTGTTTCCTAGATTAAATCACTATTTTACAGCCCACGAGACACACTCTTAAAATGCTCCCCTGTTTTTGAGTTACTGATGTATTCAGAATATGGGAGAGGCTATTCCACGGTTGGTGTCCCTTCACGAGTGTCCAACTTGAAATGATGTGTTGAAAGAGGCTTTTTTAGGTGGTGTCCACTACTATAGCACCCCATTCTATAGCGCTTACTAATCATGAATCTAGTACATGTCGGTAAAGGAAATGAGGAATATCTCCCTCAGAGTGTCTATTTTAGCCAGAGAGAAAATACTCAAACAAGGGACGGAAACCATGGAAATGAACAAATTTCTGGCTCAGCTATTAGTGGCTTTTTGGCTGGCAATGCTAAAGATGGATAGCTTATCTGACTTTAATAGCTGGCACAGCAGCATTAGAGCTGAGCTGGAGCGAGGAGAAGAACAATACGGCACATTAGAGGAGCAGCCAGCACACGCCACAAACTGCTCCAGACTTCTAATTAGCATTCATTAACAGTAGGGGAAAGAGCAATTATGGTCTTTAAGTAGTGCATTAGCTAATGTTGCTTTTTCACATGTCAGCAGATTTAAATAGGAGTGTTTTGCCACATCAGAGCCTCTGCTTTGTGCTGACTGGGGGGTTTTGGGTGATGCTTGTGATGACCTTAAAATAAACTGCTGCTGTTTGTTTACTTTAGTTATTACTGCTAACAAGAACTCATACTCAGTCAGACATGACTGACTGTTTGCCGCCACCACAGCTGTTCAGGGCTTACCCGTATGCATGGCAGCCACCACACCATTATCCTGTTTTCATATTTCTGCCTTAAAGAGATTCTTGACAGACAAAGAAGCCTTTGGCATAATCCACAGCCTGTTCATAGACATAAGAAATATTTATGTGTCAAATTACAACAGTCCAGTGGAATGAAATACAGAATATCCCAAAGTCGGAACACGGAGAAGTATGTGTATATCAAAATACAGGAAATAGCAGATCAGCATTTCAGTCTTTGTTTCAGAAAGAGTACATTTAAATTCTAGAATGCAAAGGAAAAGCACACAGAAGGAAGACAAATGTTACTTTCTTTTGGTTAGACTTGATAAAATAAAAATGTACTCAGGCAAAGAGAAAAAAGGTTTCTAAAAAAAAAGTCAAAGAGATGATAAATTCTCTCAGAATCATAGACACATTCTCCAGGCTGCTAAGGAGATAAGCCTACCAGCTTGTCATCAGCACAGTTCAAAAGCCTGCATCTAAAGAACAATGCAACATAAATGCTCAATGGTATTTGAGGCAGGTAGTCAGAATTGTTGAGCATGGCTTTTCTCACAGGAGGCATACTGGCCTGGAAAAAGTTTCAAACTTTAGACGAAAATGAATAAGGAAAATGTTATGAAATAGAAAAAGTCAAGCTACTTTTTCTCCAAGCAGCCTGTTTTTCCAAAGGCTGCAGCATTAAAACCCTGTCAAACTTGAAAATTGGCTCAGGGCTGATCATACATGACAGTAGAGAAGCTTGCTATAACCACAATTGCAGAGCCATGGCCTGTTTAAACAGTAATCTGCCGCTCACACTTGCTCGTGCTTCTGTCACACTTGTCTAAACTTCAATGAATGGCATCTGCGATTACTGTTTGACGAGGCAGAATGACTGTGAAAGACTGTGAACTACCCATTCAAGAGACCTGCAATGTAACGTGACACGTCGAAAATTTGTCGAAGGGATTTGAATAAATCACAAACTAGAAATATGACTTTTTAAAGTAAAAGAAGGCCAGAGAAAACCAGTTGCTACAGCCTTGGAATGACATATGTGATGACATACAGTGCTCAAAGCATAATTAGGTTTGTTCCACAAATCACAAAAGCAGGTGTTGAACGCACTGATTCTTCCTCTGAGGCAGTTGTCAGGGGTGATATTTGGTGGTTAACAATAGCTAACCAATCACAGCCTCAACGTACAAATATTTACTCTTCTGTCAATCTGAGCTTTAATGATCCAATGTGACATGGTACAAGCACTTTTAAAAGCGCTTTTAATTGTTCCCTGCTTAGGTAATATTTAAACCAGATTTTGATGTCTAATTTGTCTTTCTTTCAAGATATATTGCCAGACACGCTCACGTTTTCTTCAAGTCCAAATGGATAATGATCTGCTTTGTAACAGGGTAAAGCTGAGATTTAAGTAAATTGAAGAAGATTTTCCACTGCAACTGCTCTTTGTGCTTTATTTCAGTTTTTTATTGTTTTTGGTCCTTCACCCGCATGGTGATGAAATTGCTTAAGGGCCTCTGGCTGTAAACACTTGGCATTGTTTCCAACGCTGTGAGCTTTTACGTGGTTGGAGTCCGTCTATGTGGCGGAATACCCAAAGTCCTTCATTCACCTGACTTCTATGATAGCTACAAAATAAAAAGGTGATGGAAAATGTGATAAAATGGGGCACTATTCATAGAACAATATTGTTATTATAATGATAAATAACCTTTCAAAATAATTGGCCACTTCCTGATTATACATTTAAATAAATCATTGCATTATTTATTGTTGATCATGTGGTGAAAGCTAAGATTTCTTTGTAACGCCTTGGGCTCATCACCCTTGGCCCTGGATCAACAGGCATAAAGAAATGCTTGTTGAGGCTCTTGGCTTCAGACACAGTTCGATCAGAATGTGGTACAAATGCAGGTGTTCAGTGTTATTTTTCTTCCAAAGTCTTAGACAGATTAAAGTGTGCTGTTGGATAAACAGACAGAGGGTGCAGCTAGCTGACTGATTTATGATTTTCTCGTGACGTCATAACAGCAAATGAAGCAACAGTGAAACATTAGTCAACTGTTCTGTGTGGCTTTGTTCATGCCCGAGTATTTTTTTTATGTCCTTGGATATTTTATGTGTGGAAATGATCATGAATGGCCTTTAGCAATGACTTTTCTCACTCATACACACCACATTTAATGAATGGAAGGATTCATCTCGAAGTTGCGCAATCTGATGGTGACAATTCATAACTAGGCCATTGATATCGGCAGCTGTCCAACCATGAATAAAGGGAAACAAAATCCCCCTCACAGAACTGTCAGCAGGTCCAGGCTCGACTTCAGCGCCCTCTTTTTCATTTCGCACACTGAGGAATGAGAAAGGTTGAGTGCTGGAACGTCTAACAATAACATAGACGTAAGAGACAGGCGATAAAAGAAATGTCACTCTTGTCAAACACGGAAGCCACTGAGGCAGAAGTAAGCAAAAGTTTGCCTTCTTCCGTTTTCTTATTATCTTTATTATTATTGCTGCAGAGGGCGGTCAAGGTTCAGTTAGGGAGCACTCTTAACCGTGTATCCTGTCGCGCACACACCCACCACAAACACACACACACACATAACTCCTGTCTCTCCTAACACCAGCCCTGCACTGTGTGCTCTGCTAATATTGACTCTCCTGACTAACACTGCCTCTATTGAGTCAAACACAGAACTGTTTGACTAGAATTAGAACATCATTGAGATAACAGCCGTCGACTTGTCCAGGCTGGAGCTGTGGTGCTAATGTAAAGCAGAGCAGGAGGACCCCCGTTGGGGAGAGGTGAGGGTGCAGAGGTGGACTTCACAACCTGCTCCCTACACAAATGTTTTCTCACGCGGGGACTTTTATCACCCGTGTACAATAACAGCCACTTGTGAAATGTCTTCTCTTCAAATTGCATACTGCATTCTTGTTCCCTGGGGAGTGCCGCGTATGCAGTTTCTGTCATTTAGCTTGTTGAATCCTTGTGGTTTGTAAAGCCGGTTCATCTCTGGGCCCATTGTTTGATTTGCGCCACTGTGACGAAAACAAAGAGCTGTCAAACTTCTTGGCCGCAGGAATAAAAAGCTTGCATTTCACCCACCAGGTTCTCAATGTAAATGCCGGTATTAAAGCCTTATCTGCAGTTACACATTGCATAATGTTAACAGCTCTACCCAACTGTAAAACACACAGATAAGATAACTTACTCCACCACATGCTGGCTTACTCAACAGCTTTGTAGCGCTTTATCTCTATCTCGCACGTACACATTTCACTGACTGAGTCTGAAATCTCTTCTTATTCATTAAACGAACCTCTCTTTTGATTCTTCATTGTTTATTTTGAGTGCTTGAGTTCCAGCTGTGTGTTTGTGTTGACTCGATTGTGCCCTGAGGATTGGCTACAAGTGCACAAAAGTAGCGTTAAGCCCCAATTTTAAAAAGCTGGAGTGATGGAAAACACATCAGATGTTGAAAGGAAGAAATTTCACTATTTCATGAAAAACAATTGGATGACTGCAGCAGTCAGTAAATGTTTGAGAACTGAGGAAACCAGATGTGAGAATGTAAAGTCATCACTCTCTTGTCTGATTGGATTCTAGCTGCTGAACAGTTCTGGGTCTTCTTAGTCGTATTTGCATTTCAAAATGCACCATATGTTTTCAGTTAGTGAAAGGTTTGGACTGAAGGGACTCCAGTTAGTAATGAGGCTCTATGTCTGATCATCTTGATGATTAGCATCCAAAACTGGCTCCCACACAGTGGCTACAGAAATACAGACGAATGACAAAATAAAGAAAACACCACGCTGAATTGTCTTAGTAAGGCATTGTTCTGCCAGAATAGCCTCAGTGTACCTTGGCAGTCATTCTACACTTCCATAAAGCTCTACAGAAGTGCTGGAACGCCACTCATCCAAAGCATATTCCCTCATTTGCTGTTTTGACAATGTGAGTTGTGAGCGGTATCTGGCATATTTGTCACAAATGATCAGTTGAGTAGAGATCTGGTGACACTGAAGGCTGTATTGTGATTTTAATACTCATCTAAACATTCAGTGACCTCGTCGTGCTCTTTAGTAGAGAACTCGTCACCCACAGGGCAGGTACCCACTGTGACTGGACAAACTCTGCTCAGCTGGTGTTCACTGATTGTCAATTCAGCATTAACTCATGTTCCTGTAAGACATCCATCACGGTATGTAATTAATACAGGTCAATGAGTCAAGCCATCTGGGTCAGTTGTTAGCCATCTCTGTTGACCACATGAAAGGGGAAGAGCTGAACTGCAGGCCGCTGCAGATGGCAATGCAGCAATCTTTTCTGCATATGTGGTTTCGTTCTATCCCTACAGGCCCTCGCGGTATTTTGAATTGCCCAGGGTTATGTATTCACTGGGTCGTGTAAGCTAAATGAACCATCCATAATGTAAATGAGAATGAAAAAGAGATTGAGAAAGAGACAGGGATGCAAATCTAGTGGTGCCCCTGGTGTTATGAGGAAAGAGAAAGAGACGTCAGCATTTTCAAACATTTCCCTTTCAAATGAACCAAAGCCGAGTGAGGAGTCATACTTTCCTGTTGCATATACAAGATTTTAAAAAAAGAGAAACAATCTTCGAATTCAAAGTGTATGTATACTAGAGCAAATAGCCTCTCACAAAGAGGAAAAAGAGTTTCACTTGGCTTATTGCACTGAATGTTCATCTCATCTTGTCAAATGCAATGCTTACCTATTCGAGAGTCGAGAGACATTTTTGTAAATAGTTAATAGCTTTCTGAGGACATGAGCTGAGTTTTAAGTGCAGAATGAATTTGGGAACTACTTTTATTCTTGTTCAAGTCACAACACAAGGTGAGCACTCGCCCAGAGCACCACCACTACTGCATGCTCCCCCTTTTTTCTGCCACTAATTACCAAGCATATTTGCACTTGGCACTGCCAAACATGATGCAACTTATTTTGTGTCCTCCATGAGAAATATTTCTTGGCATTTCTCTCCTTCCAAAATACTACAGCCAGTTTGATATTAGATAAATATTTGAGCTGGCATGCAATGAAGCGTATGTCAGATGCAAAAAGCACTGGCACTTCGGATGCATTTAGCTGCTCAAAGGGAGGAAAAAGACGAGGGAGAGGCATTGTCTGTTCTCCATTAGAATCCACTCAGTTCTTCTACAAACAGAGAGGATGCTAGCCAAACAAGCTTATTCAAGGGGGTTCTGTGTGGACCATGTTAGCTCAGCAAATCCAGCTCCACAAACATGCTTCAAAGGATCCTGCTATCTCCACAGAGCCTTTGATGTGGGTATTGATCATGCAGCGGTCTGTGAGAAAAAGGGGGTGCTGTGAAGGTTTAGTATTCTATCCTGGCTCAGATAGAATAGATTATAGCAAAAACATGCACTCCCATCACACTGAGCTTAGCTTTAGTTATGACAGCTGCACAACCATTTTCTACCTCTGAGGTGGATGCGATTAGAGGAAAAAGACAAGGGAGAGGCAAATCAGATCATTCCACCTCAGGACAGGCCACAGTGCGATAGGCCTGTACGCCATAACTCCCTACAAATACAGTCAAAACATCTGTTGACAAAGAGACAAGCCATAGTGCTCCACCTCAACCCACTGGTAAAGGCAGTAAAACATTCACATTTTGAATGTCTCCTCATTGTCAGGAGGAAAACAAGTACAACAACTTTTTTTTTGGGTCGGTCTTGGTGTCACACTATGATGGTAATGAAAGAAAAGCAAACAAAGCTAACACTTCCAGAATCACACAGTCACGCTGCATGCTATAGAAAGGCAAACAAAGTCTGCTCTTCTTAGCATGCTGAAACAACCACCCACAGCCATGCTCCTGTCTCACACTGAGACCATTAGTCACAATGATTTCTCTGCCAGCTGTCCTGGTGTTTGCTTTAGCTAGCCTCACAGGCAGTTTGAGCTTCATATGAATCCTCTCTTCAGTTTATCACGCATGCACTAAATCATTGTTTAAGAAGCCTGATTAATAACTTCTTATCAGGTATTGTTAGAAAAATAAATAAATAAAATAAAAAATATATATATACACATACATACACACACACACACATATATATATATATATGTATATATACTAATGTGGGTGGGTGTGTGTGTGTGTAAATGCTATCGTATAAAACTTTATGCATAATCAAATCAATTCTGCAACCGTTTCTCAAAGTAGATTTTGTGGGTTGGATTTTTATTGGTTGTGATATTTAATCACCACAAGGGAGCAGAGTTTTACCTGATATGGCCGATGCTTCCTTTCCAATTTGACATTAATTCATTCATTTGAAACTTTATTTGAATTTTTCTCCCTTTTAGCTCAGCTACAATAAGAGAGTAGAAAACTCTTCTTTGTCAGCTGTGTTGCCTGTTGATCTAGTAGCTTCTTTCATTTTGAGAGAAAAGTGCTGCACATTTTACACTACATGTTTGGCTCAGCTTTTAGCACAAAACGTTAGCAGTCAACATGTTAACACTGGAGACCCGCTTTACACGCAAAATCAATAAACTACAAACACAGCAATAGTGATGCAGCAATTCCAACTGACAGCCACATCAAGAAGAAGGAGGAACATGAGAATGTCGGGAGATAACAGCAGGTGGAGGAGGAAGTCAATAAGATGTGGGAACTGGAGGCTGCAGTGGTACTGCTGGTAATCGGAGCCCACGGGGCCATGACCCCCACACTGGGAGAGGAGTTCCAGCACATCCTGGGAACAATATCAGAGATCTTTGTATTGATGGGTGCAGTTGTCAACGGCTAAGATAATGCGCAGAAGTAAATATTCAAGTTCCCAGGCCTTTGGTGGAAGATATCAAGAATTTGTGTAACCATAATTTAGATGTTAGATTCTAAATGTTTGTTTGTTTCTATATAAATCACCTTTGAATGTAAATTTGTAATTACCCACCATTTAAGTGCAATATGTTAGCTTCTGCAACAATGTGCGCGAATGTTTTAAGATAAACTGTTGATGTGTGTGATCAAAGAGCCTTTTGTGTTTGATTTGCGTAGGAGTTTGTATGGAGGGACCTGATGGAGCTTTATGCAGATATTAAAATCAGGTGGCACTATTCCACTCTCCTCCAAATGCCACCCATGATTGTTCGCAGATAAGCTGGTTCCAGTGTGACTGATTTGCATGAAAGCATTAGGAAAACAATGGCTTGAAATACCGATTTCATTTCTGCTGAAAACACAGACTCGTATCAGTTTAGAGTTATTATTAGCACGCTTCTTTTCTTAAACTGTAGCTTTGCGATAAGCGTGATAGAAAGAGAGCTGAATCCATCTCCACCACATCCTAACACTATTTAGTCCTCATACATCATTGTGCTTTGTACCATTGTCAGCACAGCATTTTTTGGCATCTCCCCTCTCCTCATTTCATCAGCAAACTGCTCGAAGCGCTGCTTAAATAATCAGCCAACTGCACACAAAGCACGGTTCAGCTGCAGCGTTAACTAGATGAGATCAAGCACTTGTAAAAAAGCACTCAGACTTTTATGTGAAGGACACATTGTGGTTACAATGAAAGTGAGTCAACGGAAATCAGTCGTGGCATACTGTCACCACAGTGAGGACACAGCCAGCAAAAAGTGCAGCCAAGCCACATATACTGGGCAACGTGAATACACTCAACTGACAGCTGCAAGCACTTAGTCAGCCTCCAAGAACAAAGCCTGGAAGGAAAAACTCTTCAGCCCAATTTGGCAATATGAGAAAAACGCAACAATGGCTTCCAATATTTTCAATAAGAAATCAGACATGTCTAGAACTGCACTTGTCAATGATCAGTTAACTCTGTGTTGATGTGTAACCTCAACAACACGCACGAGGACAAATGGATTCCTCCAAACAAGGGTAGATCTTCACGATAACTTTGGGATCGAGACAGATGTTTGACTCGTCTTTGTAGCTGCAATCAGCTGCACGAACTGAGAAAACCCATCAGTGAAACCTAGACTGTGTGAATGGAGCAGCTCTGTGACGTGACGACGACAGAGCAGAGATGGAAGACGAGGCAGCAGATGGGATGAGGTGTTATGGACCACTAACCACATGCACTTAAGGGTTACAGCAATTTGCTTCCAAACAGCTGCGAAATCACCGCTAACCTCCGGGAGTCTCTGTGAGTTTGTGACTCTTTGACCCATCTGTTCATCGCGGCCGCAACCGGCAGAAGAGAAAGCGTGGGAGCTTTTACTTTTTACTTCCCAACACACAGTGCCTCATGCCTGGACTCTGCGTGTGAGCCCCAGTGGCTGGGAGACGGGCCGAATGACAATTGACCGGCTGTCAACACTCATCTGCATTCGCATATCTTCCTGGCCCGACACATTTAGCTGGCAGCCAGCCATGGCCTTGACATATAAAGATGTACTCCGGTCAGACCTTTGGTTTTGCAGAGCTCCACCTTACTGCTGTATTTACTCATCTTTCCCACAAAACTGAGTGTAATTGAAGGGAATTGTTATTCTTGCCAGTAAAAAAAACGAGCACAAAATTGTCTGATTGCTTGTGGTTTAAAGGACGCCCGTAGCTGTGATTTGGTCACTTGGCTCAACTCGTCCTTCAAATCTGCAATCATTCAGCTGATGTAATGGGAGGCAAATGGAAACCATCATATCTCAGATGCCTCGCACAGACAAGTATAGTCTGCTATTGGATAGAGTTACACTTTCATCACACCTATTCAAACTCCTGCCCACTTATCACTGCCTGATTCAGAACAGTGTGTTAATCACGTAGAGAGGTTGTGTGCTTGCAACGGAAGTCTTTTTTTTTTTTTTTTTAAAGGGAAAGACCTATAGTAAAACTGTTCTGATTATTATTTTGAGTATAAATAATTAATTAAATGCCTATTTAATGCCAGATTCCCTCTCATGTTGTGTGCTAACGTCTGGGTGCACCCTGTTTAGCATTTCACAGCCACAGAGGCAGGCGGTGCCCGCCTGCTGCTTGCGGGGGTAAAAGGAACAAAGAGAGAAGGCTTCTAAACTATTTCTGCATATTCACCCAAACATGAATGAAATGAATGCTGATGTGCACTGACCACAATCCTCTGAATGCATAAACAGTCAACCATGAGCCTCCAAGTTCTCCATGTGAACTTAAAATGAAATAGGGAGGCACAGAAACTGTTGGTGGATCCAACATCTTATTATGAAACAGCCAATTATACGCCGCGGATCCACAACATTACGACCAACTTGCCTAACACTTTGTTGACGTATGGTACGAGTGCCATTCTCATAGTTCAAACATGCGAGATTAGGGACTCAGCAAGAGATCTGGAAGTGCCCCAAAGCATCTGCAGAGATTTTGTAAGCAGATCCCTTAAGTCCTTTAAGTTGCAAGTTGGAGGTGCCATGGATCAGTTGCTGGGTGTTTACTGCTGCTGACCATGAGCACAGGCCAGCGTGGTCCTTGTGAAAGTTGCTCACACCAGCTCATTTTTCCCGTCATATAAGAAGTCGTTTACAAGGGGCAACTATTTTCTGAGCAGCTGACATCACACTTCCAACGTTGTTTAGGAATAACCAAGATTGTTTTCTTAATCGGATTAATCAGATAAAGCTCTAGGAAACATTTGTATGAATGGCAAAGTGGACAACACTATTTTGAATAATTAAAAGATCAATGTTCCTCATCTGCATTATAGATTGGTGTGAAAGTAATTTCATCCCATCAGTGCCAAAGGCATTCTGAGACCTCTTTATCAGAGTTATTCAAGCAAAGAGTCAATAAAACACTGCAATTAGGCCTGTTCTTTTCAAATCCAAGGCAGTCTAATTGACTGTGTATTCAAGTAGAACAGAATTCCCTACAGCAAGTTTAATAACATTGATAAGCAGCATAATTCATAATCACACAAGGCTTGGAGCTCTGAAATGCAGAATGGTGCGTCTTACCGTACAGTTGGAAGAGTGGTATCTTCTTTAACATTTGGCTTACATGAATTTCAGGCTTTTGTGTTGAGTTTAATTTACTTCCCTCAAGTGTCTCTTTGAAACTGTTGATCAGGGGGCTCAACAGGAGTTTCATAATAACATCTTTATAAAGCTCCCACCACTTGGCTGTGGAGGGCTTGCAGAGATGAGCTGGGGATAATAACATGGCACAGCACATCAAACAGAACCTGGTCAAAAAGCAAAGCACTCAATGTCTCATAGGAGTGAATTTAATGGCCACTGGTTGCTCTGGGCTCTTGACCCTCTCCAAGAGGCTCCATGTTAGTCACTCTCCAGTGCTTTCCAATTGAAATCCAGCCATACTGGTAGTAGATGAGATTTCAACTGTCTACTCAAAGCCTGGATGACTGTACCACTGGCTGCAGCTGGTCATTACACTGATGGTGCTCAGCTGATAAAAGACAGTGAAAGTGAATGCTGAGTTAAGAGTAGAACTTTTCCCAGACATGGGACCCTTTGGTCACCCTGTCTGCTCAGCCATGTGAAGTGAAATGATTTACATTTTTAATATCCCAAAAGAACATCTTACTTTTCCCTCCAGTACATTCATTTATTACGGCTTTGAACCGTTTTAAACTTTTTTTCACCCTTTGAAACTTTGAATTGTTTGGCAAATTGAATTTTTCTAGACATTGACTTGATCTTTAATAGCCTATTTATTAACAGAAAACTTGATAACGGGCAAGTATTTGATCAATTTGACTCAAATATATGAAATGATCTTAATACTATTAAGATCAAAGTGTCTCAGTCTATACCCTCCACCTACCAACAATATTATACTTTAATTTTTTTTTTGCATATAAATGCCAAATTAAAAAAGACCCAAGAGCTGAGCACTCTTTTTCTAAGTCCTGGGACACAACTGATATGCCCTGGGGGCTGCCACCCAATCTAATTTAATATGCAGCTATATACAAAGTGTTTTGTTTAACAATGAATATCTAATCGAGCATGAAGGAAAATATTTCAGTAAAGTCATTTAAATCAGGCTTTGTTTACTGACAAACCATAGTTAAAAGAGCTCTTGTGGAAAACAAAACACCAGTGAACATTCTCCCCATTAATCATGTTATTAGTTACTATCATACTGCAATAGGAGAAAAGAAATAGCACAGAATAAAGCAGTGTGAAAAAGTTCTCATACATCAGTTTTGAAGAGGAGGAATGATTTGATCTGAGCATTGAGTCACTGACATTTTTTCTTCTATCCTGTGATGCCATCTAGTGCTGACAGATGATCCTGTTAAAGTGCTCTACTGCATCCACCATGTACACAATGACACCTACAAAAGAATTTTATTCCTGCATTTACAGTCAATAAAGCTTGTATTTTTTTTATACTAAGTGTGCTATAATTCAACACTTAAACAAAAGCAGGACATACAGACCATTATCAGTACTGTGGCAGCTTCATAACCCATGTGCCAAGTCACTTTGTTTTGTTTTTAAATTTGAAGAGCCACAGTAGACACTTGACATCACACATAAGAAAAATATAGTAACATTTTTCAGGATCTACAAAATGGCTTTGACCTTACTCATACAAGTTTTGCATATATAAAAGATTGGAAAATGTATAAATATGACTTGAGCTAAATATAAAAACACTTCGGACTATTGCACAAGAGCCAGGTGAGGACAGAAGTGGGGGAGTGATCGGTGTTGCAGCCATATGCACCTTCTAGGGTTTTCTGCGCCTATAATAATAAACAGACCCAATCAAACTCCAGTTTTCTCTGGAATAAAACAAAAATTGACGTGCTCAAATAGCTTGACAGCTTACTTTGTGATCCCATGATGCTCATAACCGGGTCCCATGTGGGATCCAGCCTTCATCTCCACAGCCACTGAGCACTGAAATACAAGTATCTTAATCATGAAACTGGAGAAGAATGCTATGTGAAAAGGACATTAGTGTTCATAAAACTACTACTGCGCAGTATTTTTTTTATTACTCCATTTTCAACATCAAAGTGAGCTGCCGCAGAGAGGATGTTCGTAACAATTGGGGTTTTTCCACTCGTACCTACTCAGCGCAGTTTGACTGTTCTCTACTCGTTTTTGGGGGGTTTGTTTACATTTCCATTTGGGGCTGATGCCTCCTGACATGTATTACTTTTGCCCCTACTTGGCCGGGGCTCTTAAAAGTTTGATGTTTCCAAGCCATGAAACATGATAAATATAGAGGAAACCAATCAGTTTTGTAATCTTACCCTGGTCTCCACGTCGGTCCAAGCTCCATCTGAATGATCTCCGTTGGCTTTGGCGCCTTCTGAAGATTTCCTCTTGCGACTTCATTTTTCATTTAACCAATTACAAAAGAAGAAATTACAAAATTCAAAATAAATAATGTTACAAAAAACACATCCATTTAAAAAGTTGACAAGCACATTTAAGAAAACAGATTTGTTTTTGAGCCTAAAATCTTTAAACTTTTTTAGAAAAGAAAGTTGAACTCCATGGATATCTTATTTACCTTGGGACTGTGGTGAGCTCCTGTCTCAGTGTTTCAATGTCAGTGAATTGAACAGATTGCCCTCCTCCTCTGGTTTGAATGACCTCCCCCTGAAATATGAAGAAAAAAATCATTAAGACCTTTAATTAGAGGGATTAAAAAAAAAAAATTAACATACCAAATGAGAAGGTATGAATAGTATTAGAAAACGTTTTCCTTATGATTTCTAACCAATATAAGAATTACTACAATGGCATAAATAAATCAGTTAGTTCCAGACACAGGTCACTTTTAGAGCAGCCATGTACACGCTGGTTCTCCAAAACACCCAAAGCCCCCTTGACCCGCTTAGGTATACTTTACCTTAATAAGCTTGGTCTGTATCTCTCCATCTGAGGCCACCTCCTGGTGCGTTAACACATATCTGTCACACTTCGACAGGGCCTTCTCATTGGGAGCAGACACCTGGATGGCATTGGGGATGACAGGCTGCAACACTGTGCCCAAGTCTAGGCTGGAGGTGGGCTTGTGGTCCACCCATTTCTCCCCACCAGCAGAGCGGGACCGACGATGCAGCGGCCGCACTGGTGTTGTTGTCTTTAGAGAGTCAGCAGAGGCATTTGAAATGAAGAAAAGCTCAGTGAAATCCCTTAGTCAAATTGTTATCCAAAAACATAAACAGATAACAATCTCAGTCAATTATTTCTCTACAACCAATTGCTGCTGCCTGCAGCTGACTCACTGACCCTGTAGCTTCTCTCAATTATGTCTAAAGCAAAGGTAGGGGAGGGGCATCTGGCTCCTTCATTAGCACCACAGATCTCGCCTCTCCTCTTGGGCCGACTGGCTAAAGAGCCCGCTGGAGACTGGACTCTTTTAGGTGTACAAGGGGTGTGGGGACCCTGTCTGTTGTCCTGAGCTGCCCGCTGCTCCCATGAAGAGATGGAGTTAGCCACTGACAGCGAGCTACTGCTGCTGGGGACGGGGCAGGCGGGCCTTGGGTTCATCTCAACTTCCTCAAATCTAGTGGCACTGACTGGCTGTGACCCTTGCACTGGACTGAAATGAGGAGAATCAACAGGGCTCTGGGGAGTAAAGTGGAAGTCTGAAGTTAGAGAAATAACATTAACACATCTCTTATAAAGTAAAAGAAAAGAGAAACGCCAAACAGTGTCACGTCAAACACAGAAACTCTGCTTTTCACTGCCGTAGATCATGAACAGCTTTCATTTCAACCGTTTACCTACATCACACGAATAACCGTTTTCTTCACAGGCTTTGGTGGATCAAGAATTGAGATGCAGAATCTTTGTCATGGTAAGTTTGCAGAACACGTAAAATGTAAAAGGCTCGTTTACAAAATGAAAGTAAAAGTTTTGCACTTTTGCAACCTTTTTTGTGTTAGCCATTACCTTTTAGTCATAAAAAGCCCTGAAATGCTTAGCTTCAAACTATTAGGAGATATTACGTACAGGATGAGGTGAGGGTGAAGCCGATCTTTTTGCTGGGGTGCGTTCCTCTCTGGAGGGGCGCTGAGATCTAGACTGAGGCTGAGGATGGGGCTGTGGCTGGGGCTGAGGTTGTGGCTGGGGCTGGCGCTGTGAAGGCTCGGGGCGAACAGGGGCCTTGCCCTCTGAAACGATGGCCTTGAGCTGCTTCAGCTTTTCGTCTTTAACCCAAAGCTTGTTTTGCATCTCGAGCTGCATTGCATTAACACGTCTGTCCTGTATAACAAGAGCATTATTGTTCACATGGTACAAACGCCAAATAATTCTTTCAGTTTAAAAGGCTTGAAAATGTCAAGAAAAAAAAGCATTCATTGTTGGCGTTTGTCTTTAACTCACACATTCTTTCTCCCATTTGTGCTGAGTATCTGAGACGGCGCCGTGCATTCGCTGCTCCATGCGTCTCTTCTCAGACAGCTCCCTATGCAGCCGCTGCTCTCTGGTTTCCAGCTCATGCTGCAGAGAGCGCTTGTCGTCCTCATAGATTTTAGTTGTTTTCTGCAAGATGTCGATCTGGAGCACAGTTGTATGAGAGTTAGAAACTGAACACATTTACAAACGAACACTATTAAGAGGAGTTTATCCCCCTCCCTTTGAACCTTGTGCTCCTGCATCTTGGTCCTTTTCTCCAAACGTTCAATTTCCGTCTTGTTGTTCTGGAGGATTTTGTCTTTCTCTACCAGCCTGCAGTTTTGCTCGTGAATCACATTGTCTTTGGAAATGAGGCTAGAGTCTAGATCCTGAAGCATAAACTTCATCATGTTGGCTGAAATAACACAAAGGAGAGACAACAATGAAGCAAAAATAAATAAACTAATAATGATAATAAAATTCAAACCATCTGAACTATCAAAGCAAATACAACAGATGTGAACAGGCACCTGCTTTGTTGTATTCCTCGATCATCGTTTGTCTGACCCTGTGTCTGTTCTGGAGTGCCTCGATCAACCGAGGTAAGGTGATGTCATCGTGTGGATCGGTCAGCTCAGAGGCCGGTAAAGGTGGCAGACTGAGCCCCAAGTTATTCATGACAGAGGGCATGTCTATAGAAACAGAACAATGCCTTAAAGCCATGTGTTTTATCGATCATTTCAAAAGGAGACTATATGCCAAAGTAAATTAAAGTATTGTATTCCCTGTATTATTCCAATGATAATTTGGTTAATGTGGATATATAGGGAGGCATTACCCTTGTCTATAGGTCCACCACGCTCTTCCAGTTTGCGAGAAATTTCCTCTTTAAATAGCTGGTTTCTATGACGACGACCCGGAGTGAAGCCACAGATGGGCCTGTCCACTGGACGGGCCACTTCCACCTCCTGGGTCATCTCTGCAAACCGCATCACCAGCTGCACAAACAGGTTTGGGGATTCAGAACAAAGAAAACTTGAAGGTTCAGTGCAAGACACAGTAATGATGTGGATCCACTTACCAGGGTCTCTTCATAGTCATCAGCCTTTGGATTGACACAAACCACCATTCTGACTTTTCCTTCGCCATCAAAGTAATTTTTAAACAAGTGGGTCACTTTGGAGTCTCTATAGGGGACCATCTAGAACAAAAAGCTTCAGTTACCTTGATGGCTCATCTGAATGCAAATAAAGTTCAACTTTAGATTGGCAAGACGTACCCTGTTAGTGCCACACATTTGGTTTTCTCTGAGTACTTCGATACATGTCCGCAGGTTCAGCAAAGACTGGTTAATGTTACCTACAAAGGGAAATGTTAGATTTCAGGGGACGCCCGGCAAGGAGGGAAATAAAATCCTGATCTTTGATAATTAACCTGCTTCGCGTATCCGAGTGCCTTCAGCTCCTGTCCTGCCTGTGCGCTCACTTCCTGCCAGGTCCACCAGGCACAGCTGGCTGACGCTCACCTGGTTTTTATCCTAAAAATAAAGAAGTTTAGACCTCATCCGATTTGCTATATGACAAACTGGACTACAGCATCTGCAACCAGAGGTTTTGTCTCTGCCAACCTGCAGAATGGTGTCACCGTCTGCATCCAGAGGAGCCTGAGCCAGTTTGATGATGAACACACTGTGTGAGCGACTGGACTCTCTGTTCAGCCGAGTGTTTGCAACCTTCCTTTTCTTTTGACCTGGAAAACAAAGAAAGAACTTAAAGAGAAAGAAGTGAGCAGATCCAAATCCCCTTTAAAAACAAGAAAAAAGTAGAAAAACTAGTTAATAATCCATCTGACTCATCTTCAACCTGCTCAGAGAGAAGATTAACTGAAGTCATTTCCTGAACAGAGCTGACCCAGAGGTCAGCAATTCCAGGTCAGTTGCATCTAAAGTCATCACAGCAGTGCAGTTTTAAAGCATGTTATAGTCCCCTAAAATTAATATTTAAAAAAAAACGCCACATTGAGAACTCACCTCTCCAGAATACTTGAAAAGCTTCCTCAGCAGACTTCACTTCAACCTCCATACAGCCAGCCACATACATGTTGTGATTCTGGTCCTCTCTAAGGGTTTTAGACTGAGGTGGCCTAGAATAATGAACAAATCAATAAAATTACTAAATGGTTGAACAAGTGGAACTGCATCATTTTCATGCGACAGACACAGATCATTGAATGCAGGTGGGGATGGGGTTTGGATGTAGCTCAATTTCAGCCACAGAAAATGGGGGAAATGATTCAGCATCATAAGAAGGTAAATATAAATTTACAGAGACTACAAGCAGAAAGGGTGGTTAATGATTTTAGAGGCTAAAACATGCATCAATAGTGGAGACATGCCCTTTTTAAGCATGAGCAGCTGTCAGGCTTTATGCGGGGAAAATGGGAATTTTACACATCTTGCATCTTTAATTCCAAGATTAAAACAAACTGAAGCTGTGTTGTTAAAAGCAATAACTCTAAGAAGTGACTTTTGAGGTAAATAAATGACTGAACCACTGCTTTAGCATTTGTTCTACAACAGGTTCAAATCTTTTTTTCTTTTAAAAATGGAAACGAGACAGTCAACTGTGTATCAGGATAACTGTTTTACAAGGAATAACTGCAGTGTATACGGTCCACAGGCAAGTTAGTTTAAAGAAATGTCTCCACAACTGATGAGCTGCATCTTAATTTACTCCAAACTGTGAATGTGTGTAATAGGGACAGCTCAGCTAACTCTGGCAGCTACTCTCATGTCTGAGGAGGAACATTCCCTGGTCACATACATGAACTCAGTATTCTGGCGCACAGGAGTGCCTCCACCATTCCACCTATTAAAAAACAAAACAAAAACAATTTTGTTCTCTAGCTACTCCAACTAAATGCTAAAAACCACAATAACAAACACTTAATGGCAGATCACTAAACTGTAAAACATGAAGCTAATGAATCATTTTATGTCCATGCCGAATCATGCTATTAAATGTGATTGAACTCACTTTGGCTTGATCGTTTCTTCTGGAGTTTCCTCCAAAAGATCATAGATGTAGTTGTTGTAGATTTCTATGTAGGAGACAAAGACACTGTAGCTGCTGTCGTCATCCACACCCTCTGCTTTATAAGCCTCCTCTGGCTTAATCATGTCAGCAATTTCAGGATCGATCTTTTGTCTGAATGTAGGAAATTACACATTATACATTTACATTAGGGGCAAAATGGTCAATATGGGATATTGCACATTTTGGCATTTTCAGCCTAAAGTTTGTCCAAGTTTAATTAACAGTGGGCATTTCAGAGAACACAGAATTGAACCATGTGCAAACGACGGGGTGTTTACCTGGAAGAGGGAGTCTTAGGAACACACACGTTGTTTTCTCGCCTTTGGCGCTCCAACAAAGCATCAACTTCACCCTGAACCTCCATCCCGTTTTTATCATCAGTCTTAAAAACCTTAACAAACAGAAGCAATTGAATGACTATTCAATCAAAAATATTAAATGATGCAGTGCAATAACAAATTTCACACACAACCCTCTTACATATCTTTTTGCCTGGTAAGGACCAATGCTGTTGAATATCATGTCCAGAGAACGCGGCAGAAGTCCACCCTGACCTGGACTACCTGTCATGGTAAAGGTCTTTCCACTTCCTGTCACCCCATAGGTAAACAGTAGGCCTGCAATAAAGAGCAATTCAACTGCTTATACTGAGCTCAAAACCACATTTCTGTCAGTGTCTGAGCTTGTTGTGGTGCTCAAATTCTCAGTGGGAAAATATGCTGCATAATTACAAGAAGGTAATTAACTGTGCCTCTAACATTGAAGCAAATCTGATTTATTTCTGGAAATGGTCTGAGATTTTACCGTTTTTTCCATGAATGAGGTCATCGACAAGTGGTTTGGCCACGTGCTCAAAGAGCTCAATCTGAGATACAGAGACTGCAAATACTTTTTTAAAGCTGTACTGTGTCTGTGAAGAAAAATTGATGAACATGTGTGAGAAATTGGGGAAGTTTTGTACAAAAGAATACCTTTTCTGGTAACAAGTTACATTTAAAAAAATTAATAAATAAATAAAAACTCAAATATACCTAATTTCCCTAGATTTAAACTTTACAGTTTTTGTGGATCTCATAAATAATATATATAATTTCTAGAAATATATAGCTTCAGCTTCCAATTGGTTGTACCTAAATTGCTCCCATGTAGCATTTACTATCTAACTATCCCCTAAACATACATAAAGAACTACCCACTGTCTTTGAAAAATTCAAAGAGATAAGCGTTGTTCGGTTAGCACCTGTTTTCTGAACATGGAGAATTGAATTGCTCATAGTATGTGATTCTTGAACATGCTAAACCTTCAATAAGAGAAGAGGACAAGACATAGTAATCCTGAACATTAAGTAATCCAAGCCAATATCAATCTATTTCGAGGAGCATGCTCATTCAGATTAAACACATTTCAACAATAAACCAGAACTGAAACTAACTTAAAATCTATAGACCCGTGTTTAAAATTGTCCAGTGTTCCTTCCCAAATCTTAATCTTCTTCTGCAATACCCTAGACTCCAGGGTACTCCTGGTTCTCTGTTTTGTACCTCTTTGTATTCTCCATTGCGGTTTATTTTGAAGCCCTCCGGAGCGTGCAGCTGGATGGTGGTGCTGCTTATCACCTCAATACAGCACTCCTCGTCATCCACACCCAGAGGCCGCACACGACAGTATACCTAAGGTTTTGGAAGAATCAAAATCCGCTCTTAACATATTCTGGTAATTCCACACCGCACAAAGTAAACATAGCTGCTTTAGCTATGTTAGCTAAGTAATCACACTCCTTTATCGAGCTGTTCCACTCACCCCAACCGGGTCTTTCTGGTTGTTTTGATGCCTTCTTGCAGGCGGCTTGCGAGGAGTTTTACATTTCCTGGAGAGAGAAAAAAAATCAATTCTATGCCCACCAGCACAAAAAAGACAGTTGTTTCTGATAGTCGCCGATTGGCCACGAGTAGGCCAGGGGCCAATCGGCTAAATATTCCCCAGCCAGGTTAGTTAAACCATCTATAACTTTGCGAACTCGTAACTCTGCATTTATCCTAATTACAGGAAATGTGGGCCACGTGTCCCAGTACACAAATGTAGCAAATAAAGTCAACTTACGCTGGTTTGCTCATGGTAGCGAGCAGCCAGTTCTGGCTTTACCGTTTCTGTTTAACTAATTTTGAATCTTCCCTCCGCCTCGAAAGTGGAGGACTTTTTCAAAACCAGCGCACGGAGCAGCCAATAAGATCTCACAACCACAAACACGTGTTTCCGCCTTCACTTCCGAGACCTTTATGGCAACCACAAAAAATCCGAAATATCTTCTGGTCACTGATAGAAGTAAACATCGATACAAAAATTGGATCTATATCAGAAACTAAGCAACCAAAAGTAAACAGCAACAAAGCGAAATGACTCATTTCTTCAATGACACAATGATTTTTATATCAGGACAGATGTTGTTGGAATTTAGTGTAATTTAGGTTCAAATTAATTTATTGTTGCTGTGGAGTCACTTCAGATTGTTGGTATGCTTCGCGCTTACCGCCATAAGAGCTTTTATTACTGTACTATTATAACTCTAAATGTGGTACATTTTTTAAAATCATTCTATGGAAAATTATCAAATATATACATCCCGTTGTGATGAGTTTACGTCACGCACTAGTTCTAATCGAACACCAAACGTGACGTATCTATTATCATAATTCATTGTAGGTAAACAGCGCCATCTACCGGCCACCAGTATCAGTACACACACATTACAAAACAGGCGTCTGCAGCCATTGCTGTCACGTGTGCTGCTCCGTGTTTGTGTACGAGAAGTTCCCGATGTTGAATTGCAGCATTTAACAGCTAGCGTCGCAGGTAAGCATCACGTATGACACTTATCAGCCCGGACAGATGTGTGGTGGTGGAATGAAATAAGTCATGTTCTGCTTTTTTGCACATTTGATAGAAGAAAATGAAAAGTAAGCCCGCCAAGTCAGAGGGAAATGGATCAAAGACTAAAGTCAAGAAAAGAGCTGCGGACGAATCTGGCCCTACTCTGTCAAAGAAACTGCGTGACAGAATGGGTGGAGAAGCATCCAAATCAGGTGTTCATTGCTGCCTGGACAGTCTTCGTGTATGGTCACTATACATGAGATGTTCTAGTCATGACACCTGAATGGGTTTGTGCTTCTTACAGGTCTTCCCCTCAAACCAGCAGGACTCCAAAAGAGAAATGGTCATATGAGCATCCTGCACTACATATACAGAAGTACTCTGGGGCAAAGCCTGCACACACAGATGAGACAGGTAAAGAGAAAATCGTAAAAGACAATGCAGCTGGTCTCTGTTTAGTGCACTTTTGTTCTGGAATAAAGTGTCTATGTATGAGGTGGAATTCATCCAAATTGGCTGTGATGTCATTTAAACCCACCTTTTCATGCTAGAACTTGCAACAAAGTGTATATGCTATCCTAAAGATAAAAAAAAACCAAAAGTCCTCAGGTTCCTGTAGTGTTCTTGCTGCCCATGTGTGGAAGAAATATTTACATTTATATCTGTCCATTAAAACTTGCTAAATAAGATTGCATATTTTCTCTCTTCCTTTTTAGTATAATTATGTCATTCATAAATCAAAGGGCTGCTGCAGTAAGTCTGTTTTTTCAGGCAGAGTTTAGACGTCTTTGTGCATGATGATCTTTGAGGTATCACCTGTTATAAACCATTCATTTTTCTCTCTAAGTCACTTACTGGGACAGATGGTGCTCGATCATGTTCCCTGTGACTGCATATATTTGTTTGTTCGCTGTCAGAACTGCTGTAGACTCAGATGTGGGCCGCAGTGCTTGGCTTCATGCAAGAAGTCGAGCTGACTGTACACATTTTTCATGTTCATTTCATTATGATGATAGTCGTGTTCAGGCATGACCGTGATCCTCATAGCTGTTGGCGTTCAGCACAGGATACGGCTTTGCAGAGCAGTGTGAAAGCACAAATCCACCGGTTGAACATTTGTGTGCTGTCTCTTCCAGTGTCTCCAGGAACCTTTCGTTCGCTCTCTGTCGTCGTATCATTTCCATGGTTCCAGCAGCCCCTTCGACCGCAGAATCACCTGTGTGGAGTGGCACCCCACTCATCCCACTACTCTTGCTGCAGCCTCCAAAGGTGGAGACATTTTTCTGTTGGACTTTGAGAAGCCCGCAAAGAAGAGTTTTATTCAAGGAGTGAGTACCTGGTACTTGTATGAGCAGTGACATGTACAGGAACCACTTGATAAGATATGCAGCCCTCTTAAGACTGAGGACGGTTGCATTTTTAGGCTGCAGCTGATTTCAGAGCCACGCGGCTTTGATGTGCCTGACAAACACACTGTTATTGACTTTCTGCGTAGATGGGAGCTGGAGACTCAGTAACAGACATGAAGTTTAACCAGTTAAATCCCACTCAGCTGTTCACCTCGTCTATGGGAGGTACGGCAACACTTCGAGATTTCAGTGGGACAACCCTTACAGTGTTTACCAGCACAGACACGCTGAAGTAAGACTCAGAGCCCCTTTTCTCAAAGAGTTCTCACTTTCTAGGCCTCTTCTTGCAACCGTCTAGCATCAGTCTTCTCATCAGGGGGGGATCATTCTAGTTTGAATAGTTGCATGACCTTGAGTGCTCATAATGACACTGTGATAGGCTTGCATTTATATTTATTTATACAGAATGGAGCTGGGGACTTTATTGGAGGGATGAAGTTTTGTCCCACGGACTTCTCCAGAGTGTATGCAGCCTCTGGCGAGGGCACACTCACCCTGCAGAGCTTTGAGGGCCATGCACCCACTCTACTGTCCAGAACTCAGGACTGTGGCCACGATCACCACAATGTTTGGTGAGAAATCTGAAAGAAGACTGATGCTCGACAATGACCACCTTGTTTTTGTAATGGCGATAAAAGTTTTTCTGTGTCAGCGTGATGATGCGTGTAAACTGAGCGATGCGTTGTCTTTCACAGTTTTTGGTATTGCTGTGTGGATGTGTCCGTGAGCCGGCAGATGCTTGTGACCGGAGACAACACAGGACAACTCTTGCTTCTGGGTTTGGATGGCCAGAAGGTGGGTCATTCAAGTGCAAAGAGTGGAATTAGTTGTTTGCTTTGTGTTGTCTTTGATCATCTTAACACATTTTGTATGGTCTGGTCCTTGAGTATTTGGACACTGACACAGTTTTCTTATAGTTGGCTCCTTAACACCACCGCAGTGTATTTATTAAACACTTTCTCCTGATATGCCAGTCAGAGAAGTAGTATTACGAAATCCCTGTTTTGTTTCACGCAAATGAAAAAAGAGCAGAATATCATATTAAGAAATACGAAAACAGCTCCGACATCACGTGTGACCACAAAGATAGATACAGAATGTGGTCCTTACGACAATGAGTCACATAACATTTTGGAGCTGCGCAGTAGTCATTGTGATGACATCAAATTTTCCAAAGACATTAGAGGCTATGCAAAATGGAGGGACATTGAATGATTGACTTAAAACGGATCGCCTGAACGCCTTTCCTCCAGTCTCTGTGATTCTCAATTTAAATTCCAATGTGGGAATGTGAAAAGTAGACACGACTGGGAAAACTCAGTTAATATCATTTGGAGTTCCTGGAAATTTATATCGCGATTTTCCTTAATGTTTCAGATTTTTAGCGATAAGTTGCACAAAGCTAAGGTCACCCATGCAGAGTTTAACCCCCGGTGTGACTGGCTGCTGGCCACGGCCTCGGTGGACCACACAGTGAAGCTTTGGGACCTGAGAAACATAAAAGACAAGAAAAGTTTCCTGCATGACATGCCCCATGACAGAGCTGTTAACTCAGGTATGAAAAACATTCTATTGCTCCTCTTCCACCACTGAAATGTTCTTTCTGTGAAAATCCCCTCTGTGCATACTCCATTAAAGGGTTAGTTTTTAGTTTCTCCTTCATTTTAACTATGGAAATCATCCAAGAATATATGATACTGTGGTTGTAAAAAATCAAAGAAGGCAAAAAATGAACGTATAGAGAGAAAATTCACAGCCATTTGGATTTGTAAGTTTGAAGGAAGCCTTTTAGAACTCGGTTGACTTTCCACTGTTGGTTTATAACTTCCTCACAACTCTACAGTCTTTCAGTATAAAAACTTTAAATAAAATAAACCATAATTTGTTTTTTACCTCCTTATTTTAAGCCCATTGGGTTGAGACAGCGTTGATTAGCTTTCCTAAATCTTGTTTGTTGTTTACCCGCAGCTTATTTTAACCCACTGGACTGCTCTAAACTGCTCACAACGGATCAGCATGACCAGATCCGTGTCTACGCGTCCGCTGACTGGTCCAAACCTCAGCATATCATCCAGCACCCTCACAGACAGTTTCAGCACCTCACGCCCATCAAGGTTTGTTTGCTATCCACCACAGTGAATATGCCCCTGTGAATCTTAGAGAAACGCCTCCTGACGGGTCCTGAATACAAGCAGCTATGAGGAAGTATTGCCAAAGCAAGTAGACAAAAGGAATGAAAACTGACATTATTGAGGGTCTTAAGTGAAAGAGTTTAATGAAAAGATATCAGATTCACAGACTACAACACTTATGTTGAAAGAGCATATGGGTATTGGCTGCTTCCAGGCACACACAGGATTGTTGCTTGACAAAATGTACCCTTGTTTTATTTAGTCTTTTACATAATTTTACATGTTTTTATGAGACCAAAAAGATTCAACGTCTGGGCTATTTCTGTGGATGGTTTGTGACAACTGAATATTTTTCTGTGCAGGCTACATGGCATCCAATGTATGACCTGATTGTGGCCGGACGATACCCTGATGACCGCATCTGCACCAGCGACAGGAGGACCATCGACATCTATGACTGCAACACCGCAGAGCTGGTGTTTCAGCTCTATGATTCCACGGCCTCAGGGATCAAATCAGTGAGCAGCATTCAAGCTAACGCAGATGTCTTACAACAGTCAGAACTGCATTTGTTAAGACAAAGAATTCTGTTTTTACAGATCAACAAATTCAGTCCGATGGGGAATGTGATTGCCTCTGGAATGGGTAAGCTCATCGGGGGCATGTTAACAGTTCTTTGAGAGAGCAGCCTGATTAAAGGCAGCCTTGTGCTCCCTCTTAGGTGTAACGCTGCTGGTTTGGGACCAGGATGAGTCATTACTCGGTGACTTGCACAAAACGCCCAAGGAAACCTCCGCCCCAGCAGATGGTGTGAGGGGGCAGCGGAGGAGTCGGCAGCAGGGCTCCAACCGGACCCGCAGGGGCCCGTCTGTGGACGCCAAGCTCAAGAAAAAACTAGCCTCTCTGGAAGAAACGGAGACCAAAACCAAGACTGGATCCACCAAACAAAAACAAGCACAGATGAAGAAGAAGAAATAAACTAAAGATCAGTCTTAAAATCTTTGTATATTTCATTGTTATTACTTGTATTTCTTACGTAAGGGACTTTTTGCATGTTTGAAAAGGGTTTTAGATTTTCCTGTACGAACCGATTTAAAACAGGGCTGCTGGTTACTTTCTTTCAGCTGTTTTTCTACTGTACAACAATAAATATATTCAATTAAATGTGAATATTGTCTTGGCAAATCTGTAACTACATGTGTGTTTATTGCTGGATGCAGCTGACCACTTGCACACACCCCTGGTTTACTAAGCATAGTTGAAGAGGAAACTGCCACGTAGGTTGTGGACGGTGACGTTTGCAAGCTGGAGCAGCACTCCACCCCAGGCCTCCCGCTCCTCTGTGCTCCTCTGAGCCAAAGCCTGGTGAGCCGAGTACACCATGCTCAGGACCACATTATCAAACTGGGCCTGAGTCAGCGGTGTCCTCTGATGTTCCTCCAGGGTGCTCACCATCAGTGCCGTGGAGCTCAGACTTTTTGGAATTCCGTCATTGATCTGAGACAGGAATTCCCGCCCCTTCCTCATTGATGCCAGCTCCTCATCCAGCAGAATTACATTATTATCCTGGTCTATGATCAGCCCATGCAGCAAAATCTGTAAAAAAAAAAAGAATATTTCTTTCTCTCCAAGGGAACAACATGATAATTGCTTGTAGACTTAAATTGGTGAATATGCTGGAAGTACCTCATACATCAGGTTAGCGTCAGATAGAGACCGGGCAGCTGATTCAGGGGTTTGACGTATACTTCCAGACACATCTGAGTAGAAGAAAATACCTGTACTGATCAGAACTTTTGATTTGGCACCACAGATAAACTAGCTGAGCTTCACTGCCCTTGAAATGAACAGCTATTTATATTATCTGCAAAGGAAGACTGCGCAGTACAAGCAGGTTCACAGTGTGACAACGTAAAAAAGACATCTGTTTTAATCATAGCCCTGTTGGCAATCCTGTTTTACTCACCCTGCAGCACTTGATCAAACCAAAGCCACAAAAAGATGTAAAGGCAGGCTTTCAAATATAACTTCATACTTCTCTTGGTTTGTATCCTCAGATATCACACATTGCTCACTTTCACTCTCTCTTAGACTTTTGTGGATTCGAAGCAGTGAAAACGTAGCTTGAATGCCACACATTTTTCCAGATTGGAAAGAGGGTCTAAAAGCCAGATGGCTTTGAGCAGAACTGGAAAGCTTTGCAGCCAGCAGAATTCACAGACGCATTTCCCCCCTTTTCTCTGCTATCTTCAAATTCAAACAATGAATGCAACAAAAGATAAATATAAATTAGCTTGTGAACATAACTACTTTTTGGATTGGTTTGTTTTGGTTAAGATCTCATCCATTGAAAAAAAAAAGACTTCATAAGATCAATATGGCTTAGCTTTGTTTTTGAATGCTTGATTTTGAATCCCTCAAGTTGTAATTGTAGAGCAACTTTCAAATTGTCTCTCTCAGAAAGACCCCAGCAGCAGCTCCCATTGGACACAGTCGTGAAGCCCGTAGTACCTCAGGCGACAAGCTATGTATATGAGCTTTTTAATGTGGGACGACATGAAGAAGAGCTGGGGAAAAAGTCTGAACCATCAAAAAAATGTTGTAACCTAACTTGTTGGAGAAACATTGTTGCATGCCTTTAAAACAATTCGACAACCAACGTCCAGTAAATTCAGATTAAATCAAAAGGAGGCTATTTGAAAAAATATGGTATGAAGTCAAGAAGGTTGACAACATCTATAAACAAAAAAAACTTTCAAAAAAATCTGCGAGGCTATTTATTAAAATATCTTCCAAAAAAATCTTCCAAAGAAGATCTTCCATCCATCCATTTTCTGTTCCACTTCTCTCAAAGGGGTTGTGGGGGGACTGGAGCCTATCCCAGTTAAACCTGGACAGGTTGCCAGAACATTGCAGGGCAAAGAGAAAACTACTGCAAAATAAATAATATTAATAATTATTCTTTTTTTTTTTCAAAGAAGAAGATATAAGACAATATAGCTGATTTAATACACTGGAAGCCAAGCGTTGGCCCTGCTGAGCAAAACTCGGCCACAGGGGGGCAGTGAAGGGTTGGTCCTTGTTTAATAGCTGCCCTCTGAAAACTTTATTTACATCCGGTGAACAGTTCAGCTGCCTCTGAATGTTGAAGTAGAAGGGATAAAGGTAACCACACCTACCTATTCGTCACCTATCCGTTAACGGTTTTACTCTCATTAAAATGCCTAATTGTAAAGATTTCCACTGTATCATTGGTGAATTTGCAGAGGAGGGGGTTGTGGGCAGCTAGCTGTTGTTGCTGCTAACGCTAGCTAATCATAACAGTGTAGCTAGCGTCTGCAGCCAACCCGCAGAACTCCTGTTTGCCTTTGTCAACGATTGTGTGCAGTTTGTCTTCTGTCATGTGTAGAAGAAGATACAATACCCCATTGAGTCATCGTGTTAAAAAGCGTCCTCATCACTTAATCACTGACTTGAATTCAGTGCGGTTTCCACTGGTAACTTAGTAGCATTGCTCAGGTTTGGGGCAGCTGCCCTGTGTTGTGTGTTAGATTTCAAGATAAGAAACAGTTATGAGTGAAATTAAACTCTCATGTTTATGGTTGTCAGAATGCATCAGTACAGAAGTGCGGGTCTTTTCTTCATGTAGGAGTTACACCACCTTTTGTAAGACAACAATATACTGGTGTCTTTGTGCATGCTTGATGATTATTAGTAATGCTGGTTTGGTTTTCCTCTGGAGAAGCAGCAGAGATGGAGTCCAGCGAGGAGGCTGGCCTCAGCGTCGGGGGCTCCGTGGGAGAGGAGAACTACTTCCTGGGCTACACATTCACTGACCGCTCTCATTCGAGCCGTGTGGTGAAGAGCATCATGGACCTGTGCTTGGAAGATGGCCTGTTTGCTGATGTCACCGTCACTGTGGACAGCAAAGAGTTTCAGCTGCACAGGTTGGTGCTCTCGGCACAGAGCAGTTTCTTTCGCTCCATGTTCACTTCCAACCTCAAAGAGTCGCACAACCGCGTTATTGAGCTGAAGGACGTGAGCGCCACAGTGTTTCAGCTGCTGGTAGACTACATCTACCATGGCACAATCAAACTGAGGGTTGAGGATCTGCAGGACACCTATGAAATGGCAGACATGTACCAGCTGACTGCTCTGTTTGAGGAATGCTCCCGCTTCCTGTCACGGACGGTGGAGGTTAAGAACTGCTTGCAGGTGATTTTTTTCTCTTTCTTCTCTTTTAAATTTTATAACTATCAGCTGCAACAGTGTGGATTTAGTAGAATGAGCACTTCTTGTTTTGTGCAGGTGATGTGGCTTGCAGACAGACATAGTGATCAGGAGCTGTATACAGCAGCAAAGCACTGTGCTAAAATCCACCTGGCTCAGCTGCATCAGACTGAGGAGTTTCTCAATCTGCCTCTCTGTCTGCTCCTGGACATCATCAAAGGTAAAACAGCTTTTCATCCTATATCCTTTAAGCCTAATTAATGTCAATTTCATAAATTGTTCTTTGTATTAGAAAGAGCTGTATAATAAAACAGAAAAAAGGTTAAGCAAAACACTATCATGCTCATAGAATAATCAAAGCACAATTTCCAAATTAAATTAAAATGACGCTGTGTTTGTTTCCAGATGGCGTTCCAACATCCCAAAATCCAACGGTGGCCATAGAGTCGTGGATAAACCACAACAAAGTTGAGAGGGAGGAATTTTCTTGCATTCTCCAAGAGAATCTTAAGGTATTGTTTTCTAATACAAGCAAGAGGTGGCTATGTTGGGGTTGACAAATGTGATTTTACATATTAAATGCATATTATTGGTTGTCAGGCCAACCGCTGACTACTATACATAGGTGGAAAAGTGAAGAAAAACACAAAACCGCATGTAAATGATAGACGTTTGTATTTGATTGCATTACATTTAAACTAAATCTATCAGGGAATTTAGTAGGAAAAAAATCTATATGTTGTGTAAAAAAGTTTGCAGCGGTCCCAGGTCTGATAACTCTTCTGGCTTGTTATGGGTTGAACCCCTGTGTGCTCCTTACATGCTTGTTGAGATTAAATGTCGTTTTCACGCCACCAGGAAATTGGCGAGAACGTCCACATTTACCTTATTGGTAAAGAGGAGACCAGGACTCACTCGCTTGCCGTGTCGCTGCACTGCGACGAGGACGACGCGATCAGCGTGAGTGGTCAGAACAGCTTATGCCATCAGATCACTGCGGCCTGTAAGCACGGCGGTGATCTGTACGTGGTGGGCGGGTCCATCCCCCGCCGCATGTGGAAATGCAACATGCACACCATGGACTGGGAGCGCTGCGCGCCGCTGCCCAGGGACCGCCTCCACCACACCATGGTGTCCGTCTCCTCTGAGGACGCCATCTACTCGCTTGGCGGCAAAACGTTGCAGGACACGCTCTCGAACGCCGTCATTTACTACACGGTGAAGGACAACAGGTGGACCGAGACCAGCCAGCTGGACACTGCTGTGTCCGGGGCAGCAGGCGTGAACCTGGGAGGCACAATCTACCTGCTCGGGGGGGAGGAGAATGACATGGACTTTTTCACCAAGCCGTCCCGTCTCATTCAGTGCTTTGACACCTCCTCCCAAAAGTGTCAGATCAAACCCTACATGCTGCCGTTCGCCGGCTGCATGCACGCTGCAGTCCACATGGATGTTATCTTCATTGTGGCAGAGGGAGACTCCCTGGTGTGTTACAACCCGCTGCTGGAAAGCTTCACCCGCCTGCGCTTCCCAGAGGTGTGGAGCTGCATCCCGTCTCTGTGGAAGGTAGCCAGCTGCAACGGCTGCATCTATGTGTTCAGAGACAAATGTAAGAAAGGTGACGCCAACACGCTAAAGTTTAACCCGGCCACATCTGTGGTCTCGGTCATCAGAGGTATAAAAATCCTCCTCACAAACTGGCAGTTTGTGTTGGCATAACCTGACCAATGAACAATGAAGCTGAGGTCCACTCACACAGCGATCACGGCAGCCTGCTGGGTCCAATCATAACTCCGCTCTTCTGGCTTTCACACTTCAGCCGCGTGTCTCCCTCTCCTGTTCCGTAGTGCATCTTTGTGGATCCCCTTAGTGCAGAAATACATTAGTATGTTGTGAACGGTGATAAATCAACCTGTTATTCCCTGCTCCGCTCATATGTGGACATGCATGAACAGCAAATCCCTCAGTACAGTATATCGTGATCACTATATGCGGATGTAGACTGACAATACTCATTTAAAAATGTTTGCTTTGTGAACAGAAACGTAACCGAGGATGTTTTCTAAAATGTTTCGATTTTTCACAATTTGTCCTACGATTTTTGTTTTTGTTTTTGTACACTGTGTACTTGTTCAAGTTTAGCCGTTACAAGAAATGTTCAATACATCACTGTATCTACATCCCTCACTGTTTTTTGTTTTGTCTCATCCTTTCACAAACAGCTCTGAGACTTTTGTTGTCCACAGGCTTTTAAACCTCCGATTTCTTCAGTTAAGCATGTAACTATGCTGCTGCATAGCTTTTAAAAAGTTCCCCGTCAAGAGCGTTTACCTTGAATAAGTAACACTTGTTACCAAATCTACTACAGAGACGCCAAACTTTGATCTCATTGATGTGCTGCTGGAGGCTGCGCAGCTGAAACCTAAGCTCAGGAACATGTCAGACTTTGTGAACTATTCTAAGCATCGGTTGCTGACGCTGAGATCGGGGGTGGGGGCTCATATGTGTCTCCATAAGGACTCCCATTAGGAACTTACAGCCACTACAAGTACAGTCTGATATGCGGTGTCTGTAATGTTGGAAATACAGCTGCATGTAATCCCCGTGTCACAGTTCCACCGCCTCACAGTCCAGACTCCGCTTCCATTCTTTTGGAGACCTTTGCTTTTCATCCTCCCAAATCTTTAGGCTGTAGAAGGTTTTTTCTCATGTGGTGTCATGAGTAATGTTTCGTGTGAAGGTAGATCGCTAGGAGCTCTAGTGACCTTGGGACTGTTTGGTGAGGGCAGAAAATAATTCCTGAAGGGACACATGGTCTAGAGTGACAAGGCCATCTGCGGTAGCGCCAGCAGGAGGACGTGGGGAGGGGGTTGGAAGTAGGGGTGCTGAGAATTCCTTTCGCTAGGGTGTGGAGGGAGTAGATATTCTGGTCTGTCACTTCTAGTGCTCAGCTGGGATATGTGTTTTCTTTTCTATTTTTCAAACGGAAATCCTACGGAGAACTGTTGAGCTCCTGATGGTGAGACGGGATCACTGCATGGTTGAACTGGGATGATATTTTCCGTACCCGGTAGCTCTCCATATAGCATTCGTTGAAAATGGTGGTTGTGTGTCGCTGCTCTGCTTCGGTGGATCTAGTTTCCTCTCCGTCCCAGCCCAGCCGGAGCTGATCGAGCGGGATCTCTTAGGCCGTTCTGGCACCCACCTCCCAGAGGATCATCTTCTAGGGATTTTCTTTGGAGTTGTACTGTGCATGGCAAGGATCTACTTTCTTGCTGCCCCTCTGAAACTGCATGTCCTAAACGAATGAATATTTTTATGAGGCGCCTTGTACCAGAGATGGGCCAGGACCAAACCAAGCAGCAGATAGAGAAGGGCCTGAGGCTGTATCAGTCCAATCAGACGGACAAAGCTCTGCATGTGTGGACAAAGGTGCTGGAGAAGACCTCAGATCCTGGTGGGAAGTTTCGCGTGCTGGGGTGCCTGATCACAGCTCACTCGGAGATGGGAAAGTACAAAGATATGCTGAAGGTAAGCCTCCAAAAGAACTTGGAACCAAGACATCACTTTGTAATGCTGTGTTCAAGAGGAAATCTATTCATAACACTAACTTAAAAATATACGACCAGTTCTCAGAAGGGAAATTCATGCTAAAAATGTGTTATTATTTTTTGTGATTGTGCAGTTCCGTGTGTTATGCAATCAGCAGTATGTGTGTGTACGTGCCTGTGAATCCAGTCGGTGTGTGTAACCGAATATCACAATGTCATCACATCTACTCAGGACTGGTACAGCCTCTGCTGTCGTAGCCTTTTTACATTTCCACAATGTCCCAGCCGTGGCTGAATGAAAAGAGGCCAGGGGTTACTGTCTTCCACTGGCAGCGATCTTGAGGAGCACGGGTTAATCTGTGGCTTCCACGCCATGCAGAGTAAATAAGTGTGCTGCAACCTAAGAATCAGGATGAGGTGTCGTGTTGACATAATCTTCCAGACTCATCACTAACGCCGCTTTAATGAAGACTTCATACAGAAGTGACCAAATGACCGAATGTGCTCTTTTGGATGTGCTGCACATCCTTCTGTCCATCCCGCCTGCCACGTGCACGCCGCTTTTATCCTCGTGTCCACTGCGTTTCTCTGCAGTACGCCCTCGACCAGATCGACACAGCCAGGGAAATGGAGGACCCGGACTACCTGACGGAGGGCTACCTGAACCTGGCGCGCAGCAACGAGAAGCTGTGCGACTACCAGAAGACCGTCTCCTACTGCAAGACCTGCTTGAATATGCAGGGTACCACGGTGAGCCTGCAGCTCAACGGCCAGGTGTGCCTGAGCATGGGCAACGCCTACCTGGGCCTCAGCGTTTTCCAGAAGGCGCTGGGCAGCTATGAGAAGGCCCTGCGCTACGCACACAACAACGACGACAAGATGCTGGAGTGCAGAGTCTGCTGCAGCCTGGGAAACATCTACGTCCAGCTGAAGGTAAACCCGTGAGCCTCTGTGGGTCTAATGATGTGGCTGGTTATTGTACTTGTGAAATAACATACTGCTATGTATGTTTACCGACTGATAGCTGGAGGACATGAGTGAAAACATGGTCTGTTGTAAGCTTGTGTAGTTGTTTGAAATGGGTGGAGCGAATCGCCTGGCTGAAGGGTTTGCGTTTTAACCCTGGTATGCAGGATTTGTAAATGTAATCCCCCCCACACCGCTTCCCAGGGACGACTGCTTTCAGAGGCATTGTAAGGAAGTGGCGTTTCAGTATGTCTTGCTTCAAAGTTAAACAGAAACACGCAGGTCAAGAAACGCACCCATTTTGGAACCAGTTTTCAAATACTGTCAGCCTTTGTTCAAGCAGGAAGATAATAGTTTACCTAAACGTAGATGTAGTCTGTACTGTCAGGAAAGTTATTGTCATTGTTCCCATCTGCCAACAGGACTACGAAAAGGCCTTATTCTTCCCCTGCAAGGCAGCCGAGCTCGTCAATGACTACGGCAAAAGTTGGAGTCTCAAGTATCGAGCCATGAGCCAGTACCACATGTCTGTGGCCTACAGGAAACTGGAGCGCCTGCCCGATGCCATGGAGTGCTGCGAGGTTGCTTTTGTTTGTTTTTTAAGGGTCACAGCATTGCTCTCCTCTGGAACACCTAACAGGAGTCTGTGAATCTGGCAGTTTTAGTGTCCTTGCCTGCCGGCTGAAGCCTTCGGCCGCCCGGCTGCAGATCCAGAAGCTGCTCAGCTGCTGACAGGTGCCAGCGCCAGTTGTTGTGTCGAACAAGGCCTAAGACCTCGACAAAAATATGCTCACAGAGGCGCTGGTTTAAAGTGATAATGAAGAGGGCGGCTTAAGTCTTCACCCTGTTCTAATTATGTACCCAGGGTGAAAAATAACTTGATGTCATTGCCTTGGAGTGTAAAAGCATAGAAACAAGAGAGCAGGATGCATTTCAGATTTATTACATTTGCCAAACGTATTTAGCCAAACAGATTACACATCCCCTCATATTTAGAATACCAGAGTACAAGAGGAGTTCGAAGGGTCACAGCTGGCATTCCCCACTGCCTCTCACTTTGAACATTTACTGATTTGCAAAGTAAAAAATAAAAACGGCCGAATGCATCAGTGTGGCAGTTTAAAGAGACACAGCCGGTGGTGAAGGTGCCCGGTGCCTCCGCCTTAACTTCTTCTGTCTTGTTCTCTTACAGGAATCTATGAAGATTGCTCTGCAGCATGGAGACCGGCCTCTACAGGCTCTGTGCTTACTAAACTTTGCAGACATTCACCGCTGCAGGCATGACGCTGATGTAAGGCTGCAGCCGCAGTATTTCTGATACCTACTCCAAAGATAGCCATTCACATGAGAACAAGTGTCTGCTTTTAAAGTTTAAAGCAATTCTCTCCTTCCATTCAGAAAGCCCTCCCTCGTTATGATTCCGCTCTGGGAATTATGACTGAGATAGGAAACCGTCTTGGACAAGCTCACGTCTATCTGGGAGTTGCAAAGTGTTGGCTTCTTCAGAAAGAGTTTGACAAGGTCCAGATCATAAGAAAAACATCTGAAATGAACACAATAGTTGTAACAGATCTGATGAGAAGGCCTCTCCGTAGTAACAGGCATCTCTTTACTCCTCAGGCTCTTGAATCCTTACAGCGAGCTCAGGAACTAGCGGATGCAATGGGAAATAAGGTAAGCGAAGCAACAACAGAGCTGTGAAATGGTTATCCAGCACACAATTCAAGCGGTGTATTTCCTGTGTGTAAGCTGTGCACGCTGAAGGTCCACTGCCTGAGCGAAGGCATCTACCGGAGCCGCGAGCAGCAGGAGGAGCTCCGGGAGCAGGTGGTGAAGTTCCTGCAGTGCGTGGAGGAGCTGGAGCTCTACTGCGGCATGTGTGGAGAGTCCATCGGGGACAGGGACCAAAAGCTGCAGGCGCTGCCCTGTTCCCACATTTTCCACCTGAAGTAAGTTTTCATTCCCGCTCCTGCTGCGAGTTGCATTACATTTAAATAACAACACTAGCTGACTGTGAACGATCTCACCTATAGCTAATGGAGAAGTTGTGGAGAAGGATGACTACTGCAAGGGTTTGTAAAACCCGCCCTCATTTGAACCGTGTTTCCAGGTGCCTGCAGACGAACGGGACAAAGGGATGCCCAAAGTGTTTCAAGTCCTCCATGAAGCCTGGATTTGTCTGATGGCGAGGCTGTCTGTATGCGTTGGATCTGCAGACGCAGCTCGATGCGTCGGAGGCTGCGGACTGATGGGAGAGGCAGGCGCCTCGGGACGTGCTGAAGATGTTTAAGGAGCAACAAACCGCTGCTCCGCACGGACGATGTCCAGCTGAACCAAGAGTGTCTGAGAATGAGGCTCAGAGCACTCAGAACAAGACATCCGTCTCATTTAGACATCGGTGTGACACTGACATGAGCAACTGTACTATTAACAGTGTTGCATTTCAAGGTAAACTGAAGAACCTACACTGTCTCCGATGACTGGCCATATGTTGCAGTATTTAAATAGAATACGGAGCATCTAACACAGCATTTATAGCTTAGTGTATTTGGATACTTTGTGTTTGAAAAAAAAACTTTTCAGAAACAATTCAGCGATAGCTCGGCAATCCTAGTCACTTTTCTTTTTACGCTACATCCCATTCTTTAGCTGATATATATTTATTGTTGTATTCTTGTACATACTATTCTCATGTTTGACCTATTTCAGATGTTTTGTAAAATCCTAAAACTAAACTAAAATCTCTTAACCGTTCAAAAGCTATGTCTTTACAAAACAGATACATGCAGCTGTTTTTATTTGTTGTTTTTTTGTTTCCTTATTCACAGAGATTAAGGAGCAGGATCGACACACATTGTGTTCATATAAATTCCTTTACTTGTAATATCTGGGAATGTTTTACTCTTAACTCTGACATTAACAATACGTTGCATGCAAGAATAAGTATAGTTGGAAAGGAAATCATTGACCAAGCACTCAGTTTCACAGCTTTGACGGGGAGATGCACTCACATTCTACAGGCATTGCTCTTGTCTAGTGACTTTCTCCTTGCAAAGGCATTGATATTTTTCATAGGATTTTTGATGAACTCGGAACACGTATGAGTTATTGTTTCAGTGAGTGGCTGCATGTTTCATTTACAATCAGCAATATACAGTTAGATCAGTGTATAAAGACGGGCATTTGCCTATTTATTTATTTCTAAGTTGTTTATTATGGTATTTCTTAATAGTCGGTGAGTTTTACCATTTATATTCCAAAAAGAATTATACACTTTGGACTTTTTTTGAGCTTTGGAAGGAGAACGCGACATTAATCAGAATCATTTTAGCTACTTAATAATAATGATAATAATAATCTTTTTTAAAATGAGTTTATTTGCATTATGTGTTCCTTAATCTGGACATTTCTTTACAATATTTGGTTTGAAGATTGTGCTTGTACTGTGTTAAAGTACTCTGACGTTGATGGCAGATGCTGACATGCACGATTACAAGGAGAAAAGAGGATATGTACTTTTTGCTGCGCCAACAAAATGGTTAACAAAAATAATATGGGCCGCCTTGAGGAGCACTCACAATACTGTCGCTTTTTCTTTCTCCCTCCAAACAAAATCTGAGAGCAGCACGAGAAGGAAAACACGGACACAGCTGCATTTACTGCACGAGCACTTGACCTCACCCCTGAATCGGGTTGAGGTCTCTGCATCCAGAATAATGATGATTCACCGTGTGTTTACCTGCATAGACGTAGATTTTATTTACAGTTCCTTTCTCGGTTCTAGGGCATGAAGAATTTTGCCAACCGCATCTCTAACAGTTGAACTACCTCTTTTATCTCTCTCTCCAAGTTTTGACAATAATTGTAGTGATACCATACCATTCAAATGGCTGTAGATTTATGTTTTTCTAGTCATAATTTGATTTGGTGTCAGACTCAGTGCATTGTTAATTTATTTATGCGTAAGTCAAACCTTATTACTGACTCATATGGAAACATTTCATATTGTAAAATAAAGAGCACCAGAACTGAACTGTATTCTGTTGATTGAAAGTGAAAGGACTTGCATGCATCAGTATGCTTAACCTGCCTTACTTGTTGTTCAGTCAATGCCAGTAATCTGACATGTACCTCGCCCAGTCACCACTCCTTATTCACACAGAGGACGTTCTCCCGTGGTGTTACATTACCGAGACTCTTCAACCTGATGGCTGTAACTTTTTACACCACCGAGAAGGACCTACTTTGTCCTAAATGCTCAGACATTTATTGCTTTCCTGTTATTTTAATGTGTGGCCACAATGTTTGCAAAGTTTGTTTAAACAAATTCTGGGAATGGAAAGGATGTCGAGAATGTCCTGTGTGTGGCGTTCCGTCTGCCACTCGGAGGCCTCCTATCAATTTGCCACTAAAATTAGCGGTGGACGAGTATCAAGAAAGAAGGACTGGCAGGAATAATGGAGACTGTTTTCATCATAATGAGAAGCTGAAGATTTTTTGCAAAAATGATGAGGAGCCCATCTGCTTTGTCTGCCAAGTTTCCAAACAGCATAAAGTGCATGAGTGCTGCCCAGTAGAGGAGGCAGCCATAGAAAAAAAGGTAAGCTAAAAATGACTATTCTTGCAAAGGTTTGTCCTAAAAGTGATAGAACATTGTGAAATATTCAAGCTGTAAACCTATTCTAATTATAACCTGATTGGGAAGCGGCCTTGTGGTGAGATTTTTTTAACATGCTCGCAAATTAATGTGTCCACACCAAAAAGCTGGATGAGGGGGTTTGAGAATCTGTGCCTATGCTTTTATTCTGCAAAAGGGTCCGAGATCAGAAAATGCATATAAAGGTGAAAGCCATTTTTTAGGATACGTACCCTCTTAAGGGTTAGAAACTATTCAAGAATTAAGCTTTAGTTTTTTCTTTCAGAGTGAAATTTCAGCCGCGCTGGAATCCTTGAAGAAAAACCTTATTTTACTGAACAAGACAAAGAAGCAATGGGAGGCAACACAAATCTATATACGGGTAAAGGTTTTGGACTTCTTATTCGTCTTCCTTGTCCGCATTGACTATTCAGTGACAAATGAATATGACATGTTGAATTTTCTTCAGGTCGAGGTAGAAAAACCTCCTCCTCTTGTGACTCATACAATTGTTTTCTTTGTCATTCCTCAACAACACAGACCCAAAGCTCTCAGTGTGAGACGGCAATAAAGGAGGAGTTTCAAAAGCTTCACCAGTTCCTCTGGGAGGAGGAAAGCGCCAGGCTGAAGCTGCTGAAACAGGAAGAAAACACCAAGATCTCGCTCCTGGGCAAGAAGATTGAAAGCATAGAAGAGCAGATCAAAAGTCTCTCCTCCACCATCAGCAACACGGAAACAGCACTCAGAGCCATAGACTTGCCATTTTTACAGGTACACTTGCATCAGTATCCAAGGACTGTGTTTAATTTAATTTCTTTTCTACAGAACTACAATTCTATTTCAGTTGAAATTTTCAGTTTTCTTACTAAGATCAGAATCCTCTCTGATAGGGGAGGCAGCTTATGACGCAGACATACCGGATAAACAAACGTCATCATCCTAATGCCACCATTACCATGTTGCTTGTGAACTTTCAGAATTACTTTATTGGAAATACAGAGATCAAAGAAAGAGTGAATAAATCTGTAATGACAGATTTTGAGTGATCACTAAGGGGTGAAAAATCTGTTAAGCCTAGATGTTCTAGTTAGCTTGATAATGTTAACATGGTTATAAAATGACCGGTGAACACAACAACCATATCTAGTTTGGATCCCATATTGAAAATGAATCCCCGAAAACAGCTAAAGGTATCATTTGAAGTGTTCCTAAATGTCCTAAAGTTTGGAGTTTGATGATTTGGGGGAGCCCAAAAGGAGAGGGTGTTTTTTGGGAGATTACACTTCTAAAGTTTTTGTGGATGTACCAAAATAATAGATGACAAGTTGATTTGCGGCCTTTAGATGTTTGACAGCCTGACGTTCAGGCACAAAAATCCAAAGCACAGTTGGAATCTTTTTAGCTATACTAAGAATGTTGCTCGACTTTAATCCAGTAAAATCACCTTCGAGTATTTTAACAGGAAGAGCAAAACAACCCAACAACTAACAGAAGAACAGCCACTATTATGTCAGTTTGTGTATCAATGGGAGTTTTCTTCATGTATAACTGCTCTGTATCCACAGCTTGGGTGATGTTTTTTTCCATGCAAAATTTCACTAATAAAACATGTTTTTTCTTTTAAACCAAAGGACTTCAAGCAGACAAAGAAAATGTACGTATCACAATTTTTCTAAAATCAACACTGTTTGCATTAGACTGTGTTGTAATGACGTCAACCCGTTCCAGGGTCAAATGCACTTTCCGAGAGCCAGAGTGTATCAGAGATATTCTGATCAATTCTGCACAGCATCTGGGATTACTGAAGTTTGGCGTTTGGAGGAAGATGGCAAACATCCTCACACATGGTGAGTTAGCATGTGTAGACAGCTGCCTGCAAATTAACAGCAATACCTGGATAACATTCTCTTTGACGAATGTTTAACTATTTGTTCCAGTTCCCGTCGTTTTCGATCCCAACACGGCCCAGTCCAACCTAAAGCTCTCCCATGAGCTGACCTGTGTGCAGTACAGCTGTAAGCAGCAGCTGCCAGACAACCCGGAACGCTGCACCAGCAACGTGTGTGTGCTGGGAGCTGAAGGCTTCAAGTCTGGGAAACACAGTTGGACGGTAGATCTGGGGCAGGGGAAAGACTGGCACATCGGAGTGGCCCGCGAGTCCGTCCAGAGAAAAAGCACCGTTTTCCTCAACCCGGCAGAGGGGTTTTGGGTGATCGGCCTGCGGGAGGGAAACTCCCTCTGGGCTCAGACCTCACCTTCCACCAGACTCCCAGTGAAGCACAGGCTGGAAAGGATCACTATAGAGCTGGACTACGACCGGGGGAAGGTGGTCTTCACCAACGCCGCAGATTCCACTGTGATCTACACGTTCAAAGACAGATTTCAGGAGAGGATTTTCCCCTACTTCTCCCCTGGAGTGTACAAAGACTGGAAAAACGCCAGCCCGCTAACTATCTGCCCTCAGACGATAAAGGTGGATGTAGAGTAGAGTCGTGCAACTGTTTGTATGACTGTGAGCTGGAGCCATCGAGGCCCACAAAAAAACAGGCTGCATGTTGTGGTTGTAGAGAATATAATCTGTTATATTGAAAATCTCCAAAATTTTATACAGATCACCAGAGCATCAGAACAAAGTATTGAATTACTTTAAATCAAAGTAGATTTGGGGATATTAACTGTCCTTGTCCTTGTTCTTCGGTTTCCTTTGTGATGCCATATCTTTCAGTTTGGAGTCAAGTCTTCTTTGTAGATGAGCTTTCTTATTGGGGTCCATGGACTTGTCTCTCGTTCCACTCCCGGCATAAAGAACACCCTCTTTACTTATTCTCATCCGAGCATGCGACTTGGCCTTGTCTCCACATCCATGAACCTAAAAAGTTGAAATGACACGCCAATCAGAACACATCTGAAATCAGACCGACTGCTGATGGGGCGATCTGCCTCCTACCTCTGGTATGTGATGGCTGAGACAGTACTGTCTGTTGCAGAACAAGCAAAGTTGTCCAAGTGTTAGCACCGACGCTTTACACTTGACAAAACTACACACACTTTCGGCCTTCACGACGGCGGTGATGAGAGTGTCAAAGTCATCTTCCGGAGCGGCGGCGGCGGCGATGTCGCAGGCGCCCGCCTTCGTTTTGTTTTTTCCTGGGAGTGAAACGTTAAATGTTAGCAAATGTTTAAGAAACCACTTCTCCCAGAGGTTTTGATACAAACCTTTGGGCTTCTTTGTCAGCTGCGTCTGAGGTTGAACAACATTCTGGGGCTTAATTTTTTTGGCGATTTCCTCCTTTTTCTTCTGCTCCCTCTTCTTTCTCTCCAAATGTAAACTTTTAAGGTCCAGAGAAGGTTGACATGATGGCGGGTTTGGCTCAGGTGGGGCCACTTCCTCTTCCTGGGTGTCTTCTTGTGTAGGCTCCAGAGTTGGAGCTAATTTCTGGGGCCTGGAGATGGTGATACATCTGTTGCTGCCCTCCCCTTTGCTCTCATGAATGAGGCCCAGCTCCTCACCCACCTGGTGGACCAGCAGGCGGTCATGGGAGTTAAACGATGGCGGGAACTGTAGCTCTTTCTGATTTACGTCCTTCATAAAGTTCTCCACCTGCTCTCTGATCTCAGCGTATCTGTTCTTGTTCTGCTCTCGCTCTGTCGGTGCCGCCGTGGGCCCGTGTGAACCTGCAGTGTTTTTCTTCCTGTTGTCACCAGTGGGTGTCTTCTGCCCCTCTTTTGCCTTAGTGGAAAGTGGACCTCTGGCCTTGTCTTTGGTTGATGTGGAGGTGCTGGATGTGATCTTTGTGTCTTTGTGGTCGCGGGTGTAGTTCTCTGGCACGATATCTGGGAGGTATTCGAATGCAGTCCGGACCTCTCCAAATTCTGTCATGTGACTGACCAGGGATTTCAGGAAAGCGTGATTATTGACAGTTTGTGTGTCACACACCACAGCAATGTGGCGTCTTGCACGCGTAACGGCAACATTAATCCTTCTGTCCTCTGCCAGAAAGCCGACCTCGCCTGGAAGGAAGACATTTATGAAACAAGTTCAGAAAATACAGCAAGTTAATGTTGTGACTCAATCATCAGTGTCAGACCAGCAAATGACCTTTTCTGTTGGACCGAACCAAAGACAACACAACGGCCTCTTTCTCTCTGCCCTGAAATCCATCCACCGACTTAATCTCCAGGTTTGGATGACGCGCAGAAAGTTTCTTACGCAGAAGATCAACCTTTATGAAAAGAAAAGTTAGAGCTTAATCATTCAACATTCTAAGAGACTCAGTTATTTAAGCAATTTGGAAGATGATGATATGCAAAATGTGCAGCATATTTGATGTTCTCCTTCTCCAATTTAGCATGAAAACGGACAGCAGGAATGTTGTAACGGACTGTAAAAATATGCCTCAGTAAGAAAAGATTATAATGATTTAATTAGTCAGATTTAGAAAGATGTTCTTAAATTCTATTGTGCTATCTCTGCAGTATCATTTGAGGCAGGGTTGTAAGTCTCAAGTATTTTGTGGCAAAAAAAAGTGCTGCATGTACTGTGTGAATATTTAACTATGTCGGGAATTTTATCAGCACTTTGAGAGATCCATAAGATTAAAGAACTGCTCTATTAATGCAATCAATTCACTGTTTCAATTGACCAACTGGGATTTATGTTTCACAGTGTTGAATTTATTTTTTAATTTGAATTTGTCTCCCTTTTCTTTTAAGTGTTTCCCAAGACATATTCTTTTTTTTTTTTTGTGGGCTGAAGCATTAATCCTGGACTTGCCTGTAGATTGTACGGAGCGATGACAGCAATGTCTTTTGCTTTAACACCGGCTTCAGTCAAGGCTTTAATGTGCATTTCCACGATGTCAACCTCACCTGAGGAGAAGGCAAACACAGTTTAACATCCCACCGACCAGCCACTTCAGTTTTTTTTTCTTTAGAGAATAAAGCTGTCCAAACCTTGGTTGCCTTTGGACTGCTCGTCAGTGACCTCCATTTCGCTCAGGCCACATCCTGCAGTGTCGATCAGGAGGAGTGGAGTGCTCGTCTCTTCTACACTGCTGACGCCTGCTAGATCTCTGTTGAACATTGTAAAAAAGCTGATTCGTATAAAGCCTGTTCCCACAGTAAAACGCTCGGATGAGATATTTTTGATGACTTTGAGGATGCTCACTTTAATAAGTGTCCTTCCACTGAACTGTGAGCAGTTAATTTTCCTTGGTACATTTCTTTGGAGGCCCAGTCCATGATGGCATTATTCATGCGGTACTGGACTGTTAGCATACGGACCACTGAGTCTCCATACATCTGGATGAGTCTTTCCATGAGACTCAGAGACAAGCCTTTTGATGCAGCGCTGATTTTAAGGACAAATGAAAACATTTTATCTTTTAAATCATCCCTCATATATAGACAATAACAATTATGTGTGTTTGTACAAAGAGAAAATGCACAATTCTGTATGCTGCACAAAACATGACAACTTCATACTTTTGTGATTTGATGGTAGGTGGTAACTGCTTGTAGTCTCCAGCCAAAATGTATTTGCGTGCTTTGAGCAGGGCGATCCAGCAGCTGCTCTCCAGGGCCTGAGCACACTCATCTATCACCACCCAATCAAAATGCTCTGCTGGCAGGAATTTCAGAGGCCCGTCATCACAAGCACCTGCAGAAACAGACAAGTGCTCACTGATTGCCTTTCATCATCATCTGTGCAGCGGCTCTGAGGCTTTTTGTTCCCCTTACTAACCAGTATTGGTCGACATCACAACATCAGCACTCTTTAGGATCTGGGTGATGGCTGTTGCCTCCCTATTTTTCAGCTCTTTTCTCAGCTCGCCAATTTCTCGTTTAAAGTTTGACCGCTCTCCTTTGTCCCGCATCTTCCTCATCCCCATCTTGAAAGAAAGCCAGTTGTTTGAGACAGCTCTGGAACAAAAGTCTAGACGGAAGATATACTGAAATACTCACAAATGCTTTGTCAATGTCATTTCGAATGTCAGCGATGATGTTGGCATTGTCGCTCTGAGCGAGGATGGCATCTAGAGAGTGCTTCTGGATAGACTCCAGCAGTCTGGCAGGGTGACCCAATCTCAGGACCTTTGCCTTGCACCGGGCTAACCTTTCCACTAAATTATCCACAGCCACGTTTGACGGAGCACAGCAGAGGACCTGCAAAGTCCCCACAGGCCAGTTATCAGAATGATCAAAGCCAGATGTACTCTAATATCTCAAAATGAAGTAGACCTTTGCACCTTTTGACCTTGCTTGACAGCTTGCAGGATGATTTCCACCACAGTGGTGGTTTTTCCTGTACCTGGAGGTCCATGAACCACAGCCAGTTCTCTCTGAGACAGAGCAAAGATCACAGCCTCTCTTTGGGAATCATCCAAATTTGAGTTAAAGAATTTAACCTCATCTGATGAAACAAAACAGAAGCAAACAGAGTTGATATATATTCTATTGCATGTGTCCAGATAGAAAACCATTCTATTAGAAAATGCTTATTGTTAAATATCTCCTCACTTGGCTGTGTATGGGAAGATGGTTGTGTATCCCCAAATAGAACATTTATCAGATTAGCAGCTGGTCCATTGCTGTATCCATTTAATACATTCAAGGCACTGCAAGCAGAAAAAAGCAGGGTTAATGCTAAAAATAATACATTTTCTGTGACATTCCATATCATGGATGCTACTTACCGTTTCATTCTTTTGTAGGTGACATCATTGGCAAGTTTCAGGATGTTGTAAAGAGCATCTGCATCAAGACCGATACCATCCTTTAAATCGTCAATAGCCACACTTACAGATGCTTGGGTAACTTTTGTTACTATCCCTGTGCAGATCTGTGAGGCTGCAGTGCACCCTGAGATGTCATACAAGCCAACTATATCACCTGGAATTAAACGCACACACATTACAGGGGGTGAAAGACAAAACCAAAACCCCATTCATAATGATGTTTAGCCTTCCATCTCACCAGGCCCAAAGCTGTTGCTCGGAAGAGATAAGAAACCAAGATGCTTTCTTGGTTCGAGGGTGAGAACTGTTCGACCATACAGGCCCGTGGACTGACTTCCTATTTGCAGCTTCAGCAGGCAGACTCCCTTGTTTTGAAGTTCCTTTTGAGATATGTTTTCTTGCCATGACCTTAGAAAATTGCAAGAACAATGGATAGTGAAAATAATTTTTTATTAATTATTTCGCAGCAGTAAGCAAGGGAAAACACTAATATCACATCTTCTATGGCACTAGATTATTGTTAAGATGAAAGTATGATAAGTATAATATCTGTCTGAATAACCTGAATAAATAAATAATTATTTTTATATGTAATGAAATCATAAAATGTGTGAACTTTACATAGTAATCTCAATACTTGTCCATCAGCATCATATGTTCAAGGCATTTCCCTGCATCACATTCTGCCACATTTGTTTGAGAAATATAATGAAAGTGAAATTAAATATGTAGTTAAGTTCTTATAAGATATAGAAGTGGATCATGATTAGGCCCCTTTTAAAAAACAACTGGTCATTGTGTTTGGGTATGGAAACAGATCCTGAATAAAAATAGTTTAACATTGCAAGTGTTATTCCCAGAACAAATTTAAATGGTACGCTGGGACTTTAGGTTTTTTAAGCCTGCAGAGTAAAACTCAAAATAACTCTTATTTAGTTTTCTAAACCATAATATGGTTCGAGCTAAATTGGCCGTCAACTTGAGGGGTTCCCCTCTATTAAAACAAAGCATCACAGTTTGGATAATCTTTACTGTTCAAACCTGGTTTCCTCAATTTCAGCCTCCCGTTCCTCCTGCAGAAGCTCGAGCGTTTTGGAAACAAATTTTTCCACCGCCATCACTCTAAATAGAAAAAGAACTTATTCATTTTACAAAAAGATATAGACCTGTTCATTTTATTCACCATTTCTGAAACCTTGTGAAACAAAGTAATGGCTTTAAATCAAGTAGAATAAACTCCTTACTTACTTTAATTTTATTATATTTTTACCTTTATCTAAAAATACTTCTTTAATTTAGTTTACTATAGCTATGCAGGTTCAACAACTACACACAATGCATTAAAAATAACTGATACAATTTAATATTAATACGTGCTTTTGCATAGGGATCATTTTCAAATACTTCTTCTCCTGCGGTTTCTGCACAAACCATTGGTATTCCACATGTTTTATCATGACGTTCAGTCATGGTACATTAGGAAAATAAGCAGTTAAAAGCTTTGGACTGTCAGTTAAGGCGTAAATCAGCTCAGTGACTGAATGAGGGTTCAAAGCTAACAAAATGTTAGCTAACAACACTAAACTCTGCGACAGGCCGAATAACACACTTACCTAAATGACTTGGTAACGTAAACAGCGCAGGACACAGAAAATAAACCTAATGTTGGTTAGAGACTCCTGTGACATTGCACCTTTCATTACATTATTACACTGTTAGAAGTGCTCGACTTCTGATGTTTTTATTTTTGTAGCCATCCGGTTAGCGCGGCGGCCACACCGCCACCTATCGGTGTGGATGACCCCGTTTTTCCCTCGCCCAGTAACTATCTTAATTTTGAAAACACCAAATGCGGAAGTTACCCATCTTAGCAGACTAACAGGTTGAGGTACGTTATCTGCCTAATAACCTTTAAACAGCGGTAAAGGTAGGTTGTCGGCCGTTCGCGTATTCTGCATGTTTTAGCAGAAGTGACAGGAGCTGGTTCTCTCGACCTCCGTGTACCGTGACATTTCTGAGGATATGCATGATTTGAATCAGCCACATCTCAGTCAGGAAGGAGAGAGACACAAACCTGCAGACCTGAGCGGGACAGTTTTCATTTAACTGCAGGCGTTCGCCGACTTTCTTTCGGAAATGAAAGGGACGTTGTTAGTGCTGTGTGCCGCCTCGTGCTGCTGGCTGGCCGAAGCCACTCTTTCGAAAACGGACGCAAAGAAGCCCCACAAAGCCGAGGCTGAGGTGAGTAGGTGCCCGTCCATCCGAGCCTGTGCCCTCCCAGCGCCGCACAGGAATCCCGACCGGCTTTAGAACTTCTCCCCTCCGTGTGCTGCTGTCCAGGCGTCCCCGGCCGAGCTGCCCGTGACGGACAGAGGTCTTGTTGTGTCTGACCTGCACTGGAAAGACGTCGTGAGGGAGGAGAAGAGACACTGTGCTCACATCAAGAAGACGTTTCCTGGACCAGTGCTCGGATATGTCACACCTGTAAGTCCAGAGTTTTTCCCACACTGAAAACCTCCCCTCAGGAACAGTGGTGCCCATATTAAAGCAGCAGCAGCTCCTTCCTCCTTCAAACTGGCCCTCAAACATCAAACCTCTGACTTATCCTGTAATCTCTTGTGTTTGTTTTCCCGTCTTGCAGTGGAATTCTCACGGCTATGACGTTGCCAAGGTGTTTGGCCCTAAACTCACGGCGGTGTCTCCAGTGTGGCTCCAGCTCCGCAGAAGAGCACCTGAAACCTTTGACGTGACGGGACTCCACGATCACGACCCCGGTACAGGAGCCTTCTGCACGGGCTGTCCAGTGAGAGGTTCTCCTTTTGTTATGCATGAGATTAAGTGACCCTTTTGTTGTTTTAGGATGGGTTAAAGCTGTGCGCAAGTCAAACAAGAAAGTCAGAATGGGTAAGTAGGTATAATAATAGGTATTATATGCTGAAGTGAGTCGGGGTCTGTTGCCTCGGATCAGAAGGTTGCTTCATCTCTTTCTCACCACCAGTGCCTCGGCTGTTGTTTGACGGCTGGTCCTACCAGGACTACATGAGCGTTATGGGAAGTGAAGATGAAATTGAGGAGCTTGCCAGTGAGCTGGTGGACGTAGCTAAGGTGATTAAATTGCACGTTTGAGTCTTCTCCGCCTGTTTTTTGTTTTTTTCTGATGGAAATACTGTGGACTTTCAGACTGAAGGCTTTGATGGCTTCACCTTGGAGCTTTGGAGCCAATTAGGAGGTAACAAAAGAAAGTGAGTCACACTGTTTAGACCTGAAGAAGAAATCAGGTCTTTATTTGTGATTTTTAAAATTTTATATATTCTTTTTATTTCAAATGCAGGGAGCTGGTCCATTTGGTCAAACATGTATGTGAGACTCTAACATCTAAGAGATTAGAGTGCATCCTTGTTATTCCACCAGCTGTGACAAGGTGAGGGAAACCCTTAAATGTATAGCAAAAAAACAACAACACTAATAATGGTGCTGAATGTATGTTTTTTTTTTTAACATTATAATCATCAGTACTGGACAGCCAGGGATGTTTGGCAGGGAGGAGTTTGAGCAGCTGGCCCCTGTTGTTGACGGATTCAGCCTCATGACATACGACTACTCCAGCGGTGCCAGGTGAGGGCAGAAGCTCCAGGGTTCTCTTAAAAGTTGAGGCAAGAAATGTTGGATGATTCAAATAGAGCTTTGACTGAAGAAAATTCCCGGCATCCAAAAATCTCCTGAGCTTTACTGTTCCTTATTGTTTGACTAGGCCGGGGCCCAGCTCTCCTCTGCCCTGGGTCAGGGACTGTGTCCTCCAGCTGGCTCCCAACACTCAGTGGAGGCAAAAGATTCTGCTTGGACTCAATTTGTATGGTATTGACTTTGCAAGTCAGGAAACGGAGCCAGTTCTTGGGGCAAGGTAAAATAAAACTTTGACTACTTTGGAACTTTCTTTTTAAGCTGCTGAAATCTTTTTTTCTGTTGGAGTCCAGACAATAAGAATAAATCAACATAGTGGGGACTGCTCCTAGGCTCTTCTTATTTAGTATCCTCTTTGTCAAAACCTGGTGCCCACATCACATCAATGGGTGACATAATAATTTTTGTCAGTCCACCTAAGCTTTATATATAAACTTTTTTTGGCATATGTAGTTGTGCTCCCTGTAAATATGTATAAATCACTGCTCTCCATCTGTCAGCAGAGCTTGAAGGACTTGAACACTCTCCACTTGTCTGTGATTTCCTGCAGGTACATTGAAATGTTACGAGAACAGAGGCCAAAGATACTTTGGGATGAATATTCTGGAGAGCATTATTTCAGTTACAAAAGGTATGCTTTACATAACACATTAAACTAGCTACGTCTGGCTTATGAATGGCTCCTCTTAGCAAAGATCTCTTGTTTTTCATGTCAGGAACAATGCAGTGAAGCATGTGGTGTATTACCCATCATTAAAGGTAAAATCTTTTTTATTTTTACTGTAGTTTAGTTTTACCTCGGGGGGTTATGAGATAATTAATGATGTTCTACTTATGTTGCAGTCAATCCACCTGAGGGTCTCTTTAGCTACTGAACTGGGAACAGGAATTTCCTTATGGGAACTTGGACAAGGACTGGATTATTTCTATGATCTTCTGTGAGAGCTGGACTTCTTGTTGAAGATTGTGAAGGCCGTCTGATTTATGTTCTTTTTTTTTTTTTTAAACTAAGAAGACTCTGAAATGAAGCATTGCCAGAATTTAGTTAATGTTCAACCTGTTCTAGAGGTCATGACAGCAGCTGGGGTTTGTTGCTCTCTAAAGGTACTTGAAACAAACTATGTGTAATTAAGTGTATTTTATTTCTTTAATGATGTTTCATCAGAGCACAGAAACACATCAGCATTCACCAACATCAGGTGCATGATCATCAACACATCAGCTTAAACTGAAACTGCTCCCAGGACTTCAGAGTTTATGAGAAATAGATGCTTCCAGAATTTCACAGAAATCATCTGTATTTACCAAGAGCCATCCACTATTCATATGAAAAGACAACAACCTTAGATTGCTTGGCTTTGATTTAATTGACAACATTATTGAGCAGTTGAAACTGTGCCAAACATCTGCGTCAGCCATCTTGTTCAAAATAAATGTTTGATTCCATTGGTATAGATGTGGGATGGTGTTTATTTGGCACTACAAAGCAGAATTAGATTATTTACAGCAAGTGATGTGGACTGAATATTTTGTCCAGTTATTAGGTGTCTGTCTACGACTACGTGCACAGCGTCTTCTTGACTTGCTGCAAAAAGATAAATATAAGACAGCTTTAGAAAACAAGAATTGTGTTAATTTCCTGTGTGTTCTATGGTGGGCTCACCTGTGTATGATCCACCACTGTCCTTTACAAAGTCTTCCACAATCAGAGGCAGGTTGGCAAAGTCGGGATCCCGCACCAGTTCAAACACTGATGGCTTTAGAAAGAAAAAAACAGTTCCAGTTATTGGGTACAGTGAACAAACCCAAATGTCTTTGACTCCCAGTGATGTTTGAAGACTACTAACCCCTGTTAAACTGTAACCGCTGAAGATCCACCTCTGCTCTTCAGTGGCACAACACAGAGCTGAAACTCCCTGTCCCACGGCACACAAAGGCTCTGCAGAGATTAAACCAACACCATGTACTCATGTTGCAACAAAAGACAAAATATTTGAAATGGCGCTTTAAACTCACTTTGCTGAGAGATGAATTGTGTGAGAATGCGGTGCAGAGAGCCACTGTGTGCCAGGTCGTTCAGTGCACCGGGGCAGTCCGGGATGAGCAGAGCCTGGTATCTGGCACCTTAAAAAAAGTTTGTCATGATGTAACACATAGTTCAACAGACAGCAGCAGCAGAAATATCTATATGCCAATCAAATGAGTGTCCCTACCGTCTATAGATTCCAGTTTGGCCGGTGTTGCGTAGGATTTCAGACTGAAGTCCTGCACCCATCTGGCTGTGCTATCATCAACTCCTACAAAGTCTATTGGCTTCCCCTGCCAGTCAAAGGAATACAGTAGAAATAAAGGGTGCAAATTTGGACATACTTCTTAAATAATCTTCAAATATTTGTATGTCTCAGTCCAGTGTTCAGCTGTTCTGTCAGCAGAGACCTGCAGATAAGAAAGATGTTTGTGTGATTTCTAACATTTAGATGTTAAGATTTTAGGATTTTAGGTGTCTTTGTGGTGATGAGGTCTTAGACCTGCACCAGACAAAAGGTTTTCATTGATAGTCAAACAGTTTAGTCATAGTAGTCGTTTTAAAATTCTAAACATGCCCTTCTGTTTCTCTATTTTTCTAAGTAAATACCGTTTTTTCAGCCTTCATACAGTGGTTCAACAGACATGCAAAATCCGGAATTGATAGGTACTGCATTTATAGTATATTAACGTATTTTATACATTTACTGTTGATATTCTGTCACTAAACTGGAAGAACACGAGCAGGACAATAACAAAGAAACGAAAACGAAAAAACAATTAAAGCAACACATTCTAATTGTCTTTTCATTTAGTTACCATGGACACCACCTCACCGGACCACTGCCTAACGTGTTGCTGATGCCACACTTTTCTTACCCCGGGTGTTGCGGTCTGCAGATTAAACGCTGTGCTACACAGACTGAAGCACTGAAGAAAAGATTTCGCCGACACTCCTAAATGAATAAAACACATCCGCATACATCGTTTGGTTTAGTAAAGGTTTAAACTGTAAGCTAGTGTGTGCTCCAATGATGCCGTTAACAGCATCAAACGTGACAGGATGAAATGTCAGAACATATCAGAGCTGCTAGTGACTTACCTTGAGGAGCAGCACTCGCCACAATCAAACAGGTTGGCTTGGCCGACATTTCATTAATCTTTGTTTGAAAGAATGTTGGCGAAACGGAGCGATGCGGAAGTGGAGTCAGCTGACAACAACATCCGCTTCAGTCCCTTCAGTACAAAAGCTCACATATCTGAGGCGTTCTTTGGGAATGACATGAAAATCTTTTATTTGCTCCCCAACAAACATAGCTTTGATATTCATTATAACCTTGCAAAATGTGTTATGGTACAGGGGGAAAAAAACACCCAACTCAGAACTGGTGCAGAATCCACAATAAGGTCACGTTTGTCATCTCTCTTTCTGTGCATGTGTTAGAAATACATTTGTTGTTTGGAAGATATATATACTCCTTCATTGGAATTTTGTAGTGCTGTCCTGCAGCATTTTGGTGACTGTCACATTCATTTCATAAGTCGGTTTGATAACACAACCAAACTTCAAATAGAGGAAAAAAATGATTGAGTCCAAAATTAGTATGGATCGTCTTTTAGGTTCCGATAAAGGCAGCAAGTGAACATCATCCCCACAAGCTGAAAGAAAATAGAAACAAGGGACTTGTCAGTTTTCACAAAAACATCTTTCATGCACATATTTTCTCTCAAAAACTAGACTAGATGTTCATATTTTCTGTGTTATTCATCGGTTATAACTTTACCTGTAGAAAAGCTATTCCAATGCCTACTGATCCAAGAATATATAACTGACTCCGGATGAATTCTTCTAATCTCATGATACAACCTCCCTGAAGGCACAGTGCAGAGGGTGAGTTAAAAATCTTGTTGTACTGTGACATTTTTAGATATCCAGACTCAATAGAGAGCTTCTCTTACCTCCACCTTGTAGATGTTTGAGGGATGGTCCCTGTGGCCACAAAGTTCACTTGGAGTTTTACAGCAGCTATCAGGTACGAGCCGGTCATTCCCTGCTCCCTGGATCCACACACTTTCTGACCAGTCTGAGGAATTGTAGCTTCCGCAACACTTAAACTGAGGAGAAAGCAGAACAAGGAGGGAAAGGATAGAAAAGATTATTCATATTTGCAAGCAAAAGGCTTGAGAGGTTCAAATTGATGATGTTTACTCCTTTCCATATCAACCATCTCCGTAAAAATCAAACATCATTGTTTCACACCTCCTGCTGTAGCTTGTCCACAGCCTGTGTGATGCTTTCCTCTCCCAGCTGCTGGTATTTCTGCTGCATGGTCACCTGCAGGTTCTGTCTGAGCTCCTCATCCAGCTGTGAGGCAAAAGATGCACTTTAGAACAGGGGAAGCAAATCTGGCAGTGGCACATCTCCTCCCATAAATAAAAATAGCCCCTGGTCAAGTTTCACTCCTTCCCTGTAACATTCCAGTCTACCTGAGCGATGAGCAGGCATAACTCAAAGTATATGAGCACATATTTGTGACCTGAGTTTCTGACCTGAGGTTCACAAGAGCATTCTTTAAATTCATTTGTCAACAGATTTTTTTTTTTGCTTTACTTTCAAGGTGCAAAAAAGGCCTCAAACTTTACACAACCTGTTAGAGAAACAAATGCGACAGAAACACAGAGCAAGAGATTACCTGGTGGCAGAAAGGGAAACACTGGAGCAAGAAAAAAGGAGGAAGAAGGAGAAGTGTGAGAAGGATGGAAAAACAGGAAAATGTATAACATACATAAAGGACATGCAAAGAAAATCTCACAGTACAGAGCAGCCCCTTGGAATAGTACTGTTAGATTTTGAATAAGACAGATAGAAAAGTGGGAGTTTGTCTTCACATGGGGTGAAAATGGAAAAAAGGAAACACAAGCGGATGAATAGATCAGACTGTAATGGCAGAATTTACATTTTACATATGAAACCAGAAGCTTATGCTGTATTTAAAATGGAAACTATGTTGAGTTTGACCACTATCAGTTACTATGCTGTATTTCATATAAATCTGAAGGCAATGCTACTCACTTCATGGTAGTTTATGAAAGCCAGTACACCAGCGATGATTTCCACCAGGAAAATACAGAATAACAAAACCAAATACTGGGGAAGAAAGACACAAAAAGAAACAGATATAAATAAATAAGCTTGAGTTAAAAATTCCGCAGATTTACCTTTCTCGTGACTGCCTTTCTAACACAAGTAAATTCATGGCAAATGTTGCTTGGCTGACTGTGGACATATAAAGATTAAGAAAAGTTTGCTTTTGACTGACGTCCTCTCACTGAGTGTCTGCTCGCTTTCACTCTCCACAGTCCAAGCAGCCGTTTGCGATGCCTCTCATTCCTCTGACATTAGCCAGACTCTAAATCTAAACTCTTAAGATACACCCTGCATGAATTTATCTGTTATATCTGACACACACGTCTGGCACTGTGAGCTGCGCTGACTGCAGGCGGACTGGACAGAAGGTCACGGAGGATTAACTTTCAATGTATTACTCAGGCTCAGCGGTGTGAGTATAAACAGGAACTTAAAGCTGTCTCATTTAACATAAAAACAGAAACTTTGTTGCTGTTTTTGTAAAAGCAGGCAGTATTTTGTGGGACTGATAGACTCACCACAATCAACAGACTCCTCCTCTCCTTCAGAGTGGCGCAGCACCCCACTATTCCCGTCAGAATCACGATGACTCCGGCAGCTATGAGGATGTAAACCGAGGCTGAATAGAGGCTGGAGTTGAGTAAACTGATGTAGTCAGTCTTTTCCACGAGGGTCCACACTCCCACCGCCAACACAGCCCCTCCTGCCAGCTGACACAATGCTCCTCAATCAGCTCAACTCAAACCAGATGCTTGGATGAATGCTTCTCATCATTATTGGCAAAAAATATGATGCAAACAGGCTGATACCTGTGAGCCTCAAGAGACATGTGAGTTTGTTTTCATTTTGTGATGCATGCAAAGCTCTAAGAGCATATTCTGTGGTCATAAAAAAATATTTCTATCCTTAAAGCCTAAAGGACATGAAAGTTAATAAAGAAAAGGAAAATACAAAAACAAAGCAGCGGTCATTGGAACCCCTATAAGAGCTTCCTTTTTCTTTTCTAATTGTGTCTCAGTCTTTGTACGTCTTTGTGTGCTTACCCAGAAAAGAGTGTTAAAGAGAAAAAGTAGATATTTCAGACAAATTGTCCCACAGGTGTGAGTTTTTTCCCCTTGAGCTTCCATTCTGAAAATGGATAAATCGGTGATCTGTAAACAAGCACAGGAAACATCACTAAGCAGTAAAGATCCAAAAGGCCTCTGTTAAAGCGATTTGGGGGGCAGCTGAGGAGAGTAAACATGAGATGCAGGTCACAGCTCCTAAAGCTGTTGTTATTGTGGTCACAGTATTTTTATCATCTGTCTTTCTTCCTCTATCTGTGCATGAAGTCCAGCAAAAGCCATATTTGTGCTCTGGTTGTTTCTAGTTGGTTGCAATTTACATTTGACATATCCTCATTTCAGTTCCTAGTGTGATGTGATTTACAGGTGGAGCTCTGCTGGAGTAAATGTGAGTAGTTTTACCACAAGTCAGATTTGCTGCTTGAAATTCAGTGGATTGAAATGCGAATGTGTTTCTCAGAGTAATCTCAGAGTAATGGAGAGAGCTCCCAGATGAAATCAAATATGTTGTGGGCAAAAGGTACTTAACGACTTGTGTCACATGTCACCCAGTAGGCAGACTGATGTCGCCCATCTTTGTAACTTAAGCTGATTCTTTCAGTCTTCACTGAGGCACTGTTGATTTTTTACTATTGGTTCATTGTTTAGGCTGCTTGGTTTTATGCAAAACTAAACTTTTCTCAGATTCTATTTTGAGAGAACGTGTGACTGTGAGCATCACGGGCGATCTTGTTTTTTTTATTTTCAGCCATGGCTGAATATCTCAAAGACAGACATTGGAAACAGATGAACGCGATGTCAGATCTGTTTACAATTAAACTGTTAGGATAAAAAAGATAAGCCTGGCTTAAAACAACAGTCCTAACTCTCACATTCAGTTATTTTTAACTTATTGTGTCATGGAAAAACTGCTGTCCCTTCTTGTTGAGACCAAAATACTCCTACCTGATTTTAGATGTTGGACCTCAGTTGGATGGTGATTATCGGCGTAAGGTCTCCTCAGATCCCACTAACCCTAGTGTCCCTGTGCTGCTGTGTGTGAAGGTGAACTGGAACAGTGTGCGTTCTCAGTTGACAGTTAGACCCGAGCCTCCTACTCGAGCGTCTGTCCTCTTTTGGTTCAACAGGCATCTCGCCCCTTCACAATCTAACCAGAGTACTTGTCTGCCCCCATCTGGTTTTATATTAACATGAACTTCACTGGCTTTAGCACAGTGTTCCAGTTATTTTAAAAAAATAGTCCACAAAACCAACCAGTGATTTTTCCACTATTTTATTGGGACATATTAGAGACACATAATCATGAAATAGTGGAACAATAAAAATACCATTTAGCAAACGTCTTCATAGACAATGCAACTGTTTTTGTGTTGGGAGGAGTAACCTTGGGAATGCACTTGACCATAGCCTGCCATATTTCAGTAACAGATTTCAGATTTCCATGAGCATGCCCTCTACTTTTTACTAAAGGCACAGCAGCCATTTTTGCCAGTGTCCTCAGTCAGTAAAACTGCGTCTTCACATTGCTGATCATGTCTGGTGAGCAACACCCTACAATAGAGGAAAGTTTAAGAAAAAAATACAAACCGAAAAACACATTCCAATCCATCATCAAATCATAAAATATATGAGGAATGATAACATCTACTCAACATGATTAACAAGAACTTCACATAAATATTATTAAGAACTTAGTATGAGAAATTATGCTTGATGTCATGTAAGAGTTTAGTTAAATCAACACTTCTCCATAGTAGCCACTAAAACTGACCATTAAAACCTGTAGTAAAATAGGATTTAATGAAGAACTGTTGTATTGTTACATTTGCATTAACCAGAAGAAACATGAACAACATGAGAAGATGAAATAAGACAATATACAGCCAATTCTAACATTCTACAGAGACAACATGATGAGTAAGTTGTTCAATTAGATTGCAATTATATTAGTATTAGTTTATTAGTATGAATGGTATAGGACTGCTATATCATACCGGGCCAGGTGAGTCATCAGCTCATCCACGTTATGCCTGGTCTTGGCACTGCACTCATGAAACAAAGCCTGGTACTGCTGTAGATGTCAAAATGAGAAAGTAAAGCTCATATTCACGCCATTTTTAACTTTAAACCCGCATTTACTAAAAACAATTCTTTCTTTGAGCGGCAGCTTTGAGTGAATCACTGCAGAAAGTAGTTTGAATATTCAAATGGAACTCACCACTGCCAACCTCTGACCCTCTGTTGTCGCCACTTTCCTGCCGTGATTGTCTGCCAAGTCCAGTTTGTTACCCAGTAGCATCAGCACAGTACTTTCACCCATCTTTTTCTGGGACAGACACATGGCAGGTGGTGTTTATGAACTTTTTACCGTTCAAACCACAGTGGGGACTAGTGTGATCGCATGTCTGCTAAAATAAATATAAAAACCCCAAAATAGAAAGAACCATCTGAATTTAGAATAAATTTCAAATATTAGCATCAAGACAATCATAGCAGACACAGGTCTGCTATGATTCTTTCAATATTCTTCCCTCAACAGCCTAACCCCTTACCTATTCAAATGACTGTTTTGCATGCGTTTACATCCAACCATCTATCATAACTCCACTGACTCACTTTCACAGAGTCCATCCACCCTCTTATCGCTGTAAAGGAGGTGGGGTGAGTTATGTCATACATGGCAAGGATGCCATCGGCCTTTCTGTAGTATTGTGCAGTGATGCTGCGAAACCTGATAGAAATTAAATTAAATCACTGGGAGGGTTAATATTTTTTTAAAATTGAAAGAACAACAAGTGTAATGATCAATAGATTCTGCAGAACAAAGTCACACATCTGACCTCTCTTGCCCCGCAGTGTCCCAGAGCTGCATGGTGATCGTTGTTGAGTTCAAAGTTAAAGTCTTCATCTGGAAATCTATGCCTGCAAAACAACAAAGTTCAGTGGTTTCCCTTTTGACTTTATAACTGCACACTCCAAAAAGAAAAGTACACCTTTGAAGTTTTGCATTACAGCTTTAGGAGATGCATAAAAGAAAAACTCCAGTTTGAAGGAAAATACTAATCATAATTTTGTCAAGTGTGACTGATTCCAAGTCTTTCCCATCTTTGGCTCTGGCCATTCGTGCACTGAGTTTTTCTAAATCCTCCCATAATCTCTCTTCTTGTGGTTTGAAACCATTCACAGAGTGTTGACTCTTCAGCCAAAATGTTTGAGCTTTTATTGAGTTCTTCTGTTCCAGTCATCCACTATTATATCTACACGGTCCTTGTCCCACTCCAGTCTCTTCTCAGTTTCTCTCTGGAAACTCATCTGTGGGCCTTTGATGTTGACTCCTGAATGAATCTTGTAAACTTGCGCTGTCAGACAGACTACACACACTTAGCCTCTGCATGGGGAAGTAACCCGAGGCCTCCCACTGGGGGGCAGGTCAGAACGCGCCCCAGTGAGGTGACCTTACTTACTCCAAGAAAGATATTGCAGTAAGTCAGTACTTAATTCAATAACAGGTATTACACACCAAGGGCTGGAGGCTGGTGTGAAGAGTTACTGATGTCATGTCCGAATGATTCGGTCCTATGTTTGAAAATATCTCAAACATGTATTCCTGCATTCTTTGACACTACTGCAAATAAACTTGAGTCACAGAGCTGTGCCGTAAAGCTGGGTGTATTTTAAGTGTACTTGAACCTTTGAAGGGTATTGTATGTGCAACTATACGGTACCAGTTACAAGTTAGAAGAGGATGATAATCATAGAAGGGCTTACCAACTGTGGAGCTCATTTTATTGTAGAAGTGGCCCGTGCAGTAGTGCTGGATAAAGGAGCTCTTACCTACTCCTGAATTACCCAAAAATACCACCTTGAACACTCGCTGTGGACAGATAGGTTTGCTCTAAAATTAAAAATGGACCAATGTCATTTCATTTCTGTAAATGGGTCAACATTTTTGACAAATGTGTGTATGATGTCATGATTGCTCTTTTTTGCATTTGCCAGTGCTTTAAGAAATTGATCATTATGGAAAGTATTTTGTCTATATGCTGATCAAACCATGGTCCCTACCTGAGTGAGTGTCTGTTCAACATTTTCTCCCCTGACTCTACAACAGGGCTGGCATGCCCGCGAGGAATCTGTCACCTCAGTGTTTTTGTCCAGCTCCAACTCATCAGCAGAGCTCAGCTCTCTTCAAATAAAATGAATAAAAAAATAGCATTAAAAAAGATGAATGCTTTCAGTGGCAGTCTACATCATGAGTATAGAAAAACAACAAATGCAGGCATAGGATCATACAAACCTTGTCTCTGGCTTGTTGTGCTGTAAGTAGTTACCTATGATTGACCCTTTCTTCAGCAAAGGCTTTGTCATGTTTGGACTCTAAAAGGTTTGTGTGGAAATTAAGGTGAAATATATGAGTAAAATTAAGATTTTACAGTTGTTTTCAATGTGATAAAAAAGCCTCACGGTGGTACCCGATAGATGCAAAAGCACCAATACAAATGATTTAAAAGGCAGAGCTGATGTTCAAATGTGACATTTATTCTGCTGAAAAGCAGTTTAACATCACAATCATTTTCAACACTTTTTTTGTTGATGGGGAAAAAAACAAGAAATATCCAACAGGTATTTTTTATGGGACAGTTAACTGTTTAATGAATACTGAACTTATTTAGATTTGTTCAAAAGTAATATATGTTAGACTGAACATTTAAAATGTTACCATTGAGACTAAAATAGTTTTAATTTTCTCCTGGACTGTTGGGAAATGATAGAATGATGGTAAAGTAGTCAGGTGTCATTCACTTGGTAAATACTGACCCTTTATTGACCTATTTCAGTTCACTGGCATAAATGCTGTATTTTACAATTCTTCAAATGAACATATAAAATCACACTTTTTACTTTAAGTTATCACAGGACATCGAAAAAAGCCTGGTCTGCAAAATCCCTCACATCTGCAGCCACAGCAACACCCAAAAGACGCTGAAGTTTGAAAATAATTAATTGATAAGCCAACAATTGCTGCTGCACACATAAATAATGATTATCCAGAGGATGGCAGAAACATGGCGCCTTCCAAGACTTAGGGTGGGTAGACCTGCCGGGTCCATGGAGTACAAAGGTCCTCATTGAGGTAATGAGTTAATGGGGAAGGAGGAACAACAGGGTGTCTGTGACTGACCCTCCTCTGTGTTTGTCGAGCATCTCCTTCATCTCGCAGCATTCTGTTCATATCCCTGATGCAGGACACAGAAGAAATCTGTTCAGAGACATTCTCACACTTCCTGATCTTTCTGTGAAAAGGTGAGTGGTAACTACTCAGAGAACTGAGGTTGCCAAAAAACAGAAACCTCAATTATCAGCAAACGTACACACAAAACCACCAGAGTCTCAGTCCCATGCATTTGTGGAGGGTGCAGAAAGTGTCTGTTAATCGTGAATACCAACACAATTCTTTGTCTTTATTTCTATGCGATATTACATTTCCCTTCCCAGGAAGAACCAGTAGCCTTTACAGTAAATGGGTATTTTGCCTGACATCTAAATCCAAACATTACTATCAAAATGGTGTTCACTAAAAAGCAGTTGATTAAATTTTACAAGTCAAGCATAAGTGGCACCAATTCTCACTTCAAGTGTCAGTCAAAACTCGAACAGTGTTTTTGCATTATAATTGAGGTAAAAGGAATGAGCCAATTGGCCTTCAGGCAACACATGTGACCAGCCGAAATATATGCTGGCCTTTATGTACATTTTTAAATATATAAATGCTGCTTGTGCAGATAACACACAAAAGGAATCTTCCAAAGAACAGAATGGGAATAACAAACAGTGCCTGTGTAAACATACCTTAATATTTCCAGCTGCCTAAAGAGGCTGTCCTTCTCCTTCTTGATGTTGCACGACACCCTCAATGCATTTCTAAAGTGAGCCGGGAAAAAAAAAAGCCTCAATGTGGCGTTTGTTCAGGATTTTCCCAACAAAGTCAGCTGATGAGCTGGAAGCTGTTGTTGTGCATCTGCAGCCTGATGAGTGTCGCTGTGTTGACAGGGCTCCAGGCGCAGGGCAAAACATTAAGCAGTTTCCAACTTTTTTTTACGGCTGAATCCCTGACGTTTGCCCTCAGCTGCTGCTGGCTGCTCACCTCTGCTTGGCCATTTGCTCCTGGGCCGCGCTGGCCTGCAGCAGGTTCAGCTGACCCACGGCAGCCTGCAGCCGCTCTCTGCTGCCCTCCACCTGCTCCTGTAACTGCGTGTTCAGGCTCCGCAGCTGCTGGTTCTGCTTGGTGATGTTGGCTCGCTCGCAGCTCAGCTGGCGGATTTTGGTCTCAAGCTGAAGACGAACACAGGCCCCGTCAACCTTAAACTCCGTCTGCTGTCAGAAACGACTTTAGAAATGATGCTTGGACCAGCCACCTCTTTCTGTCTGGCCAGCGCATTCTCGAGCTCCTGCTCCCGCATGCGCAGCTCCTCCTCAAGTTGCTGGCCTCGCTGCTTTTCTTTAAAACTCTCCTTAGTTTCACAATAAGAATAAAATGTCAGAAACGATCTCCCTAACTAAATGAACACAACAGCCACACCAACTGGCACACCTCTGTACCTGAGCCAGCCGTTTCTCCCTCTCCTCTCTGACTTGGGTTTCCATTTCTTCATAAATGGATCGAACCATCTGGTCATGTTCACTTTCCCGCCTAGTACAAACAAACAATAACACGAATGCAAAGTGAACCACGTTCAAACCTTAACAGGATCCAGAGACTTCAGGCTGAGCTGAGGAGAGCCGGAGGAGCGTGATGAAGCGGCTACCTGCGCAGAGCTTGCTCCAGACTGTCTCTTTCTCGGATGGTGTCCTGTAGGTGGGACACTGCTTGGACCAAGATGCCCTCCAGGGAACTCAGCATCTCTGGTTTGTCCGTCTGGAGCTCATGCCATAGGTAGCTGAGCTCCTGCTGACTGCCACATGATACCGAACAAGACACAACAGAAACATGAGAAATCTAAACTCTACAGCCCTGGAACATAACAAGTTTCAAAGAAAAACCTACTGTATTTTTCCCTATATGTGAGAGCTCAATCACTAAGAAATAGAAAACCCAGGAAAAAAGGTACTATTTTAGCAAAGCTGTGGGCTCCAAGATACTGCTGGACTAGCTTCAGTATGTCTGTGAAATTATTCTATGGCTGAAAGTGAAGTATTCTTTTTGTCTTTTAACGACAAATAGCAAGATGTGTTTTTGAAGAGTGCCATCTGAAACAAATGTTTGTGACAAATGACTCATACAATTTCCGTACTCATCAGCCTGCTTCATGTTTTTCAGTCAACCTTCTTGTTGGTAAGAAAAGTTGTGAGCACGATCTTACTCGCTGAAAAGCTTGTCAGCACCGAGCTCCATTAGCATGTTTACAAATCTGACAGACGTGGGGTCCGGGGACCAGTTCACATCAGCCACGCCCTCCTCCGTTTCTTCTGAACTCAGCTCATTTGTTTCCTCCAGCCCCATCAGCTCACCTGCAAATGAGAGAGGAGAAATGAGGAACAAGGTGACGTGTGGAAATGAATTCAGGTTTGTCTGCTATCTCACCAAGTACAGTGTTGAACTCCATCGGAGTGAGGAATCCGTTGCTTTCTCGGTCCAGACTTTCAAAAACCGTCTCAAGCTGGTCAGGAGAAAGAGGCAGCTCCCCCTGAAGCCTCTGGCCAGAGGGAAGGAAAAGTAAGGACCAGCTCGACACTCCAGTGTTAATCTAGCTGTTCTACCACTTTTCTGTGCACCTGCATGTCCCGTTTGGTGATGAACCCTTTCCCCTCTTTGTCACACAGAACAAACAGCTCTCTGGCTTTGCCCATGGTCTCTGCGGGCGGGCTTAACGGTGCAGCGTCTCTGGAGCGCCGTGAACCCAAAGGACTGCGTCCCCGGCACCGCCCGGGGCTCATAGCAGGCATGCCCTGCAGCCGTGGGCTCACCGGCACGGATTCTCCACTGCCTTGACCCTCCAGCACCTCACCATCATTCAGCCACTTGGACATGCCTGCAAGACATGCAGATCTCCAAAGTTTACAGTGCAGCACGAATGAGCTGTAACATTTTCACTGTAAATCAAACACACCCGTCTTCAATAAATCCACTTTCCAGCGATAATAGAATTAATGTCAGGGCATTTCAGGTGTACTATCTTAAATCCTGAAATAAACAGAGAAGCTGGCTGTGGGTGCCTCCCTAGTCAAACATGAGCTGCAGAACAGGCAAACTACGATGACTGTGTGTGTCAACTGTGCACTTTTACTAAATCTGCTGTAATCAGCTGTCAGCCCCCTGCACAAAACAGTTTTATGGATCCAAAGGACGAAAGATTATGTCACTTGATATCATGAGGGATGCGTCAAAAATATCAATCCAAGGTGTGACAGAAACATATGGCTTCATACGGCACAGTCATTGGCCCTCCGTGTTCATTCTGCAGCCCAGGAGCGTAAAGCAGGATGTGTAGAGGGCAAAAACAGGATGAAGTCATATAAGAATGATGCATCCTTGAAGGGGAGGGCACATAGCGATGGGAGAGGCGATGCAAATTAAACATTTGCAGTTGTTTGCTTTGTCAGAGCTTCCACAACTGCAAACAAATGTTTCTCTTAAGTGCTACGGGGCAAGTGTGTCTCGGTATCTCCATGAGGATTTATATAACAGTGATTTTTGACAAATGCATGCAGTCTGTCTTCAAGTTATATGAACTTTACTCACACAAAGCAACAGTATTCCTGAAGGACATATAGTCAGGTTCAGTACTGAATAAAATATTACCTTACCTTTATACTAGATCTCTCTCCAGTCCTGCTATCTATGATGTCATAAATCTGAAAACATGAACTGATGATAACAGTAAATTATCTTGATGAACATCTGGTAAACACTCCAACCTCAGGAACAAGAAAAAACTCCAGATAAAAGACAATAGCAAACAATGTGTGTTAAGGATTTTGTGTATCAGCTGGACCCTCGCGAGCCCACAGCCACACCAAAGGTCAAATAAACTTCAACACACTTAACTCACTATTAAGCCAGCTGGGTATGCAATAAAAAGGAGCTTTAAGGCCGGGGAGTTATTTAAGAGTCAGCGACATGTTGCTGTCTACAAAAAACAAAAAAACAAAAAAAAGCTCAGTCCAACTTTGAATAGTCTAAATTTTAGGCATTTCTGGGAGAGAGAACATATGGTGCGCACAACAGCGTGACCGTCCTGATAAAAACTTAGTTAAACAGGAGTCTGTTTGTGAAAGAAAGATTTGAGATGGGAGCATTAGAATAATTTACGTTAAAAGCAGTCTGACGACTCATTAATTTAAAAGGATGAATTTCATTGCAACGTATCCCAGCTGAGGAAAACACAACCAATAAAATGTAGCAACGGGACACACACCGGTGAAGTGGTGCCCGATACTGCCAGCTATTACCGTGGTTCACAACAGAAAACAAAGACTGACTGAGCATCGATATTCCCAAAAGACGCACAAACCTTGTCAGGCGAAGTTGGAGAAAGTTTTACTTCCCACCTGCTGCGGACAGCTGTACCTTTGATCACTCACCTCGCTTAGCTGACTTAAAATTTTCACATTGGCCGACAGGGGGCGAGCGAGTGTTTCTTTTGCAGGGTGGTTACCGTAATGTCCACCTTGGCCCCGTTATTACGGTAAGAAGCTGCGTTACCATGGAACCACGGAAATACATACGTTACTGCTGAAAAACGCGAGCCGTTCTGGCGGGCAGTATTGTTGGGGAGAGAAAGTGTTGTGATGTTGAATTGGCTGTTTTTTGCGTGGCTCTGAGTGACACGATAAGCTCTTTTTTGGTGAGTAGAAACAGTTTTTTTGTTCCGACTTAAACACTAGTTAGCAAGTTAACGTAGTAAACGTGCCAGGACGGAGTTCAGCGCCGACCGTGATTTGTTGGGGGAAATAAGCCAGTAGTAACTCTACTTTCCGTCTCCCGGTTAATCCACCGTTCAAACTAACCATTGCTAAGAAAAGAAACTGGAGTTCACCACCACGAGAACAAAACTAGAGTGTGTGATGCCCGCCTTAAGTTGAGTGAGGTCAAATCTATAATCCGCGCCTCGACCTTTCCATAGCTGCCTGTGTAACAGCGTGAGCACATTCACCTTACATAGAGGGGTTTACTTCTAATTTAGCTGTCTGAGGCAGAGGATAAGTTACATGAACTGGGGACGGAGCTAAGATGTTCTTCGGTAATGGTGTGGACTTGCCTGACAACGAAACGGTTCTTTCAAAGCTTTTCTCCTCTCTCGCAGATGAAGCAGACAAAGAAAATTTAGCCTCCAGAGATGCCCAAATGCAGCTTTTGACATGCTTCATCCATTTTTGCACTCAGCAGACATGTTTTATGCCTCGGACGACAAACATCATGTTTATCGGCGGACGAACAAACTGGACTGATGGATATACAAAACCGTGAGACCATTTATGGAAAAAGATCCCCCTGCTGCCTGTGAATGGATGGGATATTTTTCTTAAGTATGTGACAGATCAGTTAGATGTGTTCTACCAACAAGTTACTGGATCTATAAATAAAAGAAAAAAAGAAGAAGCTCTGTCCAGCTGTGTGGTCTGCAGATTCCTCCCTGAAGATGCTCCAGACTGGGAACTATTCTCTGGTGCTACTGATCCAGCTGACACTGTTGGCCTATGACCTCTTTGTCAACTCCTTCAGTGAACTTTTGAGGGGAGCCCCTGTCATCCAACTTGTGCTTTTCATGTGAGTCCGGAGAACAGTTTGCTGAAAAGATACAGGACTATTCAGTTATTTATTTCTTTGTTTATTTACGTCATGAAAGACTGCATAATTTTTCTGAATGCATGCTTTTAAAATAGATTTGGAATAGATAAAGTAGATTCAGAGGGCTTCTCCTACACATACTATAAACACAAGGATACTGTTGACAGCTTTTGAAAAAGATGCTTTACATGGTGCTTTTTGCGCAATCAGGGCTTTTTAAATCTGGTCTTAAGTGGAACGGTTCTGCTGCAGATTTTTGGTGCTTGGTAGCAAAACCATGGATTGGAGGATTTTTATCTAACTGAAGTGTTTAAGTAAACCAACAAAAAAGAAAATGTGTAAGCACTTAATGTTTATGTAAAGAAATACATTCACTTCTCTAATTTCACTGGAACCATTTCAAGTCTTGAGTGAAACAGTATTACAGCACCGCTTAGTCTTCTTTACCATGCACGTTATACGTTTATGTGAGCAACAAAGATAACTCTCGAAAAGATTTAAGTGGCTTTTTCTTTTGGCAACATAGAAGACAAACACCCCTTCAGAAGTGAGGAGTTGTTGCTCCACCAACACTCCCAGCACATTTCAACCATTTCAGAGTCTCCTCAGTCACAGCTCATTGCAGTTGAACTGTGTTCGCAGCATCCAGGACATCGCCATCCTGTTCAACGTCATCATCATCCTGCTGATGATGTTCAACACCTACGTGTTCCAGGTGGGCCTGGTGTCCCTGCTGCTGGAGAGGTTCAGGGCGCTGCTCCTGTTCGCCGCCCTCTACCTGACGCTCAGCATCTGCTTCCACAGCTGGGTGTTGGTACGTCACACCCTCACATGCGGCACGCTCATGCTACTGATGCCCCGTTATATGTTCAAGGCTCTCCGTTTTTATTTTGGTGCTGTAGAACCTGAGATGGCTGGACTCCAACCGCTTTGTCTGGACGGATGGTCTTCAAGCTCTTTTTGTCTTCCAGAGAACAGGTAAAACATCTGAGTGAACAGCTGGATTTATCAAAAACTATTTGTCTGACAAACACCACTGCTGAAACTTTATCACCTCTTCTGTGTGTTAACAGCGGCTGTGTTGTACTACTACTTATACAAGCGCACGGCGGAGTACATGGGAGACCCCAGGCTTTACGAGGACTCCCTGTGGCTGCGCGATGCTTTCGCCAGGGCCCGTCAGTGAGGGGGAGACTTTTTGGAGAAGTACATGAAATCTGACGTGCCGTAGACTGGGCTGCATCATAAGAAACATTGAATTGTGGAAAGCAGTTTGCCATTGAGCTTCACACAAAAGCAGACTGAAAACTCATGGAACTCCTCAGCAGGCAGCGCACGGTGAAAAGCCTCAGCCATGTTTGTGTTTACTGGCTCTCCACGGACAGCCAGTTAAAGGGTTTACACTGGCAGGTAAGCCAAGGATGGCACATGTAGTATTGTATTAATCAGGATTGAGCCAGTTAATCTGTGGCCTTATACAACAATTTAGACTGCAGACTGATTGCAATTTTTATAAGACAGGACTTTTGACCTTGGTCTTTCCTTTTTTTTTTTGTTATTATTGCTCTGTACCCGTGAGCCGATTTAAGAACTGGGTAGTTCTATGAATGTTAAACACTACTGTGACTCTTCTCCATGGGATCGGTTTTGTTTAGCTATTTTGCCTTATGTAAGGTTAGAATGTGCTACTGACACATTGAAAACTATTTTGAATAAGCCAATTTCTTATGTGAACTCAGTAGGATTTTGTGTGGGTATCTTTGAGTGGTGTTCACTGTTTTTATTAAATAATCCGTCTCCAGCTCCGTTGTAATCCTTCATCAGTAGGGTAGTCTGCATTATCCTGGCGACAAGGTGAGAGAGGCTGCTCTATTTTTAACCCAAAGATTAATCAGGGATTGAGGTTTTAGGTGCCACTAGTAAAACAGACCACAAATAGCCCTCGGCATGACAACATAACTCTCCGTTCTTAGAATGGTTCAGTGCAAGTGCACTTCTGCTCCGGTGTCAACATTTTAACTAAACCGTTAACCCTATATTATAAAATATTCACATTATTTCAGCAATGAGGCTAAACAAACAGAAAACACAGCAGAAGTTGTACAAATCCCCATTTACTAGTGAAATGAAATTCAGTCCATATGATTCCACAACACTGTCAGTGCCATCCAATTAAATGCAAAAATCCTGAACGTGCTACTAGTGATGTCCTTGTGATGTTCCATCGGAATGTGTTATATTCTTTGAATCCAGTTACCTGAAACAGCAGGAAAAAGAAATCGTTAATCACAATGCTTGCCACACAAATTCTGTTGAACCTTTTATTTCAGTTACCTTCAGACATAGATGCCCACCCACAGTAGGAGGAACAGCACACCGAAACCCATGAAAAGTGAAGCCACAAGGGAGATGAGCAGCTCTTTGTAGATGTCTCTTGTGTATTTTGTTGATGTCACCTCATAGCTGACAGAAAGTTGAGGTAAACTCAGATAAATGACAGCAGATAATACCCTCTCCACTCTCATGCCCTTCAGATGTACACCCATTGAACCGTCATGTCTTGTAAAGAACCTGCTGACTGGGGGGTTTCTTTCTGTCTGTTTCAATGTGCTTCAGAAGGAAACTGGTAGTTATGAATTGCCGGCAGGTTTTAATATACGGTACATGCCTATAAAATGAGTGTGTTGTAACACTGTTGTTTTATGGAGACAAAATGCCTGTGTTAAGTAAGTCTTTCATACAGGCTGTACCTGTGACAGCCCCTGAATGTGCAGAAGTGATTTTTTCATTTAAATGGTTTAGTGCCCCCTCTCTCATAATTGGAGTTCCTGTGCACACAGTGAAAGGGGGCCAATTGTAAACATTAAACATACTATG
>CAJRST010022223.1:7776319-7825571 GCA_907169785.1 Menidia menidia | reverse complement strand
TCTGCCAGACACAAAGACCTGCATCAACTCACTGAACTTCACCCCAAATATGATCTCGATGTTAGGCATCAGAATCCTGCAAGACCTCTATGTAAGAATAATGATTCACAAACAAAACTAGTGTTTCATGTTTTCTGTCCATAATTTGATTTAGTTTCAAATAACCAAGAAGTGCTGATAAATGGCCATTCCTGGGCCAAGAAACAAGAAATCTTGCCAATATAACAATGCACACCTATTCTAACCTTAACTTATCGTGCAGAGAATCAGGCCATAAATAACCTGGGGATAACAGTTTAATTAACATTCACAATCTCTGTACAGCGATGTGTAACCTCACACACTCCAGTTATGTACTGGTTATCCAACCGTGCGTTAGAAGTTTTACAGGTCAAGTCTAGGGCAGGAACACCTCTAATCTAGTCTCATAATGGGATGTTTACAACACAACCCACACTTTGGATGGTTTTCTGACAGTGATCTAATAAACAGTCATGGGCAATAATAACTTCCCTTCCAGCAGATGGGCAGGCTAAGGTATTGATATGATAGATTAAACCTTGCAGCTCCACTGTATGTTCATTCTGCAAAAACCCTATGACTTCAATCATAACCGCCATCTGTCCTGAACTTGTGGAAGAAGCAGTAGTGGAAGGATACACGAAGAACCAGGCGGTGAAGAATGTCCCGATGGCCAGCAGGACCACGGTGAGGTGGGGGAACACCGCCGGATTCACCGGACTGGTGTACCTGGTCATGGCCTCGAGTTCCTGCAGCCACAGAAAACAGACAGCCCAGTTATAGGAAGACTTACCAAAGAAACACCTTAAGCTTGCTACAAATAAACTCTGAAATATTCTCACGTTAATTAGATTGCTACACGATTCTGACTTGAGGAGCTACATTTGCTTCCTACTACACTTTCGTGTTTAAAACGTAAGGTTTTAATGGCGAAATTATACATGACGTATACAGATTAATTTACAGATATAAATTAACGCTGAATTTATAAGAACATTAAACATGTGAGTTAATCGTTACCATTTTGTTAAATGAAGCGAAGCTCCTGCAGCTACCGTCTCAGAGGAAAAGGCCACGTACTGACTACTATTTCCTGCTTTTTCCTGACGTATGGCTGACGTGATAATCCCAGCGTTTAGCCTTACAGGCAGTTCCGCCTCCGAGCGTGTGCATGAATCTCGTTTTCTTCTTGATTTTCATAATTGATATTATCTATGATATGGAATCATTACTTTCTTATAATTTTCATTCAAATTTGATAAACATATGCCCACTACGGAGGGTTACTGACTAGGTAGCCAGCCTCCTGCAACCTGACAGGCTAAATGTAGGGTTTAATGTGTGGGGGTTCAGAGTTGATTCTCATACTGCCATCTAGCGGACTGAATGAATAACTGCTCTCAGACGACAAGCAAAACCAACTCGGACAATGGAATCACAATTTTATTTACTGCATGCAACCATCGTATTAAAGCATTTTTTTTCCACAAAAGCCTCCAATTGTAACGAAAAGAAAGTCTATAAAGTAGTGATATTAATACAGCCAATTACATTTTGCCTTGGGCAACTTAACTTTTAACAAATACTACCAGAATTACAAATGTGTGTATACGTGTGCTCTTGTGCTCCTCAATAATTTCCCAGCACCAAAAGCTAAAAATTAATATATTAATGATAAAAAACTTGGGGAAAAATAAAACACAATAAAATACAACAGATAAAAAGGGGCATTGGTAGTAATAAAATTATGCAGTACAGTTACATGTAATGCAGTTCTAATAAAGGACCTGACCCCAATCTGACATGGAATACAACAAAAGCAGTTCATATATACAGTGCAAAAAGTGCTACAGTGGTTTCATTATGCAAGCTGGTGCAATATAAATAAGCTTAAACAGTACACAGTGCTCACAAGGATACAGTATAATCACTGTACAGGGTCTTTATATCATAAATTCTATGACCTTCATTTGATGACTGTTTTTCCTATTCAATGTTGATGTTACATTTGAGTTACACTATTGCATTTTTCTGAATGATATAGATTTAAAAGAAGTTTTAAACCAAATGTCTGAAAATAAGTGGAAAATTACTTGGAAAAGGGAAAAGGTTATATATTTCAGTTAAACCCAAAGTGTTATCATTGCATAATCTTAGTTTTATAGGCAAGGGGAAAGACTTTTAAAACATATACAGAAATACATGAGAGAGTATCCAGTGTAAAATGTCCAAATTCTTCTCTGGTTTCGTATTAAAACACATTGATCTTTATTATCCAAATATTTAGATCTTGCCTCTGAGTTATGATGTATACTTTTAAAGAAATGATTGGGCATGCACCTGAATTGATATATGCAATTTATTGCCTCACCAGCATTGTCCAGTTAGCTAAATACAGTGTAAGCTATTCCAGTGTATCTTGAAATATTGTCAGTATAGGACCCCATGAGAAACAAAGACCTTTCAGTGTGTGGACATGTTCATTTCCAGTGATTTGTTTCATGTTCCAGTCCTAACACGCACATATGTCCTTCAGTGATTTCAACACAAATCAGTTTGACTTGGGGGAGGATTCCTAAATCTACAGGAGATTTCCACATCAGGAGTTATCTGGTCACATTCTGGGCACATTGACTAATTTAATTCAGTGCTATAACTGTATAGTGTTGTTGTCAGATGCTGCTTGACCATACAGTCTGCATCAGGTGCCTGGAGCCGGATTTGCTAATGGGCATTACTGAGGTATATTAAACATGTAAGGCATTCAGAAGAAGCTTCTGATCTCCTCCTCACTGTTTAAATGTACTGGAAGGGTTTGTTGAAAAAACAGGCTTTAATGTACACACATATCTGTGGTTTTACAAATCAAAACTAAAATGTGTGCAGTTCATCTACAAAATCCCAGCCTGTTAAACAGTAATTATGGCTTATAACAAGAATGGAATACATAGTGATCTGCAACAACTTCAACCATGAACCTATCAGGCTTGTTTTTACAGCGGCCTTTAATAGTGTCAGTTACATCAAAAAGACTTCAGTGTGTCATACTCCAGTGTTGACAGGAACAATGAGATGTTGCAGAGGGGGTTATAGTGGGGGACAGTGCTGCACTATATAGTTTACTCTTTATGAATTACCTTAAAATAATGTCCAATAATGAGTCAAAAATCCATCTAATCACAACAGCGTACAACAGAAACCACAAAGGAGAAATATAAGGTGAAGTTTAAAGACACTGAGGCACATCTTCTTCCTCCTCATGCACAGCTGCTTCGAATGACAAAATGGTAATCAGAATAGGAAGACGTTTTTCCTTCAGTGGCACAATTCACTTCATCCTGTCAAAGAGGAACATAAAAAAGGTCAGATTCGTTTGAAATGCTCGCTATGACTGACCTAATCAGAGCTTCCAGGTGGCAGCTGCAGCATCTGAACGGACCTCATATCATCAAGACCAAGTTTACTTACAGACAGAGAGACACGGAAGTGATAAGTGACATCCTGGAAAGACAACACAGGCACTGACCACAAGTGGTGAGTCCCCTGAGAGAAAAGGTCACAAGTCAAATATGAGTAATTTGCCTACCAAATAATGAAATGTTTTTCCTTTGCAAGAGATCCTGTACCTTTGTTGATGTACTCTGTTCTCTGTAAAGCTCTTTCTCTGTGTGGTTGCTGCATAAACGTCCTTTGGTGGCTCCACATTGTTGTACCCACACACTGTTTGTGGACCTGAAATGAATTGCTGCACTTTATAAACGTACTACCTCTTAAAGAGTTTCCGATGAGTTTCTCAAGCCCTAAGTTTGTGCCAAATGACATGACTCTCAGCAGGTGATTGTCTTCTGCAAAATTACTTGAAATATACATTCCTATAAATCACAACCTCCTCATTGTACTTGTATGTCTGTAAATATATATAGGCCAATTATACAAAGAAAATACCTCAAGTCATTAATAGGAAACTGAACAAAGTACAAAGAAAATCTATACAATCACTGTCCACTTGTGTGTAATGACTGATTTCAAATAGAATATCATCGATTTGAATTAGCAGCACTTTTTTCAAAGATAGAAGCTCTTCCAAAAGCACCACGGGTCCCATCCTCTTAAGATAAGTTAGGCCAAAACAAGTGGATAGGACTTAAAATGAATAATTCATTCAATGTAACTTTTATATTATTGAGGGATCATTCACATAATGTTGAATTGCAGCACAAAAGCAAGTGAGTGTAATTCAAAAGAAAATGCACACGAGAGAGTGTAGTTATGTTTATACTCACATCATGTGCAAAGTAATTTGTGAGATGGAGGAATTTCTTTGTCCAAGAAGTGAAATTGTATAGCTACAATGCAGACAGAGAAATGTAGCTTCAGCAAATCGTACGCCAGAAACACATTTTTATACATTACTTTGAATAATTGACCATTGTAGTAATTGTAGTAATTTGTATTGTATACCTGCAGCTCTCAGCTGTTGCACAACTCTGAGCAGTGATTTCTTGGTTTGTCTCTATGATGTGGACACTGGTGAGTGAGGGGGCTACCCTTCCTCCTGCAAAAAAGCAGAAGAAGGAAAGAAACAAAATACTCCTTATTTGAAACATATAGATGAAGTTCCCTTACTGTCATCAGACAAATCAGATGAATCTGTTTGCATATTCCGTTTATTGACAGAGTGCCAGGGTTTGGTTATTTACCTTTAGCGTGAATGCTGCGCTGTCTTCGTGGTGCAGGCTGTTGCCCCCCAGGTAGACGGTTGGTGGTTCCCACTCCGTCTGTGGAGACAGGCCTCTTCGACTTGGCAAAGTACATGGGTGAAGACGTATGACTCAGACGGTTTCGGTTGTGGCCATCCTTGTCCATTGACCTGGACTTGGCCTTCTTATTGATAGTGCCTGGTGTGGGAACCAAGCTGCTTAAACCTAGAAAAAGACCGGTACTTAATACTTTATAGATGCTACATGAGCAATATGACCAAAAAAGCATTTATGAAAGCTATTCTCTTACCTGGTGTAGATTGATTGGTGCTTGGTGCCAGGGTGGTAGCTGATTGGTTGTTTATAGCTGTGGTTGAACAGCAAGCTTCAAGATATTTAAAAGTAAAAACAGAACAAAATTAAACGTTGAAACGTTAAAAGTTTAATGCTTTCGCATTAACTTTATCCTCTGTGGTATATAAATTTGACCATATAGGTCTCCCATAACCTCCTTTTGTACCTGGTGCAGGTGTTGGTGATGGTGGAGTGTATGGCATCTTCCGAGAGGATCCCAGGGCTGCTCTGGACCTGGACCAGTCACAAGAAACACCACAGAAGGTCAAGAGCGCAACTCCGATACAATTTAGCTATCACATTTGTGAACAAGCAGCAGAAAAAAGACTGATTACGTAGACAGAAACTGAATTTGTAAGAAGAAGGGAAGCTGACAGTCTACCATGTGCAGACAGGTGGACAGACAGTTACAGTGGCAGTGAAGATGGGCATCCAAGAGAAGTGGAAAACACAGAGAGGAACATAGCTACAAGAAGCAAGGCAGATTTTATAAAGAGATTATCAGAGAGTCCGAAACTGTTTAATCAACTATGATGTCAAGTGTCTGCACCTGAATAGTACATACCCATCTTTCTCTGTGATGTCTCCTCTATGATGAAGGGTGAGTACATAAAGGACTGACATGGAAATGACACTACGGACAAGTAAAAAGTCAACACATGATGATGTCAGAAGCGTGTATTGAAGTAGAAGATTTGGTCTTGTCCCCCCACAAAAACCTGTCCTCTCACCTGAAGGCCATGACGACAACCAGAGCCAGAATGGTCCCCTGCATGAACCTCTGATTGATGCAGCCCTGATCTGGGGGAGAGTTCTGTAACAGACAGTTAACACCTGGTGAGATCTTTGTCATCACATAACATAGTTATCACCTTCCCCAGCCCTTTAAACTAGAACCACCACGCACCTTGCTCCCAGATTTGGCCGGACTCTTCTTGAGCGGCCCACTTCCTGTTCTGCTAAAATAACTTCCTGATTGGCTAAGTGTAACATAAATAGAAAAGTACGTTATGGATTCTGTATTTTATATTGAAAGAGATTTCTGAGAATATAATATGCCTGGTCGTAAGCCAGACTTGGCTTACCTCACTGTGCCTCCACTCACGGTGCTCTTCATGCTGTCAAGGCGACGCAGCTTGGCCAGTTTGCGGCTCCAGCGCTCCAGTTCATCAATACGAGTCTCCAAATTGTCAGTCAGCTTACAGAGCTCCTTCACAGCTCCAACGTTCTCCATAAAGATACGATCCTTCGAAATTAAATTAAGTCATAAGAGCTGATACGTATGTGGAACACTGGTCAGGAAACACAGTGATTAATATCCTGTATGTGTAAGGACTTCTCACCTTATTCACAACTAGCAGGTTGGGAATCGTTTCTCCATTGGCACACACAATATCACCTCCCTCCTTCACTGCTTCAGGCAAGATTTGTTGAACCTCTTGGGCAATTACTCCTATCATAGCCAAAAAGTAAAGCTATTAGCACAACATCATTATACAAGGAAAATAAAGAAAAGAGGTGTTTGGATTCATGAGGCTGTTACCAGTTTCTGCAGTGTTCTCTATGCCTACGGTGGCAGCAAACTCAGGCTTGTAGTGGTAATGAACCAGCCTCATCTGGGAAATCCTTTTTAAATTGTCTGTGGTGTCAACCTAAAGATAGAACGGTTTTGACATTGGCATTAAAATGCAAAGCATATTGCAGACTGATATTAATTAGGCCCGACAAAACTTCCACATATGTTGCCACAAAAATAGAAAAAACACAAATGCAATAATTGCTAAAGAATTCTTTGACCCCATATTCAATTAATAATAGATGTAAAGTTGTGTAATGCCGAGGAAAAGAAAGTTTCGTAACTCATTAAAAGCAGCTTAACAGTGTCTGCCAGAGTTAAAGAAAACATGATGAGAACCAAGATGGCAAGCACAAACAAACTCATCCTGACCTCCTGAACATTTTCTTTGGCCCTGATGTCAGATGGATGGACCAACGAGCCCATGACCTTCAGGTTTCCGTGGACAACAAGGGCCTCATCTGGGCGGTCAGTATTAACTCCCACTCTGCCGTGGTGGTACACTGAGTCTGGCATCTGGCCACGCTGCCACAGCACCTCGTTGTCACTTTCAAATTGGCCTGGATTAGATGCCTGTCACAAAAAAGCAAAGGGTGCGCAAAGAATCTGATTCAGACATTTAAAGGTTATGATTGAACACAAATTTCAAAACATTTCAGATTGAGGAATCCCATAACATGCTTATTTCCTCTCTTGACAACAGTAAATGAAAACATCTTTCATCCAAAGAGATATTTTGCCCTTGATTAAAGCTGTTAAAGACAAGTACATCATTCTTCCCTGAAATTCTTATACAGTATATCAACCCCGAGCTTTGATAAATATATGAATATTATTAATCCTCTCATCTGCAAAAAAGCAAACTAGCTGTGCCAACTTTAGTAAGAAAACAAATGTGTCATGTAAGCTGTTGTCATTAAACAAAACAGGCATTTCATGTTTCACACATCAGTAGTAACTTCAGAACCATCACTGTACCGGGAAAATCTTAAATCTCTACATCGGAGGCTCAAAGGTTAAGATCATTCATTTAATCTTCAACAGAGATTGATCACTGAAAAAGCATTATGTGAAAGATTAAAACATGTTTTCTCAGCAAGAATGACAATGCAGAGCTTAAAGGATGTGTAGTTTTGACATCAGCTTTTGAGCTCAAACGTATTTCAAAGTGTCATGATGATCATGTTCACAGGGGTGAAAGGAATGGATTGTATGAGGTTAGGGAGTGGTAGACCACGAGTAAGGTGCCACATTCACACTGTATATGATTGTTGTAGGAAGGAGACAGACATGGCCAGACGTTACCCTGACGATGATCCTCTCAGATACATGAGCAGCCACAGTGTAGCTCTGACTGTGGGACTGTGCATGCAGCGCCACCACCAGCATGAAATACCTGCATGGACAAATGGAGCAGGAGTAGATGTGAGTATGGCATGCGGGTTTGGGAACGTTTCTATGCTACGGTATGCGTTTCACCTCTGATCAGGATTTGGTTTGCCTTTCTTCCGCATGTTATTGGCTGTGGTCTCGCTAAAGTGAAGTCGTCCCACAGTGACTTTTGTGACCTGATCCTGTGGCAATGTGACGCTGGGAGAGACGAAAATCATGAGGGTATAGCGTCTAAAATGTATTCTGCTCTAGCTTTATACACTTTTTCCTCCATTTAATAACATCAGACTCACAGAACTGGCTTGAAGGGTCTCTTGCTGCGGTCCGACTGTGACTGCTCAACACTGATGGACTGATTCATGGCTTCCACCTGCTTACAAATACACGCCAACCAAAAAATCAAAATAGTTAGATTTTTGGTTTTGATTTGTGGGTTATTTTCGTAATCTAGTAGCGAAACACATTGAGGCGGTGTTAGTTTCCCTATGTGCCTTATCAGAATCAGAATCAGAATCTGAAATTATGTGTACCTGTTAAGAATTAAAAAATGATAAATCCAATACATGACCTTAAATAACCACTGGATGTCATACTAAAGCAACACAATCTCAGAATAGAACGATAAGAAATTATAGACAACTTTATTAAGGCAAGAAAGGAAATGAAGACTTTTTTATCTTGGAAAGCTATAAGTTTGCTTGCACAGAGGAGCATAAGGGCTCAAATGCATTAAAATGCAAAACACAAAGCACTGCACCCCAGTAAGAATGTCATTATCTTCATGTTGGAGGTTATCTGTACTGACTCGAGTAACTCCAACTACAGAACGCTAAAACTGATGAATACTGTTTGCCGTGTAATGGACCCTGCCTGCAGTGCATGGCAACATGTTTCTTTCACCTTTACTCCATTGAGTTTGAGGTAAAAGCAGTCAATTGGTTGCAGGACGTCATTGGTCTTGATGTATTTGGGATCGCCAAGCATCCCAACGTACACCGTGACCTGGAAATGGTTCTTCTTCTGGCAAACAAAGGCATCGTCAGCCAAGGAGAAGTTGAACCCTTTGTCAGCGTCAACACGGTAGGTCGGCATCGGCCTAGAAGAGGGAAAGAGATTATGGCATGAAATGAGAAGGAATTTGTGTTACTTCCAATTTCTTGTCATCACGCTGCAATTTTCAGCCCACAAGACTTTCTGTACTTTAAAAGTTATAGTTTTGAAAATGATATATGCATGGATTCATGTAACAATCCCAAGACTTTACATAGGCTTAAATTTGTATCGTGTTGGAAAGCAAAATGTTTATTGTAATATATTTGATTCTTCTGTCTCTATTTTCAATACTAAATAAAGGATATTGCCTCTTTGTTGAACTCCAAACTCTACAAAAGTATCTTGGACCTCTCCTGAGAGATATATACAAATTAAAGTTTTTTTTTCTTTTCTTTTTTTTACTTAGGTGTGGTGTTTCAACCAGGTGGTTTTGATAACATATCTCAAAGGTCTGGTGAGTTCATTTTAACCTTCCTCCCTATCTATTTTGGCACTCCAAAAGCACAAGTAGGTGCTCACTAATTTTTCCCATTTCCCCCTCCTCACGTTGTCTGTCTAAGTCGAAACCCTGCGCTAGTGCACACTCCCCCGCACAGCTCACCACTGAGGAATTTCTGGTCCTCTGCATCTCAGCTATTCCTTTTCCACTCCCACTTTATGCTTTGTTGAATTATGCATTTAACCAATTAAAACTCCTTTCATATTTCTCTCTATGCGGACTGCCTTCAGCTCTTTTTGTTCCAAAACATGTTTAGAGGAGCCAAAATAAATTCCACCCACAGCTCTTTGCAGTTGGCATCATAAAGTGTTGTCCACTTGTTTTGCTGGTGCGGCTGCCACTTAATGCACTGATAGTTTGGGTCCAGGTAGGAGTTGTCTGCATCCTGCATCAAACCTGTGGTAAAAAGTTTTAGATAGCAACTATCAAACTGTGATCAATGAATGTGAAGAATGTTCTGTTTTCTAAGTCTTTATCCGTGTTAAGAGTTAGTAAGAGCAGGTGAGCGTGAACTGGAGCAGGCGAGGAAAGAAGAAAGACGCCTGCCTACCTGGTTCTTGTTTGATGATACCTGTGAGGATTTGGGAATTCAAGGTGCTGTTGGGTGAATCGGAGTGCTTCCTCTTCTTGGCCTGATGAACGGGGACGCCACTGTGAGAGGAAACAGCAACAGTGTCAAAGGCATCACTGGTCATTTCTGCCGGGCTTTCTGCTTTGATGCAAAGCCTCCCGCGCGTCTTCCTGACTCACTCTTGTCCCTGAGGATGCGGCTGGTGCAGCAGCTGGTGGAGCATCTGCGTTTGCTGCATGTCCCCGCTCCCACTCGTAGCTGGTCCAATGGGGTACTGTGAAATCATGGGCTCAGGCTTCAGGTACATGTCCCGATGCATGCTGGGATAGTGTCCATGTGGCGGGAGAGGTGGCGTAGGAGTCATGTGACACATGTTCTCTGGTGTCATGGTCCTAATCATATGAGGATCTGAAATAGCAGTTTAGACAAAGTTTCTCACGATTTTTCATTTTTGCTGCCTGTCTGTTTTAAATATATCTGCTAACCTTGAAACCACTTTTCTCTGACCATGGCTGAAAGTAAATCACAGAGGTATCACAGGACAGAGACTCCCATCTGATAACATTATTCTGTACATTTTTTCAAACTGGCAAGAGTAATACAGGGGAGTAAGTGGCAACAATAACACGAAAAATAATAGTATGTGCAGTTTTTGTACAGTATGTCTCTTAAAGTAAGTCAAACATGTATTTTATCATTCAGGGAGGCCCCTGAAATCCTTGATTATTATCTTTTCCTCTGGCCTCTTCATATATGTGTTAACTTTCTACATATCTTTACGTTTTGTCAAACAGCAACACATGATGAGTAACAGATCATCAACATAACCTGAGTTCTTGCAGAGACCCACATCCTACTGAACTTCTACTTAGTGGGTTCATTTTTCATATTACAGTTTCACTCACCATTCACCTGTTGAGGAGAGTACGGCTCAGAGCTGGAGTCTGGGGGGGACTCAGGTAATGTCCTAAAAATGTTATTACAAAAAAGGAAGCAAAAAAAAACAACAAAAGGCACAGGATGTTTAGTTTATAAGAAAACTAATAAATATAATTGCAATCATCATATTTGAATGGGATTCTCCTTTGGGATGACACTTTTTACAAAGAATTTACGCAGAAAATCAAACATCTTTTTCAGAGTGTCAGTGTTTACATTTTCACTATATCTCTTTCATTAGTCCCCCTCAACCTTGTGACTAGCCCACAGTTTATTTGTCCAGATTAGTTGTGATGTGTGACTTTTATTGCATCCCCCGAACCACTGTTTTCCTGGTCCATCACACCTGGTCCAAATGAATGGGTCTTCATCAGTCTTCTGCTGGAGGGCTGTCCCTATTGAACCTTGACAAACATGTGTGCCTTGAGCACCAGGGTTGGGAAACACTGGCTTAACCTAAACATAATCCTATATTAAATGTGACTTTCTTTACCCTTTACAGCCGACCAACTGTTCTCACCCTGGAGCGTAGTGGCCCCTGTGCTCTGGCTTGGCGTGACCCTGTTGCTGATGCTGTTGGGGCTGCTGCTGCTGTCCCAGACAAGGGTAGTTGTGTCGAAGGCCCAGAGCTGGACCCTGAGGGTAGGCGTTCTGACAGCTAGGGGGCCCAGGTGGAGGGGCTCCTTGGCGAAGTGGAATAGGGGGGCTCACACCACACACCAATCCTCCAGAGGAGGACACTCCTGCCTGGGGAGATGAATAATTTGGTCCTGGGGTGCTGTGGACCTCTGAGAAGCAGCTGGGGGGAAAAAAGAAAAAGAAAAAAAGGGATTAGCCTTATCAGTAAAAACAAATTCCTTTGTAAAGACATGACTGCTTTGGTGGGTGCATGCTGTTTTGACGTTGTGGAGTCCCTACTGACATGTCAGTGCTATCGTCCTCTTTGCTGATGTACTCTTCCAGGATACTGGTGTCAATGTTGGCTGGCTCCAGAGAGCTGGTAATATCATGACCTGTGAAGAAGGGAGGGTTGGGAACACAGAAGGAGATGGAGAGCATCTGGGGATTAGCAAGAGGAATCTTTCAGCAGCTCCACACAGGGCCACAGCAACTGAGGTTTCAACACAAGCTAGTGTTGTAACAATTCTCTGGAGGACTAATTACATGTATCTTTAAGAATGTAGCTTGCTGATTACAGTACATTGATGTATTTATATCATAAGATGACATTATCTTTTACTGAACGTGTAATGAGGATCATGTTCCAGAGTTTTGATTGGCCCACAGATGTAATAGATTAAACTTTCTGGAGTGACCAATAGTCGAAGGATGTGGTGGTCATGCTGATGATTCAGGGCACCTAACTGGTTACACATATACATTGGAATCACTCCAGTCTTTGGAGACGTAAATGCTCCACAGAAACATTTTCCATTTTTATTTAAAAAAAAGGACATGTTTTAATTACTAGACTGTGTTGTCTTGTCACAATTTTTTATTCCTGACCTTAACTGTGTATCATGAAATATTTAATTAAATGCATAATTTTTGGTTCCATTTATCTTAACAGTTTATGTATAGTTATTCATATGAGCAAGTAGTTGAATAATTTCCAAATCCTCCACTTTATTCACCCTGGGTCATTTTCAGCCTTTGATAGGCAAAGCCTCACAAATCCCAAACACATGACCCCTCCTAATCTTTAAAACACAGACATGTAGAATCAACACCTGCTTACATATATATTTAGACAAAATTAAATCAAAATGATACAGAGAGCACTTGCAAATGCAATGCAAATGTTATTTTAGAGTGGGGAGTTTCTGTAAAGTGTTTAGTTGTCTCAAAATGCACATGAACAAAGCAGTGTCGAGGGGATAAGAAAGGGAAGCAACCCAGTTTTAAGTGGGTGGGCAGGCACCCCTAGTCTTTTTACTTTTAACACTCAGACACACACACACACACACACCTCTTCTGATAGATTAAGCAGCTACTCTGTTGGGAATGTGAGGAATTTTTGTGTTAGCATAAGAAAAATGTAACCTTTTACCTTTTAAAAAAATTGGCCACTAACCACTATCAGAAACTCATCACAAATGTCACTTAATGCTATGAACCTTCACCGTAGATTTCTACTGTTTGCCGGGAAGCAGACTAATGGACTATGTTATCTTGTGAACAGTGAGCACTTTGTCACATCCAAACACACAGTTGACAAAATACAGCAGGATAAACCACTTGTCTGAAACTAATTAAACTAGATCTATTGTTTCACATTGTAAATTTGAATGGTACCATTTTGATGAAGAAAGACTGTCTTCTTTCATTAGAGAGAAACAGCTGGTTAATGTCTCTTGATGCATGCCAGTGTAAGAGTAAAAAAACAGGATGGTTCCCCTAAAATAAGATCCAGATGTGAACCCCACCTAAAGAAGCAGTAAATTTAAGCTGGCAGGCCTGATAACAGAAAATAGAGAGATATGGGGAATGAGGAGCCACAGTTGAGCTGCGGCATGTAAGGCAGAATGAAAGCTTGATGCCCCAGGACAGAAGGATAGAAGAACAATCCAATCTAAGAAAATGAAGGAAAGATAAAATAACCAAAACACAGCCATAGTTTAAAAAAATATTGTTGGTATTAATACATGTATTTATCTAGCATTTTTAGTCTACACCAATCTATTGGGCTATTTCACAAGTAATTGAGTATTCCACCAATGCTGGACTTACCAGCCAACAAACAATACCTCACAAGTTCTTTTAACTGTCAAACAATTCAGTTAGTGTCTCATAAGAGCCCAGTTACCATGGAAATATGGCTTGTTGACACTCTGTTTACACATTTAGAAATACAATATCCAAAATATTAAAAATTTCTGGTTTATGGTTTATGCTCGTAAACATGAACCTGCAATAACCTCTTGGAGGTTTTCGAGTTAAAGAAATTAGCTCAACTGTGATACAGCTGATACAGATATGGCTGATACAGCAAGTAAATGCTTTTTTTAGTACTCAGTTAGTCATGGGTTTCTACATCCCTCATTAAGTCTAACCTGCTGCAGTTTGTCTTATTTCTAACAGTCCTGGGAAAAATCTGTGTTGTTGCTTTAACATGCTCAATTATTAGCATCTAACTTTTTCTGTCCACTAACAGGTCCTGAGCATGAAGGGTCAATGTAACGAGAGCTTTTTACTTTGCAAACAGCTTCACAAGAGGCACACCGATTAACCATACCAGGAAAGTTATCACTGGACAGCTGACCAATGAACATAACGCTGTGTGTTTTTGTAGTCCTTCTCAAACTTTGTCTAAATTCTAAACATAGTAAGTTTAGAATCTAGAGGCAAATGGATACCCTCCAGAGTCTTCTTGAAACCTCATCACACTAGAAGAATCCAAAACCCATTAAAAGAAATTAGAGGCTGGCACTTGTGGAAAGAAACTGCTGATCATTACTGTTCCTAAACTTCAGCTGCTTTGAGACTGTTGAGTCAGTTTGGTTTCTATCGCCACTGCTGATCTGTTCAAATGTCAGTGGAAACTCTCGTAAAAACAAATCCCAAGAGGATTGTTTGGACAAAGTTTAAAGTAGTTCATGCAGTGTCATACGACAAATCATACGAGAGGGGTGCAGGACTAAAATATATACAAATCTAACTTAGAAGTCAGGTGGATGTGAAAAATCAACACATAAGAGACCAATCAGGACAAAGACTTCCATTAAGAAATCACCTGTACACAGGTTATGAGGTAAATCATTAAAAAGGGATACAATCTCTTTGTGTTCACTTTTCAGGATGTATCACGATTAGCTGTGTTTCTCTCACAAAAAGTACTGAAAGTTGTCTCAGTGTTACTCGTGGGTGGGGTGAAGATGAACAGAAACATAAATAAATCACTTGTATCCTCCCCATCACCGAATCTCAACTTGCTGAGAACCGAATGTGTAAATCTCCCTCTCCTCTATGTTTTTCTGTGTCCAGCTGTGTTCAGCGAGGAACAGTGAAATGATTGTCAGTCCGTCTTCGATACAGACTCGCCTTTGGAAAGATTAGGAACTGAGGGGGGAGTGTGTGTGTGTGTGTGTGTGTGTGTGTGTGTGTGAGTGCGCTTCTATCTGTGTGAGCACACTCATGTTTGTGAGTGTGCGTGTGTTATTCCATCATTTCAATAGCTGTGTTGTAACATAGGGGACAGTGTGTGTGTGTGTGTGTGTGTGTGTGTGTGTGTGTGTGTGTGTATGTGTGTGTGTGTGTGCCTGATAAACATTATTAGACTAATATCATTGAATAAAGTACACAGTTTCACCTTCAGGAATAATGTTGTTCTTGTCTCCTTCAGTGAGAGGATCACATGACTCAGTTCTTTTGTCATCACATAATCGTCATATAACATGCAACATAAATATTTGTCGTATTTATTGTCTATACGGTGAGTCTGCTATGCTGCCTTTCAGTTCACACATCTATGCAGCCTCTGTTTCTTCTGGGGCATGAAATCCTCCTCAGTTGCTTATGTTTTCGCTATTCCAAACTGAGCGTATATGGGTGCCAGGCTGCAAAGATTGTAATGACACTTCACACGAAACAAACAAAACCAACTTAACAATCTACTTTCACAGCTCGTATACACTTTTTAATCCATCTGACAGTCTAAAACACACGGGGGTTGAACTTGAGCATGATCTCTTCCTGTTGTGAACGTTCTTCAATTTGTTTTCTTTTAACCAAATAAGATTCTGATGCATTTACATCTGTATGATGATAGTTTAAACCTTCAATGTGGGTGAATTAAGAGAGAATAAAGTCCATTTGACAACAAATAGATCGTAACAAACTTGCGTCTTGTGCATTCCGCTGCCATAAAGTTGAAGTCAGCACATAAATAAATTAAAACAGAAACAGTCCGCCAATAATCAGATGTTGACTACAGGAAGTAAAAGCATCATGTATTCCCTTTGATTTAGTCTTTAAAACTAAGCTTGATTTTAAGGTTGCTCTCTACTTATTTTGCACTGGGCCCAGACACACATATCCTTTAAATAAGACGTTGTCGACAAGCAAACATCTCAGCTGATCTCTAAAATGTCTAGACACATGCTGACAGATATCTCCATTGTACAATCTGTTCCAGTCAATAAATGTCAAAAATTGAAGAAAGAAGAATATGTCACATCTTCACATTGTACAAGTTAGACAGGCCTGACACAGTCAGAGAGTGGCGGATAAAATCTATTTGTTGTCACAACAAATGAGACAGATATTAAAAATCAATGTGAACAGAGAGTCCCTCAGCTGATAGGGACTAAAATAAATCAGATCTACGCAGAAGCAGAGCAGACAGAGCAGCACAGAGTACCTGCACGGAGCCAAAGCATGTTGAAGTTCTTGAGATGACAACACCTGAAACAGAAGATGAGAGCAACGATTCCCGTCTTATTTTTCACATGTTTCCCCACTTGGGCGCAGAAACTTTCTTCTCTAGACCGGAGCCACAGATCAGGGTAAGAAATGTGTGTGTGTTTGTGCTTACATTCCTATGTGCTAAAGATACTGGGTATGTGTGCGGGTGAGTAAGAGAGTGTTCTAATGAGGATTATTCCCAAGTCATGAGAAAGGGCTGTACCAGGCTACCACACACAGCCCTTGTCGCACACTGGTCGCACCGGTCGGACATGGCTCAGGGAGATTACGGCAGAAAAAAGGCCGTGACGGGGACTCAGCGAGGTACGCCGCAAATTTGAGGCTGAGTTTCTGGCCAGTACGGTGCAAGAAGAGGAGAATGGGAAAAAGAAGGAGGGGCAGAACGGGACACAATCAGACCCGCAGCCACAGAATTGGAGGTGAAGAAACAAACTGTTTCTAAACAAAAACTTTACCGCAGCATTTCTTTTTGGTCTGTCTTTCTAGTGAAAACATCTCAGACTGATAACAGTATGAAGCATCTGCACTCATTGGTCGGGGCTGCTCTCAGTCATTAAAGCTGTTTCCAGACCTTCTCATAAGAATGTTGCATTTCATAGACATTTTTCATTTTTATTTTGAATGTTTCTTATCAGTTTTGAAGACATTGAATGCTTTCATAGAAATAACGAGGTAGAAATCCTAAAGAGTTGACAATAAGGAGTGAAGCACAAGAAGCCTGGCTGCTCAGAAACAATTCCCTCCTGGAACAGCACCTTTGTGCTGAGTCCATTAATCAGAGCAAGCGGCTCAACTTTGTCGGCTTTACACAGGTGTTCAATCATGGACCACTACATCCCAAACTTCCCATTCATTATTCACAGCTGAGGGAGTACAGGAGTTGGAATTCCAGTTCATCAAATTTTCCCCATTTTGATCAAAGAATAACCTCTGTTCTTGGCTTCTCCTTTTCTTTAAAACAGTTGGGCCTGTTGCCGTGACATGAACAGGCATTCATGGCTAGATGATTCACTGCTACCAATTTTTGGTCAAATCTTTTTTTAAATCAAATTTTTAAAGAAAATCTTTTTCAATATGAAAACTGGTGGAATCCCCAACACTATGGAAAATGCAGAACATTGTGTTACAACTGGTTCTCCCTCTGAAATGAACTTTTAACGAATGATTAATCTGATCGTGTTGCGAGAATCTCTTTGTCTTGACAGTTAATAGAATGTCTATCAAAATTAATTTGTCTCTGTGAATAAATGTCTCTGTGAATAGGTTAAATAATTATCAACTCTAATAGATAAACAATACAGTGATAAAACACTGGCATGGTGCTTTTAATGGAGAGCCTAACCTGTGCTGCATCTGGAGTGTTTAGGCCAAACCTCACAAGGCAGAGAGATGCAGCACAAGCATAGCTTCTTATCATTTAATCAAGTCTTTGGTCATCTTATGATGACTTGAATCATGCTGTGATACTGTGGTGGGACTGTGAAGTCTCTGGCTTTGTGTGCGCTAATGTTCACGGTGTGAGATGGTCAGAGAGGAGAAGGTCAAGTTTTGAGGGGGTTGGTGGTTGACTTCTCTCAGCAGGCTGGTCTCTCCCCACCCTGCATCTGCACTATCTCACTTCCTCACCCTGTCTGCTCACTGTCACCATAATGGAGTCAGAGAGGGCCAGAGTGAGAGGCCAAAGACCCAGGGAGAAACACCAGCCTCACCTCATGGTGTTTTAACAGCCACCAGGACTATGCCAGGAATGTGCATTAACGGGAACCTATGCATTGCTCACTAATCCTAATAAAACACATATAGCTGAAATCTATCTCAGTCATCCATGAGTAAGTTATGCGCACATGAACGTCTATAACTTATTTTGATTTTCCCTGTCGACGGAGCTCCACAAAACTGTCTTTTTTTAAATCACCAATCTAGAAGTAAGGTAGAAAATTGTGCAACTACAGGGTAAATTATGATGATAAATGCGGAAATAAACTGCAACGGACTGGTGACCTGTCCAGGGTCCACCCCGCCTCTCACCCTTTGTTTGCTGGGTAAGGCAGAAGCAGTATAGAAAATGAATGGATAGATGATAAATAAATAAACCTGGAAAATAAGCTCTACTGTGCATCTCTCATGGACAAGCTGACATTTTATTCCAAGTGAGAATCACTGAAATAATGCCAAAGTAAGAAAGTCTCTCTTACTCCCAAAGCAAGAATGTAAACATACTAAATTCCTGTCAGAACTGCAAGGAACCTTTGACAGTCATGGATGGCTCTGTATATTCAAGTCAGCACTCAGTATATACTATGATGTCGTGCTAATTATCATCTCTGATAGCTTCTTGGGCACTTTGGCTTTTATGTGCACCTGCTCCTGTAAAAAACACAGGTCTTTACTCAGTCAAACAGAAATTATAGATTAAATCATCACATAATGCACAACGACATTACTCTGATGTGTGATGTGAGACTCAAAAGGCAAAGCAAATTGTTGCTAAAAAAGATTAAACGTGCAGGGAAAACATGTAGAAAGATGACTCTCATCATAACATTGCTCACACATTGTGCCACAGAACTTGCAAAACACACCATTTATCTTAACTTGAATTCCTGCACCCCTTAGCCCCACCCTCCTCCACCAATTCTTTTTTTCTCTTTCCCGAGGATTCCCACTTTAACGAGATCTGTTACCCATCACCAGCACTTTGCTCCCCGCACCCAGTAACCTCTCTGAATTCCAGCAGTTTTAGATTTTTTTTCGTGAAAAAAGAAATCTTACAAATGATTTCTGTTTGGGGAGATGTTGTTCTGAAACCCAACAGATCTATGAGATCACAGCTAAACTGTCTTAATACGCAAACCACCTGCCTTGTCCTCAGTCATTTTGAACACTGGCAAGAGAAAACACCTGAAAACCCATTTTTAGTATGAAAAAATTTGTTTAAAACTTCGTAAAAGTTTTCAAAATGTTGTTTTCATCTGATGGTCATCTGTAAAATTATCTTTATTCATGTGTGTGTATATGGAGATTCTGTCCATTTCAAAACAGAAATAAAAAAGAAGAAAGGCCAGTATGATAATCAGAAGTTCTTACCTTCAAAAAATCTCTGTAAAGCTTCTGTTTCATCTACCACGTCCATCCTAGCGGGTCCCGCATAAAAAATCCATGAAAGTCTCCCCTTGTCCGAACGAAATCAATTCGGATGGGGGAAAACTTTCACATATACATCACGGAATCCAGATTACAACCAATTTGGCTTAGTTGCACTTCTCATGAATCCACCGCGTGCGTTGAAATTCTTTCTTTTGTTCGAGGTATTTGGCACGAAAAATAGATGTCCCTTTTTGCCCCAAAATACATAAACTAACGCCAGGCTGTCAGCTGTTATTATTTCAATTAAATTTTCCTTAAAAAAAAAAAAAAAGTTGACAAGACTGCAGGCTTTTAAAAATGTCCACTTAGGCGCAGCCTCACCTCACCTCAGCTCCCACAAACTTTAGAACAAACTTCAGGTTTCTTACTCAGACGCACTTGCTGGAAGGGAAAAGTGGCAAAAATCGGTGGCGAAATAAGTCGAAGGCTAAAGAAAAGGTGACTTCATTTGCTTAGAGGAGATTCCGGGAGTCCGCCAAGTTGCTTGTGTTGCTCCTCTGCCTCTGCCTCTCAGACAGGGTGTGTGTGGCAGCAGAGAGGCGCGGGCAGCAGGTGAGGGATGTGCGCCGTCCCCGGAAAAGACGCTCAAACGGCTCCAAATACTCTGAATTAGGTTACTTTTTACTATCTTTTTTCAAATGTTTTATTTGACCTCCGTTGTGAGGCTGAAATAAAAACATTTTTCTCACATTAGATGATGGAAAGGCAGTTGTTTCCTCAATCAAAGTGTTTTCTGCCTCCAGCTCGTTTAATTTGTTCGAATGTGTTGCTGCTATTTTCCCATCGTCGAATTGAATCTAATATGTCTTGATATCGTCTCGATATTGGTTGGGAGTTGGGAGTTTCATACATTGTGTCTGCATTTAATTAGCTAATTAGAAATCACAGCCAGTTCCTGTATGTTCTTTTATTACATTTGTGACTAAAACAAAGGTGATTATTAAAGTTTCAGATAAAGTTGTACAAGCCATTAACAGTGTTCTAGGGGGTTGCTGTTAAAGGTGGACTGTTGTTGTTCCTGAAAATCATTCTGTACACGTGAGAGATTGACAAAAAACTAGAATGAGAGTAGAAATAAGTATTGACAGAGGTGGAAAAACACAATATTTCAAATGGAACCAATTGTACGGTATAGTATGGCTTTAAAAAATGGAAAATAACCTAGATGAGAAATGAAAGTTCTCAAATATTGAAAAAGAAATCCAAATTGAACAGGAACTGGCAGAAAATAACTCCAGATATCAAGAATGACCACAGAGATTGAAAACATTGAAGGTTTGAAGCAGAAAAATATGATCAAATATCATTTAAAATATGACAAGACAGAAAAGAGAAATTATTAGCAATAGAGGCAATATTTTAGTGGTATTTTAGTTTTCACTCACAAAAGAAATCTGAACTGAATCCTGACATGATTACAGCCACAGCAGTTCCCATCAGTCATGACGTAAAATGTCTTACTCACTGCTGTCTTTCTGTTTTGTTCTGACACATGTTAAATCTCTTTGCCATGTAACATGGATTTAGTCTTTGTTGCTCTTTGATTTTTTTTCTTAAACAGCTCAAAAACCTAATTGAGGAAACAGAAACTAGGTTTAAAACTCTTTCACAGTATAGTTTTTAAATCTGATGGTTCAGGATTTTATAAGCAAATTATTTGTTCCCTCGATTATCCACTTCAACTTTGATGTGCAGTAAACTTAAAAATTGACATCTCTTCCCAATAAAAAAAACTCTGAATTTGTTGAACTTAGATAACTGTAATGAAACGGGAGTGTTTTGTGTCCAGGCTTCCCAATGGAAGGATTTAAGGGAATGATCCATTTCTCTCAACCTTATCAGCTGCATCCAACCCCCCCTTATAACAATGCCACTGTGTGCAGCCCCCACGGCCTGGACACACGCCCCCTCCCTCCCCTCCACCCACATGTGAGATGCTGTTGTGTTGTCTTGTCCCCCCACAGCTGGAGCATCTCGCTCTCCACCCCCCCACCCCCCTGCTTTCCCTCCATTCAACCCAAACAACGCCTCTGTTCTTCCAGCCACACTATGCAGATTGTTTCAGAGGACAAGCGAGAAAAAGAAACAGATCGAGGGCGCAGGGGACAATGAAACAGCTGGCTATGTTAAAGCAGTTCATTTTGCTTTTCTGTATTTCTTTTCTCATATAGCCGTGTAACTGTATATTTGTATATGGGTGAGCAGTGTGCTCATCTCCAATGCTGCGTGTAGGTGTGAACCCTGCTGAATAAGTCATATAATCACTCCTCCCATGTAAACCGAGCCTCATTAAGCTATGCTTGGCTCCATGTTACAGTTAAAGGTCACAGCTCAGAAAAAAAAAAAAAATGCTCATCAGTAACAAGCAACATTGTCAAAATCAATGTTCAATCTGTATTTTGTTCTGCTTTCAAACTTGTCTGTTTAACTTAATTCTTCTGTATGGGCGCCTTGGTGCCAGATGTTTTATATTGGATACCAGACAGGTGATCATCCTATGAACTCTGAATGCTGTTTACAGTTTTTATATGGCTGGAAAGACTTCAACGTTTAGTGGAATTGGGGTCCTGAAAGAGAGAAATAAAGAATTAATTGTACATGGCTTGGTTGGGTTCTTAATTTTTTTTAAAAATAACACAACATTATATACTCAGACAGGGGAGAGGTAACACTTAATACACACCAATATTATTCCTTTTTAGTTTTATTGACAGTGGAAGTAATTTGATTGAGAAAAAGGTGAAAACAACACCAGTGACTCGTATGTAGTGTCCATGTTTTCCACTGTAATGAATGATGGATTATTCACATTGGAATTGTACAATGGCATGAAGGACTATAATTTTATAGATCTTATACACCTGTAACATTTCTTTTTATTTATTCATTCAGGTCTCAGCATCACTTGTTAGTTTGTCTTTATTGTCCATACGCTTTTCCTCCACATTAAACACGTTTAGTTCATCTTCCAGCCAGCAGGGGGAGACATTCTTGTGTAAATGTTTAAGAGAGGAAGCTCAAAATGGCGATCCAGGGACCAGGTAGTGGACGCGTTGCTATGGTTATAGACACGCTTTAGATCTAAACTCATTTCACAAAGTCGTGCACTATTATTTAGCTCAGACACACTTTATAGCGATCTTTATGGCTCTTGGTTTGACTGTGGTCAGTTAGCTGTGTTTTCTTTCTGTCTGCAGGGAGGTCTACGGGTCTCGTATCCTTTTCCACCGATTCAAATGTGCTTCGATGGTCTTAAAATGAGCCGTGGGACAGGGATGGTGTTGGTCCTTAACCCTGCTGGCAGCTGTCCTCCGTCCCCCTGCAGCTGCTGCTCAGCCTCACCAGCGTCTACTTCGCCTTCTTCTTCCTCTTCACCCTGGGTCTGATCATCAGAAAGAGTGAGGGATGCCTCCCTCCTCTCCTGTGAGGTCCGGTTCCAGGTTTGTTGGGCACCAGTGGTCAGTGAGTGTCTGCTCTGCTTCCAGGCCTGCTGCTGTCCTATCCCCTGGACGCTCTGGCCTGTGATGTGGCCCTCCTCTTCCTCCTGGCTGCTCTGCAGGGTCTCCACTTCTTCTTCGGTGAGGAAACACAGATGTCCTCTTTAGATGAGCTGTTAAAGCTAATAAAAGGTGTCAGAAATAGCTTTAACTTGAGGAGCATGCGTTCTAAATAGTTTTTATAGTGGATGAATATATAGACATTTTACATGTGCAGTCACGTCTTTCATCATCATACTAGTTCAGTCATATTCTAAATGTGTAAATAGTCACTATTAAAATATATATTTGTGTTTTTTGGAAGAAAAAATCTGCATTTACTCATAAAAATGTGTCCACTGTTTTTAATGTATGGCTTGTATTATTGATATTAATGTAGACATATCTAACAACTTTTGTTTTTTCTATCTTATATGTTTATGTTTCTGCATTTAGCAGACACTTTTATCCAAAGCAACTTAAGTAGATACAGTATAACAATGTTTTTCCTTTGGGTAAGTTGTCACATGACACGATGATTTAATGTTTAATCTAAACCTGACATTAATTGATAAGAGTATAAAGGCTAAAAGTTCATCTTTCCAACTTTGTTTTTATTGCTGTAGAAAGTGAAACTTAAGACTTGATTTTGGGGTTGAATGAGGACGTATGATATTAAAACCAACACCCCTTAAAATAAAGCGCTATTGATTTGTGTTGAGTTGCTCTGAAAAGGATAGTTGTCAGTAAACTGACTACGTGTCCGTCTGCCCTCGTCTGCAGGTGTGAAGGGGAACCTGACGGAGAGCGAGGTCTACATAGTGGGTAACCTCATGGTTACGGTGACAACTGTCCTGTTGACGGTCTACTTCCTGGTGTGGCAGACCTACGTGCTGCGAGCGGACGTGATCTTCTGCAGCGTCTTACTGGCTGTCTACGGCTTGGACGGAGTCCTCGCGCTCAGCACGCTGGCTCGATTCGCCAGGTGGGATCTGCTTTCCATAGTTTTCACGCTGCTGTGTCAGTCTCAAAGATGTTCATTTAGTCTGTGACTGACTGGGGACCTGTGCATGGGCGCTCACCCGGTGGGGCTGGGTGTGAGCTGGGATAAGCTAGAGCCTCCCACAGACCCTGAACTGGGTTGAGCAAGCAGTTGACGTGAAACAGATGAGGAAATGTTAAAGTTTCCTTCACCGAATGACAAAAAACAAAGCTGTAATTGAGTCTGTGACCCTGTGATCAAACTGCAGGCAGCTCCTTGGATTCACTATATCCTGAACCCAGCAACCTGCTCATCCAGTGAGCAAGGATCTGTCTACAACAGCCTGAGCTGAGTCATCCGGCCTCTGCCTCAAAAATCTAAAAGAATAAAAACAAATCTAGAAATCCAGTCTGTTGCGGTGTTTAAAAGCAAAATGAGGCCCTGAGACGTTGAAACCAGAAATGCTGACAGAAGAAGGGCCTCGGTTGGCCTGCACACATGCAAACACAAACATCTGAAGTCCAGTTATTAAAAGTATCCGGTGACAAACAGAGCAAACACTTGATGCTCCATTTGTTTTGATTGACAAGATATGTTGACGTAAGTAGCTTCTCAAATGCTTGTTTTTGATAAGCCTGACGGCAGTGAGCTTTTCCTTTGTTCTTGCTATTGTTCATGAATGAAATAAGCTCTGTTTCCTTTTAGGACGAGTCTGAATTATTGATATGGATTGCATTCATTTAAGTGATACTGTAGACCTTGGACGCCGTTGTTGCATCCTGGAATTTTCCTTCCAAGACGCATCCACAGATCACAACCTATTCATCTGTTCTGAAGTTATTGTCTGCTGCGCTTGACCCAAAAAACAAATCACTGGGGAGGAAATCTGAGATCAAAATCTTGTCTGCATGTGGGATGATTTGTTGCTTTGTATGAGAAATGCTTGGCACATGCATTTTAAGATGCAGTTCAATACAATAACAGATATTTCTACTTCCTATTTTTCAGTGTCTATTCATGAAGAAGAGCTTCCTTCATCATCTTTGTGGGTACAGCGGAACCAGCAAGTCTACATTTTTGAAGACTAAAAGAAAAATCAGTCAGGAAAAAAAACTCTTTGATTTATTGAGAGTTAATGGACAATCCTAACTTGTTTTTTTAAAAGGAATTATCTGATTATAATGCTGAGCTAGCCATTAGAACAGTTTGATCCCTGTATGCTGGCATGACAGACTTCTGACGTTTTTTATTTCTGAGAATATGGATCTCTTTTACATATTTCATGTTCAAGTTTTGTCCATTAGAGGGCAGAGTGGTTTTGATTAAAATAATTCGATTTCAACTCATGTTTGAAATGCATGAGGAGTCAGACTGTTGCAGTTTTTTTTGTTGTTGTTGTTTTTATATGTTAGTCATTACTGGGCAGAGGTCACTTTTTCCCATAAGGAAATCACATTCCTTACCAGTCCTGTGTTTTCACACCTCCCAAATCACAAGTTCAAAATGAATCTGATAACATATCTTTCTTTCGGCTGCCTCCTTTTGTATCAGTCCCATATGTCTGCGCTTTTTCAGGGCTGGTCTGTTAGTCATTTCCAGCTCTGCTTTTCTCAAACAGGTGATTTTTCAGCCCTGACAGCTGAGGTTAGGTTAATAATCAAACCCAGTAGAAAGGTTACCAAAGTAAACAGCTCCAAACAAATCACACCTCAGACCGCCCCTGCTTGAGCAACCGCCCGGCCCACTCAGCCAAAGTCTACAAAACATTCCTGTTTCGTCCCTTTAATGCTGATTAAGGATGCTCTCTGCAGGAGCCCTGGTCAGACAAAGTGGTCACTCTCACCACAGTGTCACTGAGACCTGGGCAGTGCTGCTCTCCTCTTACTCCCCTGTCAGTCTGCCAACATGACTCATTCAACTAGTTAGGACCGGCTTTTTGCTTTACAAACAGTGGGTTTGACTTGTTTAGGGTGTCACACTAATATTTTGAAGATGTTTTGCAAGAGAGGAAAAATAAACTTCTCTTGCCTTTAAAAAAAAAAAGTATTCTAATGCTGTAGATATGAAAGTAGGCAGCCCGATCTGGGCAGAAATGGTAGAAACACCAGGACACCGGTCGACCTTTGATTTAAAATCCTTCTGTGTTGATGATCGAGGGGGTTACATCACCAACATGTGTTCCAAGTGTCCTGTCTGAAGTGCGAGCCGCTCCTGCATCTGCGGGGCGTCCAGGTGAGGGCTCCTCCTCCTCCTCCTCCTCCTCCTCCTCCTCAGATAGAGTTACCTGCGCACTCGCCAGCCGGCGCCTCCTCCTCCTCCTCCTCCTCCTCCTCAGCTGCCGCGTTTCTGAGAACTGACGGCCCACGGCTGGTGTTTATTGCCTCCGTCCCGGTCAGATCGCGCGTTTTCCCGGTGGAGCAGAGTGCGGACGGGCTGGAATGACGGGCTGATGTTTGGGGCGCTGTCTGACTGAGCATCTGCTTCGGAAAAACACAGCTGTAAGTCCCCGAGACGTGGCAGAGAGAAGTTTTGTGTTGTTTGGCGGCGTGTTGTTTGGCATCCTTCCCCCGGTGCGCAGGAGTGGGTCCACAGGGCCCCCAAATCAAAGAAGAACCTGGCAGGTTTGGCTCAGGCTGCTCCAGAGCATTCTCACGTGATCTTTGGTGATCTTGGGCTCCTTAAACTGATAATTCTTTGCTCTCTCAAATCTTACTGTTTAACCGGGATTACATCTTCAGACTGACTAGTTCACGTTATGAATCTGCATGCTTCAGTCAGGAGCCACGTGAGGCTTCATGTCAGGTGTGGAGGGGTCACATTTGGCTTGACTGGTCTGAATAAAAGCCGGACTGGTCACTGGTGCATGCCCAGTAGATTTACGTACATCATTCAGGCTTTACATGTCAGCCTTTGTTTATTCTGAAAATGGATGTTTGCACAAAGGGAAGACGGTCATAATCCACTGGCCTACATTTAATCAGAAAAACTGGCCCTGGGAGCTGCTGCCTGTGTAATCAGTCTAAAAAGCATGTGATCTCCATGTGCCTAAGTGTATGACAGGTTGTCATTTTTAGTCACAATAGCTTTATGCATGAGCAGCAAAATAATAAAGTAATTAAGTTTGAAGAATTGCTTGCTTTTTATTCTCAGCCAAGTACACATGATGAACACACACTGCTCACATGAGAAACGGATGCCAGGATGTATGTGGCTCAGTTTATTTAACTCCAGACCTCAACCCCGCTGATAATCTTTTGGATGTACTGGATAAGGCTTTACTCTTCTTTTTCAAGATTTGTTTTGTTTTCATAAAGCCAATTTCTCAGATAACCAAATATGAACAAAAGTTTTCTACACAGCCATAAATCTACCAAAGAACTATTTCATTTAACTCATGTATTTAAGGAAATTGGACTGTGTCAAGTGCTCTTTGCTGTCTGAATTGTATGACACAGCAGTATGGGGCAAATGACATTTCATAACATTTCGTCTGAATCTTTGCTGTGTTTTGCTTCATAACACCGTACCTCCTTCACACCTTATGTGATGTCACACACTGCCTTCATTACAATGTTCGGCTCCACAGTCAGAGGAGTGTGATGTCACACTACACACAAACAGCAAACTGAGGGATGCTGGTGGCCCCTGTCAGTGTTTTTTAACAGCTCCCTCATAATCAGCCCTCACAGCATGTGGTGATTCATTTAAAAGGCATCGTAAGTCTAAAATCAGATATGTCTTATCTTTTAAGTGATTTTTCAAGAGGCAGAGGGTAAAGTCCATACTGCTCATGTAATGCTATGCCCACATATTTTTCCATACATTAACCCGGTGACACCATCCTGTAAAGCTTCAGCTATCTTGATATGTACTGATATACACACATTTAATGTGTTGCCGCCTTGAGTTTTTACGTCTTTTTGGTTGAAGACTTAATCCAAAAGGGTTAAGTACGTCACCATGGGTGTTTCGCTTTTGTTTCAAATGGTGATCAATGTGAGCTAGTGCTTCTAAACAAATTACAAAATTATCATTTTTTTATTTGCTGGTTATTAAAAATAATTATTTAAAAGACGTGCAAGGATTTACACTTTGCGTAGAGTTTATTTGTTTTTTTTTTGTGGGTTTTTTTCTGTCACGGCAGTTTTACAAGGTTCAGGCTAGAAACTACTATGACAACAGACTGCCTGCCTCCAAAAGCATAGAGGGAACTTTGCAAGGCTGGAAAACATGCTCAGGTCATTGCTAGAATGTGTACATATAGTCAGTACAGTACAGTATCTTAATCTGAAAAATGTATACAAATAAAATCAATATTGACACGGAAATTCAAGCAGTCTGGTAGACTTGATAGTAGAGAAGATTTAAATACAATAAACGTCTGCAACACATTTCCAATGAGGGATAGGGCTCATGCTGGGTTATTTTCTCTGCAAAAGAAGTCATAATTCTGAATGGAGGTGTGCAGATGGCTGTGTGCCGTGAGGTTAACAACACATGACACCCAGTCTGTTGTCCTCAAGCCTGTCTGCCTCCTGAAACCTGGCAGCAGGCCAGGGCTGCGAACAAAGGCAAGAACAGGAGATGACCAGAAAGATAAGAGCTGGAAGAGGAAGTCTGTCGTTTCTGCAGATTTCACTAAAAGTGAAGTAAATACGGTCGGTTGTGGAAGCGTTCAGCCTGGGAGCAGCCATTCAGTGGTTCATCCTGTGAGACCTGTTTTGATTTGCCCTCACTTTGTTTCAGAAGACTTGAGAAGATTATCTTTCTAAGCTGGTTATTTTTATGATCTGCAGTGAGATAAGCTTGAGTGAAGCACCTGAAGCTGTCACATAGAGTCTGACTGGTCCACCATATTGCCATGTTTAGTAAAAAAGAAAAGGTCTAATATTAAGAAATTAAATGCTACTTTTTTATTTATTTTGTGGGGAAACGTTCACAGTTCCACCAAGCAATAAAATGTCACTTAATATCAGTTTTTGTTGTACTAGAAAACTTGAAATTGTTTCTGGTGACACGCTATCCTGACTTGTCATTAATAATGCAAACTGAACCGGTTCATTACAGTAGTACGTGGCTCCTTAAAGTCTAAAAGTCACATAAGGTGATTATTATCTCCACCACTTTACCCATGAGTGAAAAACGCTTATCAGTATTTAATGCCGTGATTAAGTCACCGGAAGAGGAATAAAATGGTGCATTCAGTGCATCTTTCCAGGTTCTGTTGTGGGACAAAAACGGGGTATGGGAAGCCATAGTTACAACTATATATATTACATAACGTGCCGCAGCATGCCCTGACAGACAAGTTGAAGTCTGAAGTCACAGAAGGAGAGGTGTGGGAGGCCTTTGTTCTCTTTTCTTCTTCACCCTAATCTGTCGGACTTGAAGTCAGTGTGCTCTTACACAAAGCTTTTTCTTCTCAGGCGGCACAAATTATTCAATAGTTAGTGGGTCTGTATATAAAAACCCAATCAGATTAATTAGTGCCAGTTATGCAGATACATCGGCAGAATGGATCTAATTTCCCACATCGGCCTGCTGTTGTCCTGACACGGTTCTTTTACTATGTTCAGGTCAGGCCCTACACCTGGCTCTGTGTGGATGAACAGGGGCTGTGATACTTTATACTTCAGCTTTGCATATCGTATCTGACACCTTCATAAGGCAGCTAACACAGCTTTACCTTGGGGCTCTGGAAATTTCCTGTAAATCTTAAACAGCGTCTTATATGTGTCCAGTTTTTTCTTCACCATTTTAGTTAAAGATTCATTCTTTCCTTGCGAATGTTAAGTTAATGAGGCCCATTAACAGTAGATATCTTTAGTTTTTTATCAGAAAACTGTATTTTCTGTTACACATTGACCATTGCCACAAATCAGTGAACCAGGGTCTCCTTTTGCTGCATTGAGTTGATGGTTGACTGATGTAAGGCTATGAACCACTCTCGGGGGAATACCCATGTTGGGAAGCAGCAGCTGTCCCACTGAACTGGGTGAGGACAAACTGTGTGCGTTGAATTAGAAAATGTTGATTTTTCATTTTATTTTATTTGTATTTAGATAGATTAAAGATGCTATACCAATATCCTTTCCAAAAACCAGCTGACTTTTCAAGCGTTTCCCGCACTTAGAACAGTCTTTAAAGAAGCTGTTCAGTTGCAAAACTAATATGAATGTGGCAGTTTTCTTTGTTAATTTCTGTTGCAATAAATCTAAAACAGCTGTTCCAGAGAACTTGTTAAACAAGTTGAATCAGGATTGCCTTACATTTGTGGAGCTGTTACGGAGTTTTTTAGATTCAAATTAAAAAGAAAATATGTAGGATTTACAAATCGCGAGGTGTGTAGAAGATGTAGTGTGGATTAAATTTTTCTCATTGGCAATTGCTGTTTTCCTCTCATTGTTCTTCTTCTGTTTCTTGCTCCAGGTGAATGCCTGAAATTATGAGTGCCCCAGGACCTCTGTCGAGGCCAGCCAAGTGAGTTTCACACACATTCCTGTGGCTTCCTTCTAGGTATTCACCTTTCTGGGTGCTTGCTAATTGCATTCTGCCGTATTACTATTGCGCAGGCACAAGAGAAATCTCTAACCCAGTTTGTGGAAGGTGGTTTGGGTCAGGGACTTTGGGCACAGAGAGACTCTGTTGAGAGTTGTTTGCTTTGCCTGTGCTCCAGCCTCCCCCCTGCGCCCTACTCCCCCCTCCTACTCTCCCTTTTCCACTCTCACTCTCCCTGGTCCATATGTTCAGGATCGCAGACTAATCTCATCCAGTGCTGGCCAGTCGGTTCCCCGCATATCGCCTCTATATTTTTGTGGGATACTGTGTTGATGTAAAGCGGCAGTGTGGGAGGGTTTCTGACAGTGACATCCAGGGGTGTAGGGGAAAAGATGAAGGGCATCAGGCGTAACCCCGTCCCCTCCGCCTCTTGTAATTGCAGTGGAGTGGCCCGATCGGACAGCAAGATCAGCGCTAAGGCCCTCTATGGTAAGTAGCTTTGGTGGAGTATGTAAAGGTGTAGCACGGCTTGAATATAGTTTTTTCCTGTCTCTTGTTCACACATTTTCTTTTACATATCAATATATTTAGCTGTATTCTGCTTTTAAATGACATTTTCCTTCCCCTAAGCTGATATTGAAGAGGTTGTACACTTTCTTTTTCAAGGACTACTTGAATGCATTTTTCAGGTCATGTTTTTTATTCTTAATCTGTTCTACAATAATATCAATAGACTTTAATGCGATGATAGTTTGAGAACCACCAGCTAATTTTGACGCTTAATTGAATCTTGTTTGAGAAAAGAATATCTGGCATTAGCCTTCTCTTCACTCCTTTAACTTAAACACGGAAAGCACACAGATTTTAACTGGTGCTCTCGCTGACATGTTTTTCCCACCCTAGGATGAACAATTACGTGGTAATATACTTAATGTCTTTCCTACATCATCGTCCTGCTAAAAACTCTCAAGCCCCTTCCGCCAAATGTTGTTTCTGAAACAGATTGTGTTTTTTAGAAGCTTCAGTCATTTAAAAACCCGATAGAAAACCTCACTTTGACCTTGTCTTTGATACATCTTCGTATTTGAGCAGTGTGGATTGGGACAGTTGTGGACACAAATCACAACAATTTTCTATTTGCTATGCAAATTACACACTCAGGAAATTAGGACTTTCCCTCTGTGCTATGCAGCAACATCCGTGGGGCCCAACTCGACTATCACAGTCCTCTCCAGTGAACACACACATTCATGGACACTGATAAGAAGGCCAAGGTCCTGCTAAGGGGCCACGTCGTGCTCAGTGTGGTGACACCTCTGTCAGACTCTGAGGATTATGGGAGGGGAAACGGGCTGAATGGCAGAGAACATGATTTTCCAGCTCTCCTTTTGCATATTACATACCGGGATTAGCTGTGAGAGGCATCAGCCTGTTTTTTTGTGCGTCGTCACTCACTGACACTCTCAGATGTGTTTATGTTGTCTTATGTTGTCTCTCATGCATACACGGAAGGACCTGCTTGTGTTGCATAAGTGCTCCATTTAAATCTCCATTAATAGAATGATGGCATGATGGGATGTTTTCTTGATTGTTTCAGCTATGCATGTAGGTGTGCGTGTTTGTGTGAAACATCTCATGCTAGTGTGCAGGGTGTGCCTGTTTTTAATGTGTGGTTGGAACAGGGTGGGGATACCCAGCTCTTGCAGGTGAATAAAAGACACATTGAAAAGTGGAGAGGAAATAGCAGACTCTGCCCCTTTTTCTCTGTTGGTCCACCCCTTGTTGCCTCAGACATGAGCTCACTGGTCGCTTTCAACTCCTCCCCCCAACATGGAGAAATATTTTCCAACCGATCAAACAATCCACTCAGAAAGAAGCCTCCAGCAGTGTACAAAAATAAAACTATCTTTGCTACACGACTGTACTGTTCCAAATTTAGAAAAGACTGAAATGGCATGCGATGGTATTGTAGGGTTGCAAGATGTTCCCAAACAACCTGACTGTGCACCTTGCTGTCTGTGAAATATTTTTGAGCCTTGAACTCATCCAAATAGCCACAGGGTGCGCCCACTCTTGTGATCTTTGTGGAACATCCAACTGTATGCAGGAGGAGCCCGTGTTGTTTCTCAATGGCTCATATCCTATTGTGTGGCAGATGGTCACCACTACCTTCTCACTGCAGGGCAGCCACAGCACGCCCGTCCTCTTCAACCCGAGAGTGCACCGGCCAAAACGGAGCTGAAGATTTGGATAGAGTGCTGCTCACACATCCCTGAATAAACATGTACGCTAACGACAGCAGAGCAATCTTCCATATGCAAACCTCCCCGTCATTCACCCAGAGTGTGCATCAGACAACTGATGCAAATGATGCCCAGGTCCTCCCACCTGATCTGTTATCAGCTTCTTTAGGGTGAGGCAGTAAAGGGTCACTCTGGAGAGATCATCTCTGGACTTCGGACTATCAGCAGTTATTAAGTTTCTCAGACTATTTCTTGCTAAGGAGCATGTCTCAGTCAGGTAACCGGCTTTTAGGGTGAGATTGAATGGGTGGAGGAGGAAGGCTTTACTCTGTTTTCTTTTGTAATGCCTGTGTTTATATGAAACCGAATATCTCTGATAGCTATTGTGGTTTCATTTGAGCCTCTCTTGCATGGCGGGCTGAGAGATGTGTTGATGTGATACTTTTCCGTCTACAAATCTTTGTGGACACAGCTGCACAGGTCTGCAGCAAAAGGATGCCCAGCAGTTTGAGCTAAAAGCAGTTTGTGCCAACACAATTAGTTATTGTTAGATGGATTAGGCTTTTTGTATACTGGACTTTCATTATGATATTGTGCCTTGTATTTTTGTAATAATCTTAATCAATCAAACTAAATTGTAACATTCTATCAATCAGGTTAAGTTTGGTTGTTTTGGATTTGAATAGGTTTGATACCAAGCCTCAGGTTTTTTTAAATGGGATGGTCTGATTGATGTGGATTGTTTATGGTTATTATTATGTGCCAGGGAATTGTGTTTTTATTTTACTGCTCACTGATTCTGGAGACTGAATCGTGGACTGACCCGTGTGCCTGCTAAGTGGCTCTTATTGCAAGCTGTTGCAATGCTGTGAATTGATTGGCACACATTTCAATCATTAGTAAAACATGAGGCGGGCTCGACTTTCAGATCAACACTTGACGCTCGTGTTTCACCTGCTGAGAGCCAAGCAGGAAGGAATCAGCTGAAAGGAAATGGCAGGAACAGGGAAGACAATTGCTTGCGTCATTTGAACAGAACAAAACCATCCCCTTTAGAAATCTGTTTTCATGGCAAAGCACATGTAACAACTCAGCGAGGTGTTCATCACTTCAATGACCCAATCAGTCAATTGTAAATATTGGACAAATATTAGAATTTGCTTAAGAACATAACTTTGCAAAGTCTTCTGCAAACAGCATAGCTTTTGTGTAAAAATACACAAACATAGATGTGAAAAGAATTTGAGTGGAATCAGAATGTTGACTCTTTTGGGTGGTGACCTGGTATAAGAGCTGGCATTAGACTTAATAGGACCCAAATGTCATTTAACCGTAATTGTTATCTGCAGACATTCACTGTGTAAATGGGTCAAAAGCACATAGGCACGCTCGTTTAATATCACACAGTCACACAAGGGCCTTAGTCAGCTAGTCACGCAATGCTGTTGTCAGCATCTGTGTTTGGAGGTGCACGCCACCAAAAATGTAGTCTCACTGTTAATCTGACTGTAAAGGGTGAGCCATATGTGGAAATCGACACCTGTTGCTATACAAATTTTTTAGTCAATTGCAGACATTCATAGTGGCAGTAGTGACTGCAAAGCATTTTATAAGCTAGTAGCACAGGAGAGCAGCCAAGAATGAATGTTGTTGTCATCGACCTTTGACCCTGCGGCAAATCTGTGCCCTACTCAATCTTTTTCGTATGGCGATCCACATACTCTTTGATGTGAGATTCAATAATTACCCACTCAGTTAAGCCTGATTGCATTTCTAAAGAAAACATAATGCAAAAGTTTGATGAAAGAAAAGTTTGACCGTCTAGGTTTACTGTATCCTGCACCACTAGTATAAAGCATTAATTATACTATTTATTATTTACAGAGCATACACGTCATAGGTGAAAGCTCAGCAGAGTTGTTTACTGTTGGTCGAGTGTTCCCATAAGATATGAAAAAAAACTTGCACACATATTTTGCGGCCACTTCCTTATTACCCTGCAGTTCTTTTAGCTCACACTTCAGTATTTCATTCTTCTGCTCCCTCTGCTTGAAACCAAAACATGTGGGCTTATGGTCAGTAGTAGCATTGATGTTTGAATATAACGAGGTTACAAGAAAATGATTTTTTCATCAGCAATTTTCTTGTTTTGTTACCCACAGAACAGCGGAAAAAGTACTCCAACTCCAATTTCATCATGCATGAGACGTCGCAGTATCACGTGGAGGTAAAAAACTTCGGAACTATTTGTTCTCATTGAAGCTAAATGCAACAGTTTTAATTTGTAACCCTGAAATATGTATGAGGTGATATTTATACTTTATTGTTAGTGCTTTTAATAGGTGAGAAGCTAGTGTATCAGGTGTTAGAAAAGGTAAACGAATGGCGGCAATGAAACAAAGGAAATTTAAACATTGTGAAAAATAACATAAATGAGGAAATGTTGGAAAAATGTCCTTCTTTGTTGATCTGTTTCATCATTTATATGCTACTCAGCAGAGTACATCACTCGATTCAATAACGATTTTATTGATGTTTTTCTGCCTGAAGTTTGATCATTGCGTTTAGGTAACAACATAAAACAAAACTTCAACCTCATTTTACTCTTCATCTGTAGTGTTAAAATTGACTTATGGTGAAAATCTGTGAATATATACAAAGAAAGGCTTAAAAAAAGGATAGATAAAGATTTTCATTTTTTTTAAAGTTAGGAAATCATCTGTCACCTTTATGTAAAAGATATAATAAAGAAATAAAAACCTGAGATATAAGTGTTATAAAGGTGCTTTGAGTTCAGGAGATGAAATCTGACACATTTGATTGCTTTCATTTACAGGAACCCTGTTGTCATAAAACAATAAGCTTTTTTGATTGCAGCTGTGCGGGGGCTTATGATAGATAGATATGTGCACTGGGTCAGCAATGGTGCTGAACTAGTACTGCATCAACATACATTAGAAAGTCATTTTTCAAATATCCCTTAGTATCACACATGAGCATACAGTCACAGTTAAGAATCTCACCGATAATGGCAGTACTCAATTCTTTTAATCAGATAAATCAAAAGAGAAATTCACTTAAAATGTCTGCTGAGGGTATTGTGATAGTATTTTTGTGATGAATGAGATATTTATTACTAATAGCTTAACCGTAGGTACCACTCAGAGATCTAAACCTGGACAACAACATCGTACAAAAACTTAACTGTAAAATAAAGAAAGTGAATGGTATTACAGCCAGTATGGTGAAAAATATGAAAATGATTAAAAATATACATTTTCAAACAACTAATTAAGTAAGGGGTGGAATGTGACCTTAATTGCTTCGACTTAATTGTGATTTTCCAATAGATGTTTTAGTGGATTTATGTTCATCCGCCTTGGCACAACATACTGTGAAAATACCTTAAAAAGTAGGAATTTTAGCTGTGAACCAAATCTACATTTTTAGACACTTCAAAGATATAATTAGATTCAAACCAATTAGAATCCAATTACTGTGATATAATAAGAAAAGATTCCAGTTAATGACATTCCAAATGCATCCAATTGTATACAGAGCCAATTTTTAAAGCCAATTTCCTTGCTAAGGAAACCTTTAGACTTCTCTTTGATCAAATCTACAGTCTGAGTAAGCAAAACCAGACCCAAGGAGGGTGTCCATTTGCTTTTACTTGCTGGGATTTTGGGGGACAGTAGAGAGGCAACAACGCCATAACAGCAGCTCAGGGATACCTGAAAAGATGTAAAAACACAAATTGGTAACAACAATGGCAGACACAGAAAGAGAGTAGCCAGCTCTTTCAGTTCCATCTTTCATGTCATGCTCTAGAGGCGGTTTTACTCTGCATATATGGTGCTGCTACTGACAGCCGTTTCCTTCTCAGCACCTCTCCACATTCATGATGGACAAGACAGAGTCGATCGTCACGGTGGACGATGCAATCAAGAAACTGATTCTTTTGGACTCAAAGGGTAAAATCTGGACCCAGGAGATGCTGCTGCAGGTGACTGATAGGGCAGTCAGGCTGCTTGACTGTGACACACAGGTAATGCATCTTTTAATTCTCTAATGTCATTTCTTGCTTTCTTCACATTTATCCTCAAGAATTTCCATAGTATTATTATTATATTTTTACCACACCCAGATTGGTTTGTTCTACCTCATTTCTTCAAATCGTTCTTTTTTTTTTTTGTCGCGTTCCTGCAGGAAGAACTTGAGAACTTCCCTCTCCCCACGATTCAAATGAGCCAGACGGTGCTGAATCAGACGCGTTACCCGTCTGTGCTGCTGCTCGTGTGTCAGGACAAGGAGCAACACAGACCAGACATTCATTTCTTCCACTGTGATGAGGTGGAGGTGGGTCTGAATGTGAACATTAAATTTGATGATTAGATCATGATTTGATCATTTTGGGTTTAATTTCTTGATAATTCAATGCTGATATTGAGTGAGCACTTGGTCAGTTTACTAATATGTCATGTTGTTCATTAGAAAGATTTAATTGTAAATGCAAGAAGTGAATATTTCCTGCAGACGTTGAAGATGCATCACAAATCAATTTAAACAAATTAAGAGACAAAAAGCATGCATCTGCAGTGTGTTTCCACATGCCCGCCTTACTAAGTTCTGTAGGAGAAGATCACACTTAAGAAATATTCACAGTACGATCCACAGAATAATAGATTCATTTATAAAACAAAGACTGAGGAGAGAAATTGATTTGAGATTAGAGAATCTGAATTCTGCTGTAGGTCATGTAAACACACTCAACTGAAGGATGGTTCTGGTAGATTATTTTTTCTCTTCTTTATTTTTCTTCAGTTTTTCTTCTTTTTCAAATTTGTTGTAGCACCATTCTGAGAAAGCCTGGCACATTACTGTGAAATTTATATCATACCAAACTACCATACCATTACTTGTAAAAAAGTGTCCAAATGGGTGCAGAAGAGGAGCTATTCATTCAGGCATTCAAAGCTTCAGAACCTGAAAAGATTTCCAGCTGTAAATGTCTGTGTTGATGTTTCCCAAGCCCTGGAAAAATGCAGGGAAAACAGTCCATTGAGAGCAAAAGGGAGGTTTGGTTTGGCTGAAACCTTATAAGATGACCTTTTGTGTCTTTCCTCACTTCCAGGCTGAAATGGTCCACGCAGACATAGATAGTGCCATTGGAGACAACAAGCATGGGAAGAAAATGAGACTTCAAACTCTGAAGTGAGAGGAGTTCTGCTTACACACACATTTCAGCAGTCAAATGCATATTTGAAGTAGTCCTAGCCATTCAGCTAACTTGACGTATTTTCCTTCAGGGTGAATCAGGAGAAAATGAAGCATCAAAGAGAAACCATTCTCCCCCCGTCAGCCTCCAAGAGCCCCGCATCTGCTGCAACAGGCCGAGTGGCAGCAGCTGCCTACACGCAGGGTAAGAACACATATATGCTCACATAGCTCTCACCATGACATGCACACTTTGCTGCATTTCTGCATTCTTTGAATTGTCACGTCATATTTGAAATGGTTGAATATAGACAGACGAGCTTCTGGACAAAGTGACTCGGAGTCACATGAAAAGCTGGCCCAGCGCATTGAGAAGGATGTGGTGAGCATTTCCTGTCCATCATGCTATTCCTTCACACAGCTCCTTGTAGGAAACGATAACCCTTCAGACCGATTTTTTGTCACCTTCAGCAAATCCTCAACTGTGCTCTGGATGACATAGAAATCTTTGTGGCACGGCTGCAAAAGATGGCAGAGGCCTTTTCCCAGCTCAACCAACGCAACAAGAGTAAGAAGAATAAGAAGAAAGGACCAGCAGGTCTGTTTTCTTCTTCTGTGGTGGCACAATTGCGGTGACAATATACTCATATTGCTCACAATACTATGTTTGTGTGTTTTTGCTACTTGTGACCCAGGACTTTCATTCATTGATGGTTATATGGGTGGTATCAGTGGCCAGTCTAGACTTTCACTGTTGGGGTTCAGTAATATTATTACTTCTTTTTCACTTTTCTTTCAAGATAAGTGCAGGTTTAGAGTGGATTAATTTTCTAATGATTCTATTCCAACCAGAGAAAAATTACTGAGTCATAAATAATTTTGTTTTGTGATGATTATAGAATGTAATAATATTACTATGAATGCGGAGTGATGTTTTATCCCCAACAGTGGCAGTGTCATGACGCTTTGTTTTTATGTCAACACAGTGTTATAAATGTGTGCCTCACCAGAGACGGCCACAGTTTGCGTTTCACCTTCAAAAGTGCAGAGTAAATGGGTTTTATGATCCCTGAATATAACGGCAGATGTTCTAAAAGTATGAAAATTCTTGATTTTAAAGAATTTTTTCTCAACTTGTGGGCTGGGGCTTTTGTGCTGTGTTGTGCTTTCGATCCGTTTCCATCAATCAGGTGCAGTTAAAAACTGTGAATATTCCTGAAAATACTACCACAGTTTCAAATTTTAAAAGTGGATGTTGTCCATTTGTCTTTTTTTACCTTTTGAGCCCCAAGTTGAGATGAAGCCCCCCCCCCCCCCCCCGTAGGCAATGTCTAGGTTTTTTTGTTTTTCTTCCTATTGTAAACCTAAATCTGTAAACGTGGTCATGCGTTAACCATTACCATATCGCCCAATCCCCAGGTTTAACTAATATTTACGACTCTGAACCCTGATCAGAAAGTGAAGCTTATGAGCTGTGTGTTGTGCAACATGTCTGTGTGGCAGGCTGGGAACTGTGCGGTGTACGTTGGCTCATTGTTGCTCTGATTGCTTACAGAGGGCATGCTCACCCTGCGGGCCAAGCCCCCCACTGAAGCCGAGTTCATTGACAGCCTGCAGAAACTGAAGCTGGCCCTCAACCTCTTGGTGAGCTATCGCAGCTTGTAAACCCTCCCGCTCAGCCCTTCCTTCATCACCTCATCCTGTATTCCTGTCACTCTGCCTCCTGCAGGCCAAACTGAAGAAACACATCCATAACCCGAGTGCGTCTGAGCTGGTCCACTTCCTCTTTGGCCCTTTGGAGCTGGTAAGAGCTTAATATCAGAATGTCTGAACTTAAGATGGCTAAAATGGATGAAGCACTCTTAAATACACAGATATATGACTTGTTTTTTCATTATTTAGCTGAATATGTTGAAACATTACATTTGATATTAACCTAGCTCATGTATCTTGAACCAATAAAGAACACATATTAACAATTCCACTGAATAAGAGTTGTCAGTCGCTTACATTTTTCCCACAGGGCATTCAGACATTCACCTTGTTGTTTTTTTTCTTTCTCTGGAGCCGCACCCACTGCCACTCAACACCACTCTCACTCATTTAGAATGGTGTGGTTTTTGGCTCTAATGCAGCTGCCGCCACACTTACATAATGTTGGTTTCCCTGAGCCACAGTGTTCAGCCACTCCTTCGATACTGCTGGGTAGAAACATGCTAATATGGACTGTGATCTTTGGATATGCTGGGTTTGTTTCATATTGAAACTGAACCAAAGCAGCCATTCTCAGAATGTGGCGCCAAGACCTCTTGCTGACTGCAGCTGCACCACATCTGTGCTCCCCTACAGCATTAATGGGGGGGTAATGTGTTCATTTACAATGTTTAGAACCCTTAGGATGTCCATGTTTTGAAAGTTTTTTTTCTCCAAACCTGTTGCCTCCATGACCAGACCTCAATTAATGGATGTAATAAAAATTACTGACACTATTTTTTTTAGTGACTTGTTGGGATTACAGCCAGCAGAAATGTTTTCAGTTATTTTCCTCAACAACACAGAGTAAAAGATTCTTAACTTTTACTTGATTGTTTGATTCTAGATCGAACAACTTGAAATCATGGTACAAGCATTGTTTTTTTTTTTTACAATGCTTGCATTAGCTCTGAACCATTTTAAAAGCTTAAGTTTGAAAATTGTCAGTATTTTGCTGAAGAAAAAGCCAAAAATACTAAATGCCTTTGGATGTACTTTGTTTAGCTGTTGTAAACCTTTGGACGTGTCTCCAGGTGCTTCAGAGCTGTGGGAGTCCTGAACTGGCACGTTCAGTTTTCTCCCCTCACCTCTCCAGAGATGCTGTGGACTTCATACGAGGACAACTCAGTCCTAAGGAGACCACCATCTTTGAGTTGCTCGGGGATGGATGGACCAAACCCCGGTACAGCACATGCACTTTATTTTCTATATGTACACACACGCATAGGTTCAGGGTCACCTTTGGATCATTCCCTCACTCTTCCTCCTACAGAGCCGAATGGCCGAGGGATCAGTACGCCCCTCTATATGTCCCAAGGTTTCGGAATGGCTGGGAGCCACCAGCAGAGCTTTTCATGACAGCTCCCTGGGAAACCGAGGGGCCATCAGGACAGTTTGGGCCCCCCACCAGCCCCGATTACAGGAAACACTCGCCTGAGGACGTGAGTGATTTGTTAGTTAGCCGTCTGCTGAATTTAACCATTAGAGATGTATTATATAATAAATGTATTTTTCTGTCCTTATTTAGTATTATGGAAGTCATTCTCCAAGCTCATTGAATGGGTAAGTTAGGAAGTCTGGGAACTTTCTTGGGCATTTCAGCTAATACACAAAAAACATGTGGGACTATCCTTTTATGTGTGTCTTCAGGTCTTACAGTGAGATGCCCAGCACCCGCAAATATGCCAAAATCCGCTACCACTTTGTAGCGCGGAATGCCAATGAGCTGTCAGTGCTGCAGGATGAGATCCTCGAGGTTGATACGTCGTATTTTTATTTATCAGCTCATTGCTGTTGAACACTGTGTGTGAACAGGGAAGCGTTTTCAGTGCTGTTGAGTGACTGATGTTTGATTTTTTGCAGGTAATCGAGGATGACAAACAGTGGTGGAAACTGCGGAATCGCAGTGGGCAGGCCGGATACGTCCCATTTAATATCCTGGATGTGGTGAAGATAGAAGAGCCAGAGGGCCCCTTCAGCCAGGTGACCAACCCACTGGACATACTATACATCCACTGAGACCTTTAAATAACAGCACCCTCATGATTGCATGGTTGTTAATTTGCTTGTTGTCTCGGGCTGGGATCTTCTCAGTTTATTACATCTCTTGATATATCCAGGCACACAACAGTTATCTGAAGCTTTTGCAAATGGGTAAATTAGATTGATTTTGATATCTTTTTAATTCCAGTCAATAGCACTGATATAGAAGGGAAGGGAAGGGAAAGGATACATTGAATGCAACATTTAGATGATCTTGCTTAATAGCGGGCCAGTGCTGTCAGCCTGCAGCAGCTGTGTGCAACCAGTTTTCCCTGTATGAAAGAGTTACACGCCTATTTTGTTCTTTGGCCCCTGGGCAAAAATGTATGACCCAGATTTAGGGTTGAGAAAAAACTTTTTTCTGGAATAACTCTGTGGTTTTTGTGTCATGCTTGTGTTTTGCAGAAAGGGTACGGGTCGTCACCCTCTGGGTCTCTGAGTCATGGAGACAGTTTCAACAGGGGTAAACCCAAAGATAGAAGTGAGTGAACAGGATAAAATGAACAAATTCTTGTAAATGTAAGCGTACATGCACTTCTGTAGGGCTGTTCTAGTCGAGCTGACTGCTCAAAGCGTTTTTCACTACATGTCAGGGCGACCAAACGTCCTCTTTTGCCCGGAACATGGAGTTGAACCATTGACCCTCCAGTCAGTGGACAACTGCTTTTCTCCGGAGCCACAGCCACCCTTGATGCTATTTGACTTTTTTTTGTGTTTACATCCTTCATGTCTTTGCATTGCAGTTATGGATGAGGTCAACAATGAGCTCTTGATTAAAATCACCGCCAGCAAAACGCAGCCAAACAGGAGGATCCGTGTTGAGAAATCCTCAGGCTCTCAGGTGCCGCTCACCTCTGACTCTAACCCAGAGCAGGTGACCACGTGGCTCAATTCCAAAAATTTCTCAAAACCGTAAGTATCCCATGATATTCATCCATACACCTCTCTTCTCATTTCACTGACCCCCAGGGGCTTAACTTCTCAGTTAATCAGATGCTCTGGTGAACTAAGATATATACTTTATTTACTGTAATCTTTGTTTGTGTTTTAATGTATCTAAAAAAATGTTTCACTTTATTGGTCTGAACATTGATCCAATGCTAAAAATGCACAAGGCTGTTTTAAATACAAACTCAGAGCACCTTGTAATATTTTCTTGATGTTTAATTGTTTCTTCAGAATTCTTTAAATGTTCTCAGAATTTAGCACCAAATTGAAATTGTGTCATGCTTGAGTTGCAGCAATGTGCTCTCTGCTTGTTTCGAGGTCCATGTAAGAAATGCAGTTTTGGTGAATGTGTCACTGATTTGTTCGACTAATTCCGCAGGACTGTGGATTGTTTGGGGATCTTGACTGGAGCCCAGCTCTTCTCCCTGAACAAAGAGGAGCTGAAGGCAGTGTGTGGAGAGGAAGGTAGTCGGGTCTACCATCAAGTCACCGTGCAGAAAGGAATGCTGGAGGTTGGTCATCATTTTCTGTCTGTGAGAGCATGCATGCTGCTTATAAACCCCGTTATAGTCATAAAGAATCCAAATCCTACAAGTGAATTCACTGTTTTCAGTATTTTAAATGTAGAAACATTTGTATGTTGGACGTCTCCAGGATATTATTCCATTCCACAAATAATCTGCTTTTGGGATTTATCAAATCATTTTTCATATAACATTTTTTATAAAAACACATGAAAATGAGTTATATAGAGAAAGTAAATGGAACATTGGTGCTTCCTTCACAGCAGTCCCGGGGTGACTCTGAGCTGCAGGAAATCATGAAGCGGAGGCAGGAGAGGATCGACTCTGGTGCGAAGGACTGAACCTTTTTCCAAACAACCCCCCCCCCCCCCCACAGCTCTCATCGCTTCAGCAGCTCTAAATCACACTGCGCTTCTTTGTGATCTCCAGCATAAAATTGTTCAAATGTTGTGTACGTTTTTCTAATTGTATATTTATTTTTTATCTCAAACTGCGCATGCTAATCAAGTGTTTTCCTTTCAAAATCACGTTGCTTTTGATTTCAGTTTCTCCAATCGTTCAACTGCTGAGAACAGGAACGTATCGACTCATGTACAGTTTGGCGTGTGTGTGTTTGTGTATGGGCGCGCGTATGTGTATGCATGACATGCACGTAGCATACATATGTGTGTGTGCGGTGTGGTCACTGTTTGTGCTCGCTGCTAACATTGTTTACTAAATATGTCAATCTTAGCTGTCGCATTTCCAAATCAGTGCCAGAATATTTGTCACATTTTCTGATGTATAGCCAATTTCTGTTTGCCTATTGCTGTTTACAGGAATGATAAAACATGCTTTGTGCTTTTTAGTTGTCAGTGGTAGTCTCTCCCTGGTTGGTAAATGCCGATCAACACCAAGTATTAATATGTATAATCTTACCGTTTCTACTGATTTCAGGCCAGCTTAGCAGACAATAATACTGCACAAGGTCACTGTTAGTAAAAATTAGATGCTGTCTTGAACACTCTTTTTTTATTGACAATGTGAGATTTTACAAAGGTACCTGCGCTTTGGAAAAATTTGTTTTAGTCATTTTAAACAATATAATGAACATTTAACAGCAACTTTCAAGGAGTTGTAAATATTGTGGGATGCATTGGTTAAAATATTATCATTAAAAGCTGTACTTTGTAAAAAAAAATTTTCATTGTGTTTGTTTGTTTGTTTATAAATGCATTAAAATGTAGAAATAGAAATGTAGAAATGTGGGAATTGTCAATTGACGGTTTGAAAGAAAAACGCCAGATATCTTGTAAGATCGGGTTACTTTATTTGTCAGGATACTTGCTGTTATTACTTACTGTTCAGGTTATACAACAGGGCAAAACATTTGTTATCACTTTCCAGTACTTGGCTTTTTTTTTTTTTTTTTTTTTTTACAGTTGTCCTTTATAAGGCCCGCTTGTGTTGAGAGAGACACAAACGTCCCACAAGAACAAAAGGCTAACAGATCTGTTGACGTTGACAAAAAAAAGAAGATTAAACTAAAAACTGATTTTAAAATCTAAAGATACAATTGTTTTTAGTTGCAAAAGCGGAATGCATAACTCCAGTCGGTCATTTATGAAGATATGCATCCAGCCAGAGATCCCCTGATTTTTTCAGTGACCTGACAAAGGAAGGGAAGACAAAAAACTCAGTTAGCGGCCTGTTTAACAGATGAGCTGTCCAGAATAATAATAATAATAATGATAATATTTGTTAAGGAAAGAAGACTGAGAGCTTGGTGGAGTGTAAAAAGGGGTATTTTGACAATATTGTGTTCATGTTTACTGAATCTCCACACAAACTCCTTTGCCAGCCAGTCCTCACCTGACAACATCAGCCATGCCTCGCGACAAAGTTTTGACTTCGTAAGGAATCCCGTGTTTTTCACAAAGAGCACGGACCTGCGGGGCCACTACAGGGTAGTTGTGGCGTGGCATTCTGGGAAACAAACTTCAGAGAGAGAGAAATATCAAGAGGTGTTCATTAGGTGGTTCTGTTTAAAAAATAAAAAAAAAACAGTCCACATTTCTGACATTTTTACGCAGACTGGGATGATCCATCATTACTGATGCATTGTTCTCAAAAGATTTTCCATGTTTTAGCTAAACTGTGGAGCTGATTTTGGTTTAATGGTGAAGTCACCTGTAAAACTGTTTACTCTGAGCTCTTTATGCTTGTCTCTGCAGAACAAAGCTTTGTCTTCTCATTTCAATGCTCTTTGTGGGAGATGAAAGCGTTCTCCTGACTGCGCTGCAGCGACTCAATCGTCTGACTTACTGGTGCTCAATTTGGAAGTTGAGGTGTCCGCTGAACCAGTCGTTGAAGAAGGACTGCTCAATATTACAAGTGGCCTGTAACTGCGAAGGTTGATGAAAGGAGTAGAGTTAGTCCTCAGATGATTTTTTTTCAAGTAGGCTGCCGGGGTATATTTACTCTGGACTTCAAAGAATCAAAGACATACTGACAGACACGGTATTTCCAAAAAAAGCAGGTACCTGCATGGTCACCCAGTCCTGCTTTCGCTCATGGTCGATGTCCTTGGGCAGGTGGCTCATCTGTGTCACCCACACGAACCAGTGACTCTCCAGAAACCTGGTGGCAGAAAAAAGGAGTGCAGTGTGAACTCCGTCAGGGACGAAGAGCGCTTCATAAATAGGAGCCGTTTTCTATACCTTACAAATGTCATGAGAGCCAACGAGCCAAAAATGCCATAAAGGGGAACATAACAGTAGAAGTAACGGAGGTAGTACGTCATGGCCCATGACAGGTCCTTTGGAACAAAAGGTTAATACAACACAGTGTTTGTTTTTCTTTGTGTGGCAAAAACAATCTGATTAACTATTAAGAATACTAGAAAAATAATAATTCCCAGAGGACTTCCTCTTACCACCCAGTCACGACGGGAAATCATGGTCTTCATGATATTAAAGTTGTAGAAAACTGGAATCAGCAGTGGTGGTGCCACTAAATAAAGAAACAAAACGATTCCTTGAAGCTGTAACTATTTTTTAATGTTGCATTCATCATTACTTTGAATTGTACTAAACAAACTTACCAAGAAAGAAGTACTTGTGTTGGTGGTTATAAGGCAAGTGCTTGATCTTTTTCACTCCGTACTGTAACAGAGAGGAGAACCGGAGGAGTTAGAGATGTTTAAGGAGTAAGAAATCATCTGTTTCAAAGCAACATGCCTCCACTGGCTGAGTGTCCCCAAGCACGAAGATGTCCAACATGTAGATGTCAGGATCCTTCATGAAGGTGTTCGGTTTGGCGTGATGCTGGAAGTGTCGGTGGTTCCACCAGTTGGCTGAGGCTCCCTATGAAAACAGTCTTCCAATAACTGCATAAGCTTTAGGGGGAAAAAAAGATCTGATCATGCCGACTGGTTACCTTCAAATGTCCGATGACAAACTTGTGCACCAGGTGATTCCATCGAGACTTCTTGAAAACGGACAGATGGCCGAAGTCATGCTGCAACCACCCGGCCTGAGACTGAGGAGGAGCACAACCCGTCTTTAAGTAAAGGGAAGCTGGGACCCTAGCAGCTGATGTTTCTGCTCACATTACCTGAGCGGTTGCCAGCATCACTGAACACAGAAGCGTCAGAGTCCAGCTCGTCCCCCAGTACCAGACCAGCAGCCACGCCAGGGCCTCCAGCAGCAGGATGTGGCCCAGATGGAGGCAGAAGAACAAAGGTTTGGCTCCAAACAGACCCTCCTTCTCTGCCTGCTCTCGCAGAATATCAAAATCCTGAATGATTGCTGCCTAGAAGCAGAAAAGAAGAAACTCCGTCGTTCAGCTGATATGTAACACTGGAAATGTCAGCTCTGCAGGACTCCCAGACCACATGGCTCACAGGCTAACCTCCACCTTTCGTTTGAATTCAGAGCCTCACGTTTTTGTTGATGTCCTGGCTGGACTCTGTCGCTGCCAGCTCCCCGATCAACAAAGGCTTCAGGAACTTCTGCACAAACTTCTGATCAGGATGAAAAGCTGAGAAAACCTCCTGGAAAGGTAAACACGAGAAAAACAAACGATTACATGTGAAACGTACAAACTAAAGGCATAAATATCAACAGATAAAAACAGAGATGGTCCAAAATGTTCCAGTGAATTTTGTGTGAGGTAAGTCATAGCTATTCAAGCTTATTTCCAACTTAGTCCTGAATGTAAAGTGAATACAATAACTCAGCAAACATGACATCAAAGGCTCCATTTGTTACTTTTAATTCATCCTGCAGTTTCTTCTGGTTATAGCACGGTTTGATTCAGTCATTTTGGATCCCTATGAAAATAAGCTCTGCTAAGAACAGGGAGGAAGGGCGGGAAGTGCAATGAAATTCAGAGGATTGTGGTTTATATCCATATCTAGTGACAGCTTCATGAAGGAGCTGGAACTTCTCACGGTTCTGTTCCATGTACATGTTTGCCCTCTGCTGTTCCAAACAAGGAAATGCATTTTATTTGGATGACTTGGGAAAACTTAATTCCACCACTTCTCTTGTCTGGTTTCACTCATCTATAGGTGTTGCCCATACTCCAAGCAGGAGTATGGGCATCACGAGGACAAATTGCATCTAGCCTGTGGATGTGGACCTCCAGCTTGCTTACACTTTCCTTCCACCCCTCCATCCCTGTCTCCCTACGTGTCCTTGATGTTGTGATTTGCCTGTCTGGGCTTTAGTGTACTGAGGTGTTTTTTTAATCACTGTTATGTCCCCTGTAGGGGGCGTGGCACTGGGCCTTTTTTCCCCCATCTTCCCGCAACTATTTTCCCAAAGTATTTTTGTTCTGAAGGAAACCGGAGCACCCCCCTGTGTGGCTGCCCTACGGCGTTCCCGAACTGCTGTGTCTATGTGTTTTGTTTGTTCTGAATTTGGTACGGGCTGTACTGAATTTCTCAATGTTGAGATCAATAAAGTATTCTTCTTCTTCTTCATCTGTCAGGTATTAATTAGATTATTAAAGGAGTAAGCAGATCTGCCGTTCCTATAGGTTTCAGTTAATATATCTCTAAAATGGTTAAGAGACAAAAGGAGACTTGCTACCTGATGTGCAGCAGATGCCAATCTACAATGCAATTTATATTATCAGGATTACCTTTCTGGCAACGTTAAGATTTTTGCTGAAATACAGTTTTGGATGTTTGCAGTGATAACCTGATTATAAATTATTACAAAAGACACAACACAAATATAGTTTGCGGATAGTCATAAAACAATATACACCATAATATGATATGTCAACTAGTCAGAGAGATATTTTAGACATCCACCACTTTGCCATGGTTTACGAGAGGTCATGCTCACACACGTGGAAATGTGGGTCAAAGGTTGAAGAAAGATTTATTCCACCATTTCACGTGCCTATTATTCTAATTAGGAAGAATAAGCATTAAGGATGTACACAGTATCTACAAAGAAGTACAAGACATGTTTATGTAAAAGGCCAATATGCATCACCAGTTAGAGAAGTGGAGGAACTTTTTCCCACGCATATACGACTGACATGAGTGATGGCATGTGTCCCAGTGAGAGAAATGTTTAGGACATCTGAATTAATTGCTGTTAAATAACTTATTGCCGTGTTTTTTGTATTCATGGAGAAGGGGTGTTATTTCCTATAAGGCAGTTATTGAGAAGTCCCTGTTCAAATGACTGCTGTGGCATGCCTTGAACAGAAATTAAGCCGGATTATACCTCACAGTGGCTCTTTGAACTGTTCAGCCACCTCTTACTGTGGGATACCAACACGACAACAAAGGGAAGTTCTGTTCTCAGTAAATTCATTTTCAGGAAGTACATTTATAGATTCCCCTTAAAGAGGAAGAACATTTACCGTGGCGTCCTCCCCGGCGTAGTGGTTG
>CAJRST010022223.1:7710491-7776309 GCA_907169785.1 Menidia menidia | reverse complement strand
GGTTCAGCATCTGGTGAGTTAGTGAGATGTCTGAATGTCTACAGAGGATCTGAACAGTCAGCTGAGGAAGTTTCAAATGTTTTCTGTAAATCAAATTAAAATACTTTTTAAAAAGAAAAGGAAAGAAAGAAAGAAAGAAAGAAAGAAAGAAAGAAAGAAAGAAAGAAAGAAAGAAAGAAAGAAAGAAAGAAAGAAAGAAAATAGTTTAACGCCACTAAACCCGGATGAAAAGTAGCTTTTCAAAGCCGCTTGTGGAGCGTAATTGCGCGCGCACAGAACAATTGAATCGAAGATCGCCATCTGTCCAATTTTACGCTTTTATTAAGAAAAGAAAAACAGCAGGGTAAAAATCAGTTTCTTATCATGTAGTCCGTGTCAACAGAAAGAGCGCGATCTGACTGAGTCCCCATCATCTGAAGGGAAACAGGCTTTATTGTCCAGCTCTGGCAGAAACCGGGAGGCAGCTGAAAGCTGTCTCATCACAACACGAACATGTAAAATATTTCCAACTTACAGCATCCAGGTTTGGCCCCAGGCTTCTGTCCCATCAGTGGACCGGGTCTCGTTTGGTGCGGATGCTTTTATAAAGCAGCATCATGGACAGAACCTCTGCTCCCCCTCTGATAGGCTGCGCGCTTTCACCCCCTCTGTCCGAACTTCGGAGCAGATCTTCCGAGGGTTTCTGGCCAATCGGTGAGCAACAGGTTCTGATTTCGTATGGCAGCCAAAGCGAAACCCAGCTCTCAATTTGAGTATTTGCCTTTGAAGAGTGTTGTAAACTAGGTAGTAGGGTGTATTAGAGCATTTTTGCCTTGAACAGTGGTGGAATGATGAGACAGAGGGTGTCTCTGAATCAGAGGTCTTGGACCCAAGATGGGTCATTTTCTAGTTATAAGCCAATTACTTCTGGAGTTTTGTCATAGAACTTGACGTGATCCATGTAGAGAGGAGAGCTGATTTTTCTACTGTTATACAAAAGTAAAATTATTATTTTTTCATTTGTAATGTGTGTGTGGGAAGTGTGTTTGTCTGTCCATTGATGGTGCCAGAGGTGTAGGGATACTCAGCACTTTGTTTATTGAACACTGAAAGGTCAAAGCGAGGAGAAGATCAACCCAATTCTATAAGTTTACTGGAAACACCACACAATTGATGTACAAACCACAAAGAAACATCAGAGACAGAGTTACTTTGTCCATTTTAAAATCTCTTTAAAAAAAATCAAGATTATTCCATCACCATTGAGTGGATTTTCCTAATTTAAAAAACAACCAGAGTTAAAGACAAACAAAGACACATTTCCTCTTTCACATGGAGGTTGTCATTTATGGAGATATGCATCTAGCCAGAGATCTCCTGAGGTTTTCAGTGACCTGCAAGAGGGACCAAGAAAAAGAAAGTAGAGGAAACATCAGTTCATCGACAGACAATTCCTCATTATCAGGAGACATCTGTATAAAAGACTCTGCTGGAAGTCTTCTATTCCAGCAACATCAGACTGACAAGTGTGGGTTCTATTCATTTATTTTTAGCTTATTTAAGCGGTGAGTTATTACCTGACAACGTCAACCAAGCCTTGCCACAGCGTTTTGACCTGGTAAGGAATCCCATGTTTCTCACACAGTGCTCGGACCCGCGGGGCCACCAGCTGGTAGTTGTGACGTGGCATCAGGGGAAACAAACTTAAGAACGAGAACATTTTCAAGAGGCATAAATGTTATCAACATGTTTTCAGGATCTGTGATAAAAGTGTAACTTTTAATATGATACGCTCTATGTCTAATTCCACACACTGAAAGAGGCACTATCCTAATTTGAATTGTTTCACAATACAGGAGCACCTGAATTTAGGAGATAGATTTCAATACCTGAAATTTTCTCAATCCGCAGTTGATGTTTTTCATAGCTTCTCATATTTAAAAAATGTAAAATTTTGTTGCCCGGAAAATCTTAAACCTTTCTTTCTTTTTCATTTATCTTGTGAAATCCAGTGTTTTCCGATAGTGAATGATGGTGTAATGCATGCCAGAAATAGTCGTTTGACTTACTGGTGTTCGATTTGGAAGTTGAGGTGTCCAGTAAACCAGTCATTGAAGAATGATTGCTCAACATTACAGGTGGCTTGTAACTGAAATAGAAAAACCCATTTGATTATCTTTCATGTGATGGCTGTGGATGGACACTCAGTTCACAAATGTCTTTATAATTCTTGATTTAAATCTGCCCTTAGTATATCTTTATTGCTTTATTATCATGGAAAAATACTCCTAACCATGTCATTTTGATGGAGACCTGAGATTTTGAGTTGGTACTTGATATAACAGCATATAGTTCAGCTTTTCTTCTGCTAGTGTCAAAATATAGTTTGTTATTTTTTGCAAGTGACTTGTTTCCTTAAATACTGTAGGAAAATTTCATTTGGGCTTTCAAAAACATTTTTGATCTACAAAATGATTATTTCGATTTGATGCTTTGATGCCACCAGAGTTTCTGGAATGTCTCATTTGAAGAAAATATGCTTTAAAACTCACAAGAAGTTGGAAAGCAGTGCATAAAAGAATTTTTCAGAGTCTTCACTAATACAGCCATCTTCAGCGGCTGCATGTAAATATCAGTTTCCACTTTTTGTCCTAACACAGGTACCTGCATCGTCAGCCACTCTCTGTGCCCCTCGTGATCAATCTTCATTGGAAGATGGTTGATTTGCGTCACCCACACAAACCAGTGACTCTCCAAAAACCTGAAAGAAAGACATCAGAGTAATATGTCTCACTAAATATTGAATATATTGAATATGGAATAAGCTTATTTGAATTATGAAAAATGTTTTTACTCTTTTAATGATTTTATTCATAGAATCACATAATTCCCTGAAGAATATCAAAAAGATATTCGTTGATCTTTTCTTTATTTTCTTCCTGCCAATTCTTTTCTGTTAAGCATGCAATTACAACCTTTTTTTGAAACACTTACCTCATAAAATAATTGAGTGCCACTGAGCCAAAAAAGCCATAAAGGGGTATGGCGCACAAGTAGTAGCGAATATAATATGTTATGTGCCACACAAGGTCCTTAAAAAAAAGATATGAGGAATATTAGGACATTTTTATAACAAGAGGTTATGACTCACTGACCAATTTTTCTTAGGATACGGTAAAAAGAAATATTTGATTTACATAGAAAAATCTGTTTATAAACTGAACAACAACAAACAAACCAGTATCTTACATTCCATTTTCGATGGGAAATCATGCTTTGCAGTGACTGAATGTTGAAGAGAACTGGAATAAGTAGTGGTGGTCCCACTAAAGTAGAAGGAAAATGCTGTCATCTGCTGGAAAGCTATCATTTAGCTTATTCCTCATCAATCACATTAAACAAACTCACCAAGAAAGAAATATTTGTGTTGGTGGTTATAGGGCAATAATTTGATCTTTTTTATTCCATACTGCAACAGAGAAGAGAACAGGAGAGGTTAAGTGAGGAATTTGAGCCCTCCACATTTTTGAGAATGAGAAGTGTGCAGAACAGGTTGTCTAGGCTTCTCAAGAGTCCTGGATTCAAGTTCAACCTGTATCTCACATTTTCTACATGTTTCTCCCTTTGCTACTGTTTCCATTCCATCGACTTTTGGTTGAAGGCCCCTTGGTCTAAAAAAATTAATTGAAATAGATATTTCTTGAAGCAATAACCTCCACTGGTTGAGTGGCTCCAAGAACAAGGATGTCCACCATGTTGACATCAGGGTCTTTCATCATGACATTTGGTTTGGCGTGATGCTGGTTGTGTCGATGGTTCCACCAGTTGGGTGAGGCTCCCTACAAAAAATGAAATAGCTAATGATACATGATCTTTTTATTGAACTGTTCTGACTAGGGCTATGATAAAAATGCTGAGGCTGACCTTGAAATGTCCAAAGACAATACTGTGCATCAGGCGATTCCATCGAGACTTCTTGAAGACAGATAGATGACCAAAGTCATGCTGCAACCATCCAGCCTGTGCCTAAAAAACAACACTACAAACTATTATCTAATCATATACACACATATCTTTGCATACTTTTCAATGATTCTGCCTGAAGAACAATAAATCACAGATTTTTTTCGCAAACCTGAGCGGTTGTCAGCAACAACGAACACAGAAGTGTCGGAGTCCAGCTCGTCCCCCAGTACCAGACCAGCAGCCACGCCAGGGCCTCCAGCAGCAGGATGTGGCCCAGATGGAGGCAGAAGAACAAAGGTTTGGCTCGAAATAGACCCTCCTTCTCTGCCTGCTCTCGTAAAGTCTTAAAATCCTGAATGATTTCTGCCTGAGAAGAGAGAGCACAGTTGCAAAATGTGGGTTTGTGGAAATCTGAATGATAAGATATTTGAATTATGAATTCAAATTCTTACGTTTTTGTTGTGGTCGTGGCTTGGCTCTGAAGCAGCCAACTCCCCGATCAGCAGAGGCATCAGAAACTTCTGCACTAACTTTGGATCGGGATGAAAAGCGTTGAAAGCTTCCTGAGAAACACAAAGTTATGCACATGCTTATTCTTCATTTTTGACACTTTGTCAGAACTCAAAGAGCTGTCACTACTGACACTTCAAAACCTAAAAGTGAACTATAATGCAGAAAGGGGGTAACAGCTTTGTTTGTTGATGCCTTTTGCATCAGCATATTTCATGGACTCACATTTTCCTAAACACTAAATATCTTTATGTCCCCTTTTTTGACAAATTAGTGGAAAGGAAATGTTTAAACAAGTCAGGATAATGGTGAGAAATGTTCTATGTGGAAAACTGAACACCTGAACAAAAAGAAGATGTTGTAAAGCTTAACATCACCACCATGCAAGAGCTTGTTTCACTACTGATTCTGAATTACTATTACTAAACCTTCCACGGGCAAACATTTGATAAGGAATTATGCTTCTATTTCAGCAACTGCAAACTCACTATTCTTAATCTGCAAATATCTGAGAGTAAAATTGGTGTTTTTGCACTGAACAAGACCTTGAAAAAGTACTTTTAGACCACAAAAACCCTTACAGACTAATCCAAATTATGCAGTATAACAAAGTATTTGAGCTGTACAGGCAACACACAAATAGTCATACCACCAAGAGATCACTTTCAAGCACTCATGAAGGCTCTTGAAGACATTTTTGAAATTCACTTTCCATCACTTTTAACAGTTAGATAAAAGTAAAATGGAGGTAACTGTCCAGTAACAGCGGAACATCTGTGAGAAACTTTAGAAAATCATTAAAGTCTGTAAATAATTAAGCTTTCCACATTGAATACAAATGTAAGAGTGATGCAGAAAACCTGATTTGTGAAATTTTCTTGTAATTTCAATGACATATTTTCATGTAATGAGTTTAAATGTTCAAGCTCCCTTACCGTGGCATCCTCCCCGGCGTAGTGGTTGATGACCCGAAACCCTCCCGGATGTCTTTTGGCCCACTGGGTGACATTGTAAACTTTTCGATTGACGACCAGCCACTCATCATTCCTACTGCAGTGCTTCTGCACCTCCTCCCAGGTGTACACATCTGGATCTCTCCCGCTGGGCTCCTGAGACTCTGTCTGCTGACCCCCGCCTCCCATCCTCACTGCTGCTGCCTCCGGCACGCCGAGAGAAACGTCTGCCCCAAGCTCTCACTGACCGAGTTGATGAATCTGTCTTTATCTTAAAGAAGGGAAAAACAATGTGAATTGCACCTCACAAACACGGCTCAGCTTATCGGGCCGTGCCTACTTGAACCTACCACATCCTGATTTTAACTCGGAGCTCATCAGCTTGTGTACTGGACGCAGGTCACCGTGCCTTCAGCCCAGCGGCCGCTTATCTGGACGCTGCTGGGTTGTCTGAGTGCCCAACTCCAAAACAATCTGCTGGAGGTCATAGATTCTCACATTGGCTGAGTCTGAGACATCTTCTCACACGTGGTGACGCACTTATGAAACAATTATTCTAGTTTTGAATTTAGATGGACAAGTTAAATTATTCTTTCCTGAATATCAGAAATGTGTTATTCTGTTGTGCCAGAGGGTAAAACTATTACTAGTGGGCATAAACATGTGGATAAAAGGATGAGTAGATTGTAACAACACAATACCTAACTGTTATAAATATCTTTGGAGGTTTTCTATGAAATATATCTGAACTGCACGAAGCTGATAAGTCAAATGGAAATGCACGGCCACATAAAAAAAGGTTCAAGGTCTAAATTGAAAGTGAGCTGTAATCAACGGTATCTACCCAACTGGAACAGATACAGGGAACATTCCTGTCATAATTATTTTTATTCTTAAGAGACTATTAACACAGAAAAAAGTGATCTGGCCTCAAAATGTAGTTCTTGGAATGAACAACATACAATATCGCTTACAAACTTCTTCTACAGACTCAACTCTGTTGACCCAACTGATTCAACTCTGTTGAGTCTGTATGAGTTGAAAAAGTACAAAGTGTTACACAGGCTCCAGGGCCATGACCTGTGCTCCAGATTTCTACTACCCTCAGTGTTTTTTTTTAGTGGGTTGATTTTTTTAATTTGTGGGATTATTGCCTTTATTTTACCGTTTACCCTGAATTTAGACCAAAATCACCTTCAGAACTAGGTTTTAATGATTCTCATTAACTGAATGATGAGGGGGTGGCGGTGCGGTGGTCTGGTGGTTAGCACAATCGCCTAACAGCAACCACCGCCTAACCATCCAAAAACCTGCATGTTAGATTGGTTGGGCATTGCAAATTGCCCTTAGGAGTGAGTGTGCGTGGTTGTATGTCCTTGTGTATCTCTGTGTGGCCCTGTGATGGACTGGTGGACCGTCCAGGGTGTGCCCAGCCTGTTGCCCAGTGAATCCTGAGTTAGGCTCCAGTCCCCCCACGACCCCATTAGGGAATAAGCAGTTATAAAAATGGATGGATGGATGAACGATGGGGCAGACCCAACACAGAAACAACTTATTCTTGATAAATGTGGAATACACAATTTTTCCTTAAAGGGGCGGTTCATGTTTGTGTGGTTCTTTGAAGGTTATAAGATATCCAGCTTATAAAAACAAAGTTTAGAAATTCATGATTCATCATTCACTGAGCAGATTAAAACTAGGCAGACTCTGAAGAGTACATTAGATATGAGGAAAAGTGGCTGCAGGAGAATCTGGGCTCTAGGACTCATCTGATGGATGATGTAAATAAATGTTTGGAACAAACTATGACGCAGGACTGTTTTTGTTAAGTAGTTATTAGATGACTGTTCTCTTACTTTGATCCCTAACCCTTGATTACTTCTGTACAAGAAGAAATTGCAAATGGCATCTTTTCAACTACTACTTCCAACTCTGCAGTTTTTTTTTTTCACTTTTCAAGACTTGATGCATTAGTGTTGGGTTTGTAGTCTCGGTTAATTAATCTCTTCTGAGGGGTGTGTTTAATTTCAACGGCAGTTGCTTCAACTATATCTTGTGGGTCACACTGACATTTAGATATCTTCCACGATGGCATGGGGTGACCACGTTTAAGTTATACATGAAAACTTTCATCAAAGGTCACACTTATTGCAGGATGAATAACACCAATATTCCCAACATGAATGCAAACATCAAATCGTGTTTCCTTTTAAAATTGCAGTACATACACAAAATTACTTTTGGAAATTAGAATTTTGACCCAGCATGTCTGTTGTGAAGGCTGGTTTTGCAGTATTTCCAAAAGCATGAAGTCAGCTGTGTGAAATAATTCTCATTTTTTAAATTTACAATATTGGGAAATGTGATTCAAGAACAATAATCTAAATGATTCAATATTGTTTAGTGTTTGTAGATTAATATGAATTACTGTTTGCACTGAACATCTGGACTTCCAGACAGACTCCCATGCAATTAATATTCCCGCCAGCAGAGGATGCAGATGTGCTATTTTGATCAGAAACTGAACAAAAAGGCCTTGTGTTACAGTTTTGTGTGGATATTGTCATCATCCAATCAATATGAACAAAGCAACTTCATACTAATCGGATTTTCATTTTTATGTATTTACATCAAATGGAAATTGACCTTAAATGCCTGCTTTCAGTCTTCTGTGTTCATGCAGTTTTTCCACATATTGCCAGGGGTTATGCAGTGCCTCATCTGGAGTTCAACACATTGGCTTCAGCAGTCACATCAATTAACCACCCAAATTTTGTGTGTCTGTCTTCTGCTTACATCCCTTTGTGTCATTTCAGGGTCATTTGAGGAGGTCATTTGAGAGGCGGAAATGCGCAAATCAGCTCTTTTGGCAGTGTGCATATCACACATGATTATTCTCAAGCCGCTTGTCTCCCTGTTCATCCACTCATCAGGCAGACAGAGGAGCTTCTGACCTCAGTCATTTTCCCAGAAATGTCACGAGACTCATTCGCAACACAGCACAATGTAATTCATAGCAACTTTTTAATATTTACACTGAAACCATATGTGTATCTAATTATGTAAATAGGAAACATTTGCTCTGGTGCACTGTAAGGCATTTTATGTTCATGTAAAGTGAATGTTTTAACCTTTTTTATGGGGTGCTTTTGATAAAGACAAATGTACACCAAATAAATTCTGATGAACAATAAGATAACAAATTATTTGATCAAACAAAATCTGGACACTTAACATTAAAATGATGAACCAGGAGAACAACAAACCACTTAAACCCCAAAAAAGGCTACATGCAGCAGCAAACATGGATCCTGACAGCAAAATGTGAATATTACACTCCTGTGCTTAGTTGCACATTTCCCCTTCAAATACACCTATAATTGCAGGAAAATTACTTTTAGCAGTTTCTCAACCTTAATTCTCTGGTGGTGCCTGCAGAGCTTTGATGGCTTTGATGCTCACTTTCATTTCGGTATCTGAGTTCATCAATATCTGCCAGGTGCTATTTAAGTCAGTCAGGTTTAATTGGTTTGAGTTGCTCTATGTTAAAGCTCTCTTGCTCTCTTCTTAAGCTTGAACGTGACTTTCATCATAACTGTAAACTGCTGCTTCTTAACAAAGGAAGAAAGGAAATGAAAACGCTTTGTATTTTGAGCAGTATCCGGCAGCTTAAAATAAAGGCTCATCTGAATTGTTACCGAGATATTTATACATCTAAAGCTTTCAACTATGCATTTCCCTACAGTTCCGAAACTTTTTAGAATACTTGGGAAAAAGGGTGAAGCTGTCCCGCTGCAGACGTCCGATTCTGATGACGCGCGCGCGCACACGCACGCACGCACGCACGCACGCTAACCATGTGATGTGGATGCACCCTGTTGCGAAGGAGGGGGGGTTTCAGTTCAATCTGAACTTCCCCAGTGATGGAGAGAAGCGGGACCACACCAGGAACAGCCGGGCTGCAACGTCCCAAATTGACATTTATTTTTCTCGCGTGAAAAAGAACCGAGGAGACCTCAGCTAGAGGACTTCTGTTAACTTTTGTTTTTGCCGACGGTCAGGTCACACTGGATTTATCCGCAGACAGCTAGGAGCGACGACGAGCTGCAATAGTGACTCTTTACTGTTCTAACGTGGCTCTGTCCCTGACAGAGTGGATCACTGGAACAGAGGACCTAAAAGCTATCAGTTAAATGTCTAGCAGAAGAGTAAGAATTTGATAACAGCTCAAAATTCAGCTCTTTTTTATTCAATTCAACAACCAGCAGCACTATTATAATTATTATTACTACTACTACTATTACTATTACTATTACTATTACTATTATTACTATTACTATCATTACTATTACTTCACGGCCTGGTAGAGCTTTTTTCTCTTTTTTGACAATAACATAATAGGTGACGGGACAAAATGACACTTGATAAACTTCTGTTGCATAGCAGGAGTGTTAATTGACATGGAACATGATGCCATCTGAGGCCAGTGGGATCAGCCTTAACACAGCAGCAGCTCCCAGGCCAGCACTAACTAGTCAAAGACTCTGCCTCATCAAATGACTGTGCCCTGACTCACACTGGAGTCAGGGACTTCATGACACAGCATGGGCAACTCCTCCAGGAAGGGTGAAGAGGAAGAGGCAGAAGATGGGGCAAAGGACGGCGAGGAAGAAGAAGAAGTCGCAGAAAAAGAGAAAGAGGTGGAGGTAGAGGAAGAGCCGGAACTTCCATTAGGAGTGGAGGAGTTGCTGGAGAGTGGAGATCCTGTGTTGGATTTAAGCTATCGAAAATTTAAGAAACTACCTTCACGTGTTTGTGGACTGATGCATCTCGAGAAGTTGTACGTTTGTGGCAACAGTTTGCGCACTTTGCCAGAGAGCATCTCCCAGCTGCGGGGTCTGCGTATACTCGCCCTTGACTTCAACAAGATGGAAGATGTTCCCCCAGCCGTGTGCGAGCTCACCAACCTCACCCGTCTCTACCTGGGCAGCAACCGGCTGATGAGCCTCCCACCGGAGCTGAAGAACCTGCAGAACCTGAAATGTTTGTGGGTGGAAAGCAACTACTTCCACAGTTTTCCAAAGGAGCTATATGACTTACCCCACCTTAAGTCCCTCCAGATTGGGGACAACCGGCTTAAAACGCTGCCTCCTGACCTTTGCCGCATGGAAGCTCTGAGAGGATTATGGTTGTATGGAAACCGCTTTGATACCTTCCCAAGAGTCCTTCTGCGCATGGAAAACTTGGAGATCTTGGACTTGGACAAGAATAAAATATCCGAATTCCCAAGCCTGAGGCGTCTCCGAGCCCTGCGCCTTTTCTCCTATGACCACAACCCAGTCGAGGAGCCTCCCAGAGTGGGTGAGGAGGTGCTGGTCGTAGGGGAAGGGGCTGCAGAGTTCTTAGAGGCACGTGAGGCTCGCAAGGAGAGACTACGAAAGGCTGCGGAGGAGGCAGAGGAGCAAGCTTTGGCAGAATCGCTGGCCGAAGAGCCTGTGATTCATGGCATCCTGAAGAACAGCAACTCCAACTCCAAACAAGCAACCAACGGATCTGTGGTGATCGTAGAGGACCCAGGTGTGAAAGAGGATGAGTCCCCCATTAGGGACGAAGAGGGAGGGTGTGTGCAGTTCCCACTGGCAGGGTATGATGGAACAGAGCTTGAATATGATGAGGAGTTGGTTGAGTATGAGACAGAGGAGCTGATATATGAGGGAGAGGGCTTTGAGTATGAGGGAGAGGGGCTGGAGTATGAGAGGGCTCAAATGGACTATGAGTATGAAGAGGGGGAAGAGGTGGGAGACATGGGGAGACAGGATGAAGGGGCATGAATAGCTGCCCCATTCTGCTGGAAGGTTAGTATGGATAATGGAATATCCAGCAGATAGATTTTTTGAAAGGAGCTCACTCAGAGGGAGTGTGGCTCTTTCCTTGCTGTGCTGCTAATATATCATTTGTTAACTGTGAAAATAAAAGGGGCATTATGTTCCTATTACAGCACCTTTGACATCTCACTCAGCTGCACATGGTTACGTGTGTATTTGTTGGTACAGTGCATGTGACTGTTCAAAGTAGGATTGTGTTTGGAATGTTCCATCAATAAAACTTTGCTTGAGGCCATTTTCAGTCATTTGAGAAAAAAAACAATAAGTAAGCACATTGTAACATTTTCACATTTTTGCCAGTATCTGCTTGTCTGTGCACATTGACTTGGCTTATATAATTCTTTATAAACATGTAAATGTGTTTCACAAAGTGATTGTGAGATGCTATAGAAAACCCCACACGAGCCCTGCTGGTGATATGGTAGCATTCCTACAGGTGTTGGTGCCAGGAACCAGGGTGAAACGTGCAGGATTATTGGAAGGCTGAATAGGAGGGTTTCCTCTCCATAAAAGGTAAGTCAGAGGAGAGGGTAAGGCTTTAATGGGAAACGGAAATATGAAAATACATACACACAGAAAGAATTGCTTTACTCCAAGTAAAAAGTTTAAGCTGACTTTAACTTTACTCTTTACATGAAGTGGGCCCAGCCCTCATTGTCCTCTCATCATTCATGTGGGGCTCGGCTGTAATCCAATCCTCTTTCTCCCCTCGTATCTTTTTTCTCACATCTCATTGAAAGTTAAATATTTATCTCTGTCCTAAAACATTAATGCCTGTACTCATGTAGCAGCGCTTCAATTCCTCTGGCTGCTCTGGGGAAATGTTGCACAACAGATACACCAGTTGGTTAAACTCTACGGGGAAAAACCTTTTCAAACGGCTCCTATAGTGATTTTTGAGATATATGTCACACAGCAAAGGAAAATGACATCCTTCACAGAGCGAATGTTTATTGGAAAGTTTCAAAATTGTGAAAAAAGGGAAAAGAGTGTTTTAGCAACTTGTTATTTCTTTCTGTGAAACATTTTCTGTAGCAATGGCAGAGGCTCTGTGAAGTGGGTTAGAGTCTTTATGGGCTTCAAGTGACACTTCAAGCAAATGCAATCTGATGTGGAGTAAAATGGGGAGTTTTCAAAGCAGCTTTGTGGAGTGTGCATGTAAACGAAAAGTGCTGAGGTTCAGTGCCAGAATCGTCCTCCACCTGAGCTGGACTACAGTGAGAGCAGTGAGAAGCTGTCGGGAAGTGCATGCTGTGGCAAAGAGTGGAAAGAACTGCTGGAATCTGCCTCCTCTCTCACAGCACACACTCTGTTGCTCATTCCTCAGCTGTGGGTGGCAGAACAGTTTGACACTCTGCAGAAGTCCATGTGCATCAGTGCCACATTCAGTATTGCTGCTTTCATTTTGCACATAAGTTTACAGTCCTCTCATTCTCTGTAGGTCAGTGACAGTGAGGCGTTTACAGACAAGACAGCATCTCTGTTGGTCCCTTTAAACACGGCTGTCTTACTAGCAGCTTTTTAGCTGACACAAAGACCTCGTGAAAAATGTTTAAACAAAGCACCTAAAACACCACGTGGTCCTACAAAGACTATTAAAAGCTCACCTACAGGTTGTCTTTCCTCTTAACTGATATTCATTTTCAAAAGGGAGCACGGCGAGTTTTAACTTGGAATTTTATTCATTTGATGGGCAGCAGTGCAGGTAACGTCAAAGAGGGTCTAGGCCCTAAAGATGAACCTGTGAAATGAAAAAAGGACATCTGAGAGACAGTGGTTTGCCAGATGGGTTGTCCCGAGTGCACGAGCACGAGTGCACCTCACCTGTCCGTGTCCCGGCGGTTGTAGCCGTTGCTCATTTTAGAACTAATGATTCCTGCACTGTGGGACGAGCTCAGCTGCTGCAAATCACTGCGACGGCAGAACCTGGAAAAAAGGGAGTTGTCCTGATGAGATGCTTTTCAAGTCATCTCAAACATTGTCCTCAGCAGCCCACCACACTACCCAAGCTGCTGTGGTGGAAAACTGAGCTTTAACTAGAGATGTCTAGTCTATAAGTTTTAATAGTCCATCACATACTAAGTACATCTACTACCCATGCTTTTTAAAAATATATTAGGTGTGAGTTTCATCAGGGATTATTTATTGGCCTCTTTAACCAAATAAAATAATCTGAATGTTCTTTTTCAACATCTGCTGAAAGCACAAAGCAGACTTACTTGGTCCTGTAATGTGTGGTGAAGTGGGAAGAGTCAAAGTATCCATTAGGGAAAGCTTCGTTGATTGGAGTGTTAAGAAGAGCTCCTGTGGGCTCCTGAATACAAAGTAAAACAATAGGGAAGAGTCAAGATGACAGCCAGGTTCTGATGATCTCTAATAGATGAAAAAAGAGGTAAAAGTGGGACCTTTTTTCCAATGGTCTTCACAGTTGGTGCAGTGCCTTTAGTCTGGGGTGATGGCAGGATGGTGCTCTGGAAAATCAAAGAGAATGAGATGTTACATTTGTTCTTTAATTTGAGTTTTAAAAATATATGGCGATGAAAGCACTAACTGGGCAGGCCAACGGTGCGATGGCACCTCGTGTGAATCCTGTTTCCCGGCATGAACGGATGCGCAGGCCAGCTATCGCCTCGGTACCCTAAAACCCAGAAAATGAAACCTGAGAATTGTTCAGCCATTATACTTTCACCAGCTTGTTCAAAATGAAGGGATTTACAGACAGTGTGGCTCAACCTGCAGATGGCACGGACGAACAAAGTCATTCTTCATCACGGAGCTCTGAGTCTTACGAGGAACCACCTGAGTATCAAAGTTAGAAAACAACAAAGTGTTTCAAGATGGCCTGATGACAACTTTGTGATTATGCAGCTCATCTTCATGGAAAAATATTAGCCGGGTCAATCATTTGAGCCTACAAATAAGCATCTTTTAGCTCCATAATATTGCGTTTGAAATACAAAATACAAAAATATCATCTGGCTTAGCTGTTAAAATAAAATACTCACTGTGGGGCTGTTTTTGTTCAGAAAGGTGTTTAACTGCCGCTCTGTTTCCTCAGTGAAACCGCTCACTCCTTTTGGACCCATCTTCACATGGTTTTCAAGACCTGCATCCCATCCAACAGTTATAACAATGTTTACACAGTGGCAACATTGTGCTCTTATTTATTCATTTGTTTAATTTTCAGCTTCATCTTTTGTGTCTGTCATTTGATTTACAGCTGAATTCATGTAAACGGCTACAGCTTTGGTTTTTTACCTGGTGCTGTGAGTGGATGGGGCACATACAATTGTTGGTATTCAGTCTGAGGACACATATTCATGAATACCAACAGCTTTTTTATGGCGTTCAGTATTCCAAGTGCTTTTGTTTTTATGTGCTATCAAATCTGAAGTACCTTCTCCTCCACAGGCACCGTGTTCAAAAAGCTCCTCAGCTGATGGAAGCCGCTGTCTGTAGATGTGTTCATCAGGTTTGGCAAAGATCCCAAGTAATTAAAGCAGACATGAGGCTGGTAGTGCCGTTTGGTTTGAGACATGAAACTGTCAGATAACAAGCCTCTGGAAAGAGAAAAAATTACAATCAGCTGAGCAGAACCTTAACATTTCAGTAAAAAAAGCCTTCATTCACAACAGCCTGGGTATTTATTTTTCATTTAGGAAACTAAATTGCAAAAAATGCCCTCCGCTACCTCCTCCATACTCTGAGCCGTTCAGTGATTGGGAAGCTGTGCAGCTGAATGGTATTTTCTTTGTAGTGTTCACAGAGTTCCAACAAAGGCAAAGGTTACTGGTCAATATTCAAGGCCTATTTCATTTTGAAACAGGTAAGGTAAGTTATGTAGAAATTCCTGATGAATGCAAATGAAACTCATTTACATAACACCAATCCAGTAAGTTCAACTTTTTTTAAACATTCAAGGACATGATAAAACCATTTGGTGTTTCTGGGTGTTATGATTAGGTAAGAGCATCTTCAGATAAATAACACAGGACTTTGTCATATATGTTGAGTAAATAAATAGTGTGACGTGTGCATCTGAAGTTTTTTAACGTATTTTTTGGGTGGTAGGAGTTAACAGACACTTTTTATATCCTGTGCACCATCCAGTGTTTTTAAAGATGAATGTACATTTATTTCGACAGGAGATATCATTGACCTTCTTGATAATAACAGTAATAATGGCCATGTCGAAACCTCTGATATCATGCAGAGTGGCTCATTGGAGGAGTTTACTGGATGAAAGGTACCGGTACATGACATAAAAGGTTAGTTTCAAGCCTAAAATAAAAAGAGGTGCTACAGCAATAATGGGTTGATAAAGACAATGTCTGATTTAACATTAAATCACCTTAAAGTATAGGGGTAAAGGCCCGAATAACAACATGAATTGAGTACTAGTGAACAGATGTATTGATATCTTTTGACCTCATCCATCCCTGATGTGAAATTCTGCCTCATCTGAGAAACGCTTGTGTTCTTTAGAGTATTGGTTAATATAAGGGGAATTCTGATCAGCTGTTTCATAATGAAGGCATACTAAAGCTTGGCTAGCTCACAGTAGACTCCAAACAGGGCAGTTAATGTTACAACTGCTTATCTTGCCTGACACTTACCCAAACTTAGGGTTGTCTACCAGGTCCAAACTGGGCTTGTAATATATAGCTGGCCTTTGGTTTGATGTGAAGCCTGTCCCACTGGGATGTCCGATGTAAGAGGTAAAACCCATCTTGTCCAAGCCTGGGACCAAAGACTCACTGTCACAATCCAAATATGCCTCTAAAATTGCTTTAATTCTTTGACCTTTGAACTACCTTTTGTTTCACAGCTCGCCCAACCTTCACTTACTGGGTTTGAGTTTGTTTCTGCTTAGCTGTTCCCTCCTGCCAGTCGCTCCAACAGTCGGCATGACAATCCTCCCCTGCTCAGCCATCTGTGACTGCTGTAATGGAAACCTTCCCCAACAACAGTGATGGATAGAGGAAGTCCTGCAGGCACGCGGGCACTGCCATAATCAGAAAGAAAAGCAGCAAACAAGTTGTAACTCCTTTGTTTTCAGCTGTGACAGAAAAACAAGCGTAGGTGGATAACTGATAACAGTCTCTAGAGCAAATGATTAAATTAGTTCTTCTTTATCAAATGTGCTGCAAGTTAAGAGACTAAAAGCCTTCTTTAGATTACTTGCCCTGAATATCAACAACCTAAAAATAGAGAATTAACCACAGAAGAGAGATGCTTAAGTTTCCCCCAGGCCATACCTGCAGATTGTTTGTTCACCTCTCTGTGTGTTGGTTTTGAAGGTAAACAGGTCTTGTTGCTAGGAGATTGAACACAATGCTAAACTTTTACAGCTCTGACATGAATTGTGGCCAGTGACAAGTTTAATGTTACCCATCAAGGAATCAGTTACTCTTCCTCTTATTTAACCGACAATTTGCTTGACATCTACTAGCTTTTCTGCAGTTTGTATTTGAACTATGCTGAATTCTGCAGACAGCAGGCTGGCTCCAACAAGCTGGTGAGAAGAACTAAAGACGCTAAACAGTAGTTTTTACCAGTGTTCTTATCAAAGGAATTTTGGTAAAGAGAAACAGACTTACAAAATTGCCTGAAAACTCATATCTGCTCATAAAATGAAGATTAAAATGTTATGTCGTCAATAATTGTAGTGCAAAGAGAACATATAACATGAAAATACATAACTTCAAATCATACCATTTCCAACTTAAATTCCACAAAGAGTGTGGTTAGCCTTTGCCAAGATGTGATATAGCCAAGGTGATATCTAGTACATTGGAGCACTCGCTAATGTTGAATGTTCAATTCAATCTTCACCTCCTCTTGATATCAATTCAGTTTTTTGCCAGCATGTTAATAGGTTCACACACTCTTAACAGCGACGGGTGAGGATGGAGGCATTTGATATATGAACAAACAGTTGAGGTGGATTTTACAGGTTTAATAGATGCACTTGGTTTTAAGAAGTATCAGATAAAAATAGAATCAAGTATAAGCTAATAAGCATCATGTTTGCCTCAAAATTCTAAACAAAAATAGTCTAGATCTTAGCCTTTTTAAAGGATTGCCTCAGTTCATTGAGGTTTGCAGCATTTCTTTATGCACACGTTTCTGCAGCACAGCATTTCTGCATTTTTGATTCCTTTCTTTCTCAGTTAGTGTGCTGCATGATGATGTTTTTGTGCTTGGGATCATTGTCCTCTTACATGAATCAGTGTCAGCGTAGCTTTAGCTGTCGGATGGCCTCACATTTGAGCTGAGAATATTTTGCTTGTTGAGTTAATTAAATGACTGCATGGTACTGAACAAGGTCTGGGCATTATAAACTACTACTTGCACTTTTATGTTTCGTCAAGATTAAATTGTTTCAGGGGTTTGGCCACATGCTATTAATTTTGCTAGTAATCATAGATAATCTGTTCATGGGGGGGGGGGTGTTTCTCCCATGACTTTCCAAAGGACTTGTAGATTTCTGCTATCAGAGGCCCATAGAGTCTCAGATGTAGCTGTTTATGTCGCCACACTTTAATATACTCCAAACCAGTAAAATGCCCAGAATTCTGCAGTCAAAGAAGTGGTCTTACTTGTTAAAATATCAATAATCATTGATGATTATTAAATATCACTTGATCTGTGCCACTTGGATCTTGTTCCCCCTCTTAATTCCTCTGGATGCAGACAGTGTGTCCTGCATTTTTCATACCCTTCTTATGTGTTTTGGCTTTGCTTCTCTTAAATAATCAATATACCAGGTGGTATTTAGCCTCATTTTAAGAAATCTTGGAGTAACAGAATTTTTTATACATATTGTAGAATGTTGTGTATGGTCTCAGGCCTTTTCTCTTTTTTAAGATTTTGTTTTCAAGGGTGAAAGTTTTTAAACGCCTACATATGAAAATTTGTCTGTCGAGGATACGTAATAATGATTTTTAAAATGTTGTTACATGTACATTTCCACCCTGAAAATGTGGAAAATCAAGGTGTAGCCCCAGGATAGTTCCTCCGTGTGACCACAGGATGGCATTATGATCCCATCATGGCTCTGACTTCAGTCTAGCGTTAAATTAAAGTGATGGATGGTTTACAATTTGCATGACATCTTGATAAAAATGTCCGGCCAAGACAGGAGTCATCATCCACATCTACACAGACATCTCAATTCAGCCTTCAGTCAGATTACCCCACCCCCGTGTATATCGAATGTATATGAAATATGTATGATCCTGACATCAGAGGTGTTTTCATTTGATTTTTTTTCTACAAACCTCAGCTGAATTTATTTTCTAATTAATGCCGTGTGAAAGGGAAGTTTTCTTTCATCTAAAGTGTGCCTTCTTCTTCCTTAATCTCATACTATACCTGCCTCTAAGATCCCATATGCACTCTTTTTTAAAACATTGCTTTATTTTCTCCTCTGCTTCCTAATCAGGAGGGATTTTGAATGACATTTTTCAGCAACAAGCTGCTCACACTCACATGATTTCCACACCTTTCCTTTCATTCTCACCTCCCATCTCTTCTCTTATCATCAAATTTCATTGGACTCACACTGTTTCTTCCCCTCTGCAACATCTCTTTGTGGCTCTCTCCTTCCTCCATCTGCCCATCACTTGCACTCAGTAGAGCTTGTTTTTACCAAGCTGTTGCCTTTCTTGCTATTCCATAGTCTTGTTTGACATGCTGTCATGCTAAACTTGGAACTGTTCATCTTCTCCAAAAAATAACCACAGGGACACGCCTGCATCATTGAAACTGACAGTCTCATTTCCTGCTTCTTTTCTCTTGAACACAATGTTCACATTATTGGCATCTCTAATTATAAATGCACAAGGATCCACACAGCAGGAATAGAATGTGTGGCTCTTTTCATTTCATTCAAAGATTATACAACATGATTTGACTTCCCAGAACAACTTCAATCTGACAGTTAGAGTGGGGACCTAACGGAAGATCCCTCTGTCCTTTTTTAAATGAAGACCTGGACACTCCCATCTCTCCTTTGATTGTTCACCCTGACAATGCAGCAGTCTGTGTTTGTTCCCCGTTTGCATAAATGACACATTACAGGGAAACTCAATAGCAAGATTTTGCTTTGACGAAGGCTTGGAAGGAAATGTGAGTAAAAAAAATTAACTCTATATTGCAGTTTTCAGCAGCTAAAAAAGACAAATCAAGAAAAAAAATAGGTGGATGCGGTTGTTCTAAAAATAGACTCAGATGATGCAAGCAAGGGTCTCCCGTCGAGATGATGCGCTCGGCTTGCCTGCAGCCGTCTGTTGTAGTTCAGGGAGGGACAAAGCCCCGGCCCTGTCTGCAGGGGTTCGCCTGTGTCTCCTACCCAGCTCTGCGGCTCTCGGTGGTTTGTTTGTAAAAGGAGACTCTCGGGAGTTTCTCTGTCAGTTCAAAACCCTGTTTCATTGTCTGCAACAAAATAGCATGGAATTACGTTTAAGGACATAAAGAGACAGCCCAGGCACTCGTACCCTTCTTTGTGTGTTGGGTCCCGGAGGTGTTCTCTCTGCTTCACTGCTGTGGGTCTTATCTCCTTCCTGGCTCTTTATTGACTTTGGTATTTAATAGGCAAATCTTGCATGCATGGTGCAATAAATTGCACTGTCATCTTTTGCCATTTTGAGTTTCAAACAGCTCTGATGCATGTATGAAAACTGAGCACAAGTCTGGTGAGGGGGTCAAGGGAGAAAATAAGACATTTAGAGTCAAAGCATTGACATTTCTTAGCATTTACAAGATAAGCTGTTCACTAAAAGACAAAGACAATCATATTAGATGTATGAAACAATGTGTCACCGTCAATTTATTTCTGCAGGAAATGCCTTTAAATGTTGAAATGGTGATTTTGTATAGGTGGAACCTGAAATCAACAAAGCTTGGTCTATGACCTGCAAAGTACCAAAATTGTAATAAAGTGTATGGTGATTGTAATTAATAGGAACATCTACAATCCCTCTAAAGGATTAATTTTTCTTTGCCGACTAATCCTCATATTACAGACATATGTCAAGGCTTGATTTTTCTGTACACCTTCTCCTTTCTCCGAACTTAGAACTTGTCTCATTTGCACGGAGAAAGCAATGTCATCAGCTCGCAATCTAGACTAACATGTTTAGATGCAGTTTTGTCTGATTATTATTGTCTTTTAGAAGTGTTATCCAAAAAGAACAGAGAGATATCATTCAGGGTTACAGAAATTAATCTATGGAGACCATGTGCACAAAAGAATGGATGATACTTAATTTTTATCACAATATCAAACTTGTTGCAGACTAAATGATCCGTTAATGAGCTCAATTAGGCTACTGAAGCACTTTAATAATTGGTAATGGAATAAAATTTGAAGTGGTAGTAAGTTCTTCTATGTTTTGGTTCTCAGGTGCCCCTGCAAAGTTATTCAAATGACCTTGTAAGAAGAAAATAAACAATGCCAATGAATCTCTGGACACAGCTGTGGTAAAAAAGATTCTTTAATATGGAACAAAATCAGAGCTCAGCTCCAAGACTCCGTCCACCCAACACATTTTATAACACTGATGAGTGGAGGAGAACAAGAAAATCAAACAGTAAGATCACAATCTGTTGGCCCAAAAACAGGAGAGGCTAAAAAAAAACATGGAACGCAAAACCAAAGTGATACTGGGCTGACTTTGAGACGCCCTCGCACCCTTCCCTCCTGACCTAGGGTCTGAGCGCAGAAACACACCTCTCTACTTCCTTCCAGGGCTCTCCCACCTCCTCCCCTACCCTGATGCTCTTAACCCTCTCAGCTGTGCCCCAAACCAAGCACAGGTCGGGGTGGAGGTAGGTTTGAAGGAGCAGAGGCTTGTGTCTGGAGGCCTCTAGGTCAAGTATGCTGCCAGTTGAGAGTTTGTAGATCGCAGAGGGACATGACCAAGACGCCTTGGTTATTATCATGGCTCCAGGGAAATCGTCTGGGGGTCAGTCCCTCTGTTCTTTCACTCCACATGAAATCTAATCGTCTTTAAAATTTTGTTCACTCTAGGTTCAAATGGAATGTTTGAAGTTTCTGACGGAATGAGAAAAAGGACAGGAAGGCGAGGACATCTGTTGTGACTGCCCAGTAGGACCCCTTTACTATACAAGTACAGGGACATCAACAGAAGTACTACACAGATATGTACAGAGCAACCAAGCAACACGTTGAAATACTGAGTAATAAATGTGGTGCGGGAAAGGAAGGGTAATATTAGTCCACTACAAATGCACATATCCCACGACGTTTTTGTATGGTTGGTCCAATCTTTAAGGCTCTTTATGCTCTTGCTACAAACGGGCAGCAGTGAAGCTGCCACTACACGGATTTGAGTCTCACATCTGTGCTTGACTTTTGAAATTGGTTGCTTTGTGATTCTTCAAGCTGAGGCTGACAGCTACCCTTCTTAAAGTGGCTTTTCAATGAGACAAGGTTTGACCTGGGATGAGTTGCATGGATCCCCTACTTTTGTGCTAAATCATTCTCTGGTCCACAGAGCTCTGTCGAAAAACAAGGTGCTCTCCAGCAGCGTGAAGGGTGATGGATGGGAGTTGCTAATGGATAAAGAAACCCAGATAGATGAAGGAGAAGGGATCACTGCTAAATTAGACTCTGGGATATTCATTACCATCTGAATGGGGGAGTAAAGGGAGAATCGAGCGGAAGAAGTTGAAATCTATATTTAGTGAAATATCAAAACTAAGAGGTGTAATGAAGAAACAGCGTTGGCATGAAGAGACACACACACTGAGAAGGAGGGAATCTGCCAGCTTCAGCAAACATAGTCATCCTGCACCTTCACACACACTCACAATGCATCACATGACAATCCATATCAGGGAGAGGAGGGGGGAGGGAGGCACTGCACAGAGAGCACTAGCACTACCATGACGGACACACACCTAACACACACACTACTGCACAGGGTCCAAGTCTGCGTTCCATTGCACTCTCCCGGCTGCCAGAACCTCGCTGTGTTATTAAAGGAAAAATTTATAAACAGCTAATTCAACAAATGGACAAACGAAACACACACGTTGGATCCCACTGGCTATAATAAAAAAATAAACCAGAAACAAAACTTAGAATATAAAAAGAGCCAGTGGCACCAGGTTTGACAGAAAGCATTTTCTCAGTAACTGGCTTTTGAACAGCTCTACGCTTTTTCTTTTAGTCTACCAAGTATATACTATTAACCTTACCAGGCAGCTAAAATCTATACAGTACTGTCATTTTTCATATATTTATAGATATTTATACACTATACAAAGTTGGCAAAAATACATAAATAAATACATTAAATCAGATTGTACACATCACAATTGTGTGTTTAAAGATAGAGCACTCTTTGTTGAAGAGGAGGGACAAGGCAAGTTTAGAAAGCAGGCGAAGTAAGAGGAGTGTTACCCTTGACATCCCTTGATTGAAAGAACCACTCTCTGTATAGCAATATTTCAATATGGCATTGGATCAACAAAGTGTATTGCTTATTACCAACCTGATTAAAATGCCCACATTATGGCAAGCGCTAGATGCTGCCCTGCCTGTATCACATTTAAAACCAGTGAAGGATCTCGATTTACAGAAAGTGGTCATACTTTATTTTTGGTGTGTCAGTGGACTGTGTGGCTGCCCGTGGGACTCCCTCTGAGGGATGGCATTACAGAGGAAGGCAGAACTGTATCCACTGTCCTTCCCGGAGCCTGCTGCTGGCAGTGGCTATTGAACCGTGTCATGTCAAAGGCAGGATCGGTCCAAAAAGTAATGTGAAACTGATTATCTCCATCCGTGCACCACATACAAGCCCAGCCAGGCAAATGGCATTTGGAAAATAGCAAAGAGAATAATGTCGGTTGTGAGAATGACAGAATGTCAGGTCTGGGTTTTCTTTTTTGGTTTTTGAGTTCAATATTTTCTTATTCCCGGATGTATGCCAAGAAAAGACATGGCAAATTTTGGACATCTAGAAAAATACACCAATTTTTTCTCTTTTTTGGAATGATTAGATCTGTCGGATGGCAATTTGCACTTCTAGACTAATCCTTGACTTTTCTAGTTAAGAGTTTTAGAGCTCTGACAAATATCACTTGGCAAGGGGGAAATTATCTTGGGACAAGTTTGTGGCATCTAGTTTTACGCTGAATAAAGAGACAGAATAACTGATTCATATGGGGTTAGATTGATGGGTTGCTTCCCTATAATCGAAACCCCCCATCCTCTCCATACTTCTCTATGTATGGCCTTCAGCATAGCAGTAATGACTCCAAATTCAATGAGGGAGGCATCATCAGTGTCAGTACAGGGCCAATCCTGTCTAACACAATGGCATTACAATAAATCCCCAAGCCTATAAGCAGACGGGGTGAGATGTAATGCCAAGCTACCAGGGCACAGGGACTCCACAGGGACGTGTGCAGTCCTCTCAAACGCTGTAGCCAGAAGCAGTCTGTTTCTGATGCTTCTAACTACAATGGAATGGCGTTTATGCCATGAAAAACATACAGGCTACAATTTGTGAATTTCCTTGGGAAGTGAGAAATGTGGCATAGTCACTACTATGAATTTGGGATGCATCGGGTATCACTCCTTCCTATTTGTCTTGCCCTGGCCGCACAACACCTCCAACAAAAATACAGCGGACATCAAAAGCCCTTATTCAAGAAGGGCAGGTATAATCAGCTTCAGCATCATCAACATCACCACTGTTATTCATGAATATCATTGTTTTCTTCATCATTTCAAGTGACAAATGAAAACTCGGCGTACAACCAATGTAAAATTTTCACCAACAATATTTACATAAAGTCTTCAAAAACAGAAGGATTTTTCTTACTGCGACTTTGTAAAGAAATAAAAACAACACAAGAACACCAAGCACACACATACACACACTGACCAACAGTCAAATGTGAACAGAAAGGAAAAAAGATATTATTACTCGTTATTGTTTTTCATATTCATTTAATTACTATTCAAACAATGCTTTCTTAAACCCTGATTGGGAGAAGTCACACTGGTTTTCACCAAATGCTTAAAACAATTGAAAGGGTGAGTCAGGGGGAGGCGATGTCTCTTTGTGGAAGGCGAGATGCACACACTAACTGATTGGATAAAGACAAAGAAGACCCAGATTACTTCAGATCTCAGCCATCTCAACATGATTTAGCTTAGAAGCATCTAGCCCCTGTTGATAGACATCACTGCAGCCTGTCTCTAATCAACACACACAACAAAGTTCTTTCATTTGTTAAACATAACAAATTCAGTACTGTTAGGACAAGACCTAATCAGACTTCATTCCAGTAAAGAGAGTCATGGATAACTTAAATAAGTCATTGAACTAGTACAAGTAATACACTATGAAAAATTAGAAGGTGAGTATGACAAGGACAAACCTTATCATCAGGCTTACAAAAATATCTTGCTAATTACTTGGCAAACAGGTGGGAACCCTTCAGCCAACAGAGATCTAAGTTATTTATAAAAAGCAACCAGACAGGAACGCTGCTCATGACAATGATGAAATTTGCACACCTCTGAAGAAGATATCTCAGCAAAGATGGAGGCTCACAGATGGATATTATGCCAAACAGAGTACTACATTTTTAAATCAATTTTAGGAAATAATTGTGTCCAATTGTGTATACTTTGATTTGAAGAAGTTTGAGCTAGGAGCTTGATAAAGGGTTACAGGGAATTTCCATTTCATTCTGGGAAACAGTATCCATCCAAAACTTTGCAAGAATCATTTCACTCCCTACCCGGGTCATGGGCACCATGGTTTTCTACTAAAGCTTTCAACTAAAGGATAAGATTATGTTTATAATCGGGACCAAAGGGGTGGAACAGCACACTGGCAAAAAGTGTCAAACCACAAGCCATTTGGCTACCTATAAATAGAACAAGAAGTCTTAATGATTAAGAGCTAGAGAAAGCTGGACTTGTTGTGATAGTGAGGCAGTCTTACTCTGCAGCCATAGGTAGTAATTTCTGTCATCTAGACTTAGATTTTCGCACTCCAACACTAATTTTCTGCACATACACCTGCTCATTGGATCTGCCAGGGGATGAACACAAAGATAAAAGACAGCGCTAGGCCTGAAAACAAGAAGACCAAGCTCCCTAAGTGGAGTTGATGTGAAAATAATCTGGACTGGGAGCATCTGCAACACTGCCCTGCTGTATTCATGAGCTCAGGGCTGCTGAAGGTCACTGCTGACTTTGTTAAAGCCAAGAAAAACGCAATATTTTGAAGTGGGAGACAGGTGACAGTGTAATAAAAGTGGGATTTGGAAATTGCTTTCTGCTTTATACTGTTTGGCTCCAAGCTTACAATCAGTTTTAATGTTGTGGCTCTTTGACTACTGGCAATGAGAACATAATATTTGGGACTTCTGGTTATTTCATGGAGTGTGCAGCTCGCTGGATGATTTATTTATCAGTGTTATGCACACAGTTTCATATTGTAAATATGCTGCGAAAGCACAGGTGTTTTCACAAAAGACAAGTAAGCTTTTTTTATTGTTGGTTTCAGAAGTGATGGCCTAATATATGGACTATTGATAAGCTTGTGGAGCAATAATTAATCAATTTCAATTTTCACTATCCGAACATTCCTGTAAAGAAAATGTAAAGCAGAAGATTTCGATTGAAGAGATTGTCTGTGATCAAAAGCACTCTGAGTTTTAAATACCAATTTTATATGTTTAAAAAATGTATTTGTTTTGGTTTTTTGCCTTCGGTCTGCCTTCTGGGATATTGGGATTACAATGTGCCTCATATAGATAAAAAACAACCAAATCCTCCAGTTCATGGGGTCGGTGTCAAGTTTTCAAAACCTCACAGTTTGAAGACATGTACGTTGTGTGAAACAATGATCCCAAATTGGTTGTTAACTGCTTCTAACCGTCTTCATGGTAAAACACATAAAACTCAGGGAGGGCTGGAACTATACCTGTGTACAGGGTTACCGCTCCATATCCTGTACGATTGTTAGCAAGTTTTACCTGTGCAGAAAGTCCCCCCCAGGCATTAGGAAACAGATATTGCTCCTCTCTGACCACCTAATGGGAGCATAATGTGCTGTGACACTGCAGGCAGTGGCTGTCAAAACAGTGGGCCCTGTTCCACGGTTGGACAATTGTTCTGAAAGGTGCTGGACTGGATCAGTGCATCACAGCAGTCAGCACCGGGGCTCACATGAAGACTACTCCCCAGAACACGCTCAGAACACTATGTGCTGCCCAGACCAGCTTACAGAGACACCCAGTGGGTAGTGATCTAGTCATAATCAGACAACAGTCACCGTCACGACTGTGTCTTTATAATATCCTTTCCATTATCATATATCTTTTTAAAGCAAAGAAGAGACCTGCGTGTACTGTACAGGAAACCAAAGAAAGGATTCTGTTTCATGACGACACAGTTCTAACCTAAAAGCATTTTTCTGAGCAAATTGCTACTTTTAACAAAAACTAAAGTGCAGGAGTGGGGCAAAATGTTGAACATCTGACGGAATTATGCCAAACATGACTTTATAAATGTAAAACTGCAGTAAGCTACAGCTGTGAGACAGATGTCTGCTGGAGTGGCTCCTAATGGCTGACAGCTTTAATGGTGCTGTTTTATGCTTTATTTACAGAAATATCAAGCTGAGGTGAAGCCGGCTGCTGCTAGTACAGTTCACTATGTAGTGCTTTCGGAAACTCAGCAAAGAGATAACATTTAATCTGCCTCTACAGTATCTCACAGTGACAAATCAGAACATCATCTAATATCACAGCCATTCATAGCTCCTGTGAACTGCAACACAACTCAGAGAAAGGTTTTTGTGATCTTATGTTTCTGCCAGTATTGAAGACAAATGCTCATTCGTCTCACTGTTTCCGGATACAAACATGTAGCTCAACATCATGGACAGGAGAATAATGTGCTTACAGCTCTGACGGGCTTGTTGTCGATCTACACGTTGTGTCGACGTGTGTGTGTGTGGATGTGACAGGCATAAAAGCCTGATGTCTCCATCCAGGCTTGATATTTTCAACATCTGCAGCCAGCCAGCAGGAGTCTGGATGCTTCTAGTCAAATACACTTGCATGAGCAGGTAGGTAAATAGTAATGGCAAAAAGAAGAGGAACAAGAAGAGGAGGATAAGAGCCCTTCATCCTCTGCATTCTTCACTTAATCTCCAAACTCTGAAATCACAAAGCAGACATCACCCCTCCCCAACTGCTGCCCACCCTTTCAGGAACTCCTCCCTTCATTTTCACCATAGCAATCATCATTATCATCATCATTATTGTTTTACATTTTCCAAAAGTGCAAAATGAACTTCCCCATGCCCTCATTCAGAAGGCAGGGCAGTAGAGGATGGGGAAAGAATGGCAGTAATAAGAGCAAAAGAAGCACAAGAAGAGAAAGAGAAAAGAGAAGATTTCTGCCGAGTTCAAATTGTGTTGCTGTCGTGAACGCACACCCACCAACAGGCACACCTCAACACAACACACTGCACCATCAAATCTGGCAGAGTGACACCCCACCGCACAAAACAATTGCACAGGGCAGCACAAAGCATTCAAAGTATCAATAAGAGAGAAGTGTGCGCACATATCTGAACGCTTGTGCACAAAATGTACAAATTTAGCTACTTTCACATTTGACGACTCTTTCCTCAGTTGGCGATGCTGTGAAAAGTGACATCTTAGTATCTCAGGATGGAAAGATTTGCTTGCTTTTGACTTCGATTTGTTTGGTTTTCTTCATCTTCTTTTTTCTCTCTCTGTGTCAGGGCTTTTTTGTCTGGAAAAATCAGGAGCAATCCATTTCACAAGTTCATGTCTCCGCTTTTCCAGCTTTAGTTTTTTTTGTTGTTTGTTTTTTTGTTTGTTTTTTCAAATTTCTTATTTAGTTGTTGGAGCTACAGCACAGCACCCACAGCACACAGACGACAAGAGGGCTCTAGATAAAGGGGTGGGTTAGGGGGTTGGAGGGAGGTGTTTATTTACTAATATTGTGCCAGAAGTAGAGTAAGGGATGGTAGCTAGAGAAAAAAACAGGGGAAAAAGAGAATACAGAGTGAATAATTGGATGGAGAGAAGAAAATACAGTTTCAACAGTTTCATCTTGTGTTCAGCTGGATTAAAGAAAAACTATGTTTTCCACTGAACACTAAACTAGTCTCGAGTAAGGAAGAAAAGGCTGAGATTAGAGAAACTATAGAACACTCGAGACAGATGAGAAGGATCAGTGGACAAGCGAAGAGACAGAGGAGGGGTAAAACAGTGGACAGATAATGGACAACACATTGTTTTCTAGGTATGTGTCAAGGGGAAGTTCTGCCAATCTATTTGTATAATATACCAACATGTATATGTACATATAGTACATACTGTATAACATTGTGTGTGTGGAGTATTCACACAATAGGATTGAATGAGTTTAGACCATTGGTGAAGGTTTTGTGATCCCATGGGACTGGCAGCTTGAATGGGTCAGGGCTGCAGTGCAGTTCAGAACTAAGGGATCGACAAAAAAAAATATTATCAGACCTCCACAGGCAAAGTGCATAAGGACAGACAGACATACAGACAGTCAGAAACAGGGGGACCATTGGCAAAGTGGCGAGAAGCAGAAATTAGAAAACAACAGTGCAAGAGGAGGAAACAGAAGAGAGGAGCGGGAGAGGAAATTGAGATTTCAAAACAAAAGAGAAAAATAGTTTAAAGGTTTAAGAGAGCAGATGGCTAATTGTACCCGTGTTTCGCAGCCTGGCAGCAAGTCAGTCTTGTGCATAAGGACGGGAGGGGGAGGAGGGGAGGGAGGAAGGGTAATAGGAGAAGGGAAGGAGGCCATGGAAGAAGCTGGGGCGGTGCAATCAGGCCTTGAGAGCGTGCCACTGGGCAACGTTAGTACGCGGCCGAGCGAGCATGTCCTTCCAGTGCTTCACTTCTGCTGGTCCACTCTTCCACGATAGATAGATCTGAGGGTGTGATGAGAAGATAGACAAATCAAAAACACTTATTGAAAAAAAAAATCACTGCAAGCCTTTGTCTTTTCACACGTATCATTTAGGTAAATGTTGCTCCCTTCAGGCAGAGCAGCTCTACAATTTTCATGCAGTATTTGGTGTCTGCTGCTTTGGAGGGAGCTGTTTCACTGCTGGAGAGCAGAAATGAGCTGGGATGTAAGGAAATGAAGCAAGAGCTCTGGTCTCAGTACACCCACAGGCTGCATTATTCATTGAGTTCAAATGTTATTTTGGTTATCTAAATGAATGGCACCAAAAGCTAAAGATATCAACAGCCAACATTCACAACCTTTTTCCACGTCAGATATTACTGACTTAATCTTTGTCTATTTAAGGATACAGCGCTGGGCAAACATAACGAGTGATTAAAAGGTGAAGCTTACATCCAGAGAAATTTTCTCCCCACAGTCAACGATTGAAAGATGTGTCATGACTGCCACATAAACTAGCAAACTTGGCAAGAGTATTGCAGATTCAAACTAATTCCATGCAAAAATTATAGCAGAATTCAGAGTCAGTCACTGAATCATGAAAATTATGATCTGGAAGCTTTAGAAGAAGAATGGGCAAAGACTCGACAAGAGAAAGTCAAAGGGTGAAATCACATGTCAAACATTATTAAAGCAGCCTCATGCTTCACCAAGTAATAAGCTTGAGGGCTGAATACTTTATATTTGTCGTGGCAATTTTGTTTTCAAGACTCAGTATTCTACATTTTTATGCAACCATAACCCTAACCCAACTTCAATAACAACTCCCAAAATAATTTTAGGATAGTGGTGATTTTGTTCATTTTTTCTTATATAAAATGATGTTCTGAGCTAAATCAACCATTTGCCAGAGTGATAAAAAAACTCAAGAAATTTGTTGTGCCCTGATTTTCATTGAGTCATTTAGGTGGTGAACAGTAGATGCCAGTCTACATTGTTTCATTCATTCCTGAACAGTCTCAACAGTCAATTTCACAGAGTAAGCTGAATGTCTCAGTTGGGACCTCCTGATGGTAGTTTTATCAAGGTGTGTCTTCAGGCCAAAATGTCAGATACCTTCATACATATGAAACAGAAGACTAGCGCTGGTGAACCACTGCACCACACACAACTCTCAACATGTCATTTATTTCTTTCTACTAGATTTTGAAGAAGGATACTTTCTTGTAATATTTCAAAGTGCTCATGACTCATATTTCTATCACTGTTTTCTTGGTTCACTGGCAGTATTTTTATCCATTTTCAGTATGCCCAACTATGCACCAGAATTGGCTTTTTTTTATGTATTCAGTGATTTGAACCATTAGCATAACACAGGACCTGACAAAAAGTATGAACCAGTATTTTCTCAACAACATAACAAGGAAACAATATTAAATTGTATGTTTGATCATGTTATAAGAAAGATCCATCCATCCATTTTCTGGACTGCTCGTTCCCAAATGGGGTCACTGAAGCCTATCCCTGTATTCAACGGGAGAGAGGCGGAGTACACCCTGGCAGGTTTTATAAGAGTCTGTCAGAAAGACAAATAGAAAGTTCCTATTTTCCGTAAAGATTTACTGATTGATAAGAAACAAAAATTGGTACATCTTGATGCTCCATAATAAAGACCATAAAAGAGAAACTGGACTGATAGAGGAAATGGCACTCTTTAACTACAGGAATCTACAAAACAGCATCTGAAAATGATGTCCTAAAGATACTGGGAAGACATCCTGCCATGTCTTCATACAGGACCTGAGAGATGGAGCTGCACCTTTAGCTGATCCATCTACTGTTCACCGAAGGTTTGTCAGAAATGGTCTCCATGGAAGGGTGGCTGTCAAGAAGCTATTTTTGAGGAAATGAAACTGGAAGAAAAGGCCAAGGTATGATAAATGAACTGAGCTGAAAATCAGTAGCAGCTGGTTTTATGGAGTGACAAATCCTCCCCAGAGCCTGGATCTCTTCATATTTGAAGCATGTGGGACAGAAAATGGAACAAAAGGCAGCCAATATACAGTACGAAGAAGAATTTTCAGATGTCCTTCATGAAGCCAGGGAACAATAAACTAAAGGAAAACTTGTCTATGAAGGTTCAGGCTTTGATGCAGAACACGGGTGACCATATTAAATATTTAAAAACTATTTTTGGCTTACATACCGCATGTTAACACATGTTTTTCAAAGAGTTGCAGACATATTTTGAAATTTCTTTATAGTTTGTAAAGAAATTAAGGGTGAAGTGATTCAAAATATTTGAACAACATGAGATTCAGATATTTAACTAAAGATATATTTAAATTAATATAATATAAAAGTCATACAACCATGTTTTTCAGTGTTTTTTTCTTGGTTTTCTGTGATGAGAGCTGCTGAGAGTAACCGCTTGTGGTTCTGGGACAGCTCACCTTGCCAATAACATCGTTGCGGCTGAGCCTGTCCTTGTCCATGACGGTGATGATGATGGTTGTCTCCCTCAACACATGGGCAGGAACGTCGAAGGGGAAGGACTCATTGAAAACAGGGTTCAGACAGCGTTTCATCACTACTGTCTTCTTCTTCTCCACGCGCTTGTCCTTGTGCATGAGCCACACCTTCACATAGGGATCTGCAGAGTGGATGCAAAGAGCAGACATTTACATGAGTGGAGGGGGGGGGGGTGCATGAAGATGCTTGTGGTGATTTTTGGGGTCAGGTTAGCAATTACCCTCTTAATTCTTAAAGTCAGGGGAGGCAGTAGGGAAGCAGATACTTGTTTGAGTTCAAGGTCAACCTATTCCCTGAGCTAGGAAATATACAAATGAGGAAGTATTTCTGGAAATAAGGCCAGAGATTTGTACTACCAATTCTGGAGCATTATTATATTCGGTAATAACAACAGCTGCCACTCACAAGTGCTTCACAAAGATTGAATTTCAGAAAAGTGTGGCAGAGAAAAAAATTCACTGTAAAACGTTCAAATCTAGCACCAACCAGACATTTGGCCGGGAGGCTAAAGATCCTCATAGATATACAAACAGAGAGGTCTAGGGAGATATGCTCGACGCAAAGTCACCTTGCTGCTGCAGTGATTTACAGTGGGCAGTAAGCATCCTCAGTGCAGACAATTCAGTAAATATTTGACGTTGTGTAGACAGTCATATGTGAGGCCACAATGCTTCCAAAGTCACAAGAAGCAAAATCAGTGGTAAACACTGGTTAGAGCAGGAAAAGACGGAGCCAACACAGAGGATTACTTACCTGAGGTCCCTCCGATATCCATGGCTTTAAGATTGCGCGCTTTGATGATGTTCACAGTGATGGTGTTAGCAGTGGGATTATAGCACAGAGACACCAGCAGGTCTCCTCGTCTCCCCTGAGGAACACCACAAATACAATGGAGTGTGAATCGCATGAGTATGAGCCAATCATATGAGCGAATCGTATGAGTCTCATATCAGATTCCCTGGGGGCATATCAAACTCCAGACTACTCACTAGCTTGTATGGGTAATGTTACATCACTGCCCTTTCTTCTCTAACCCCTTGTACCAAACACAGATGGCCCAGTACCGATGCTGACTTAGCCGAGCACGTTGCTCACCCGAGAATTATGTCAACAGGGCTCACATGCCGAAAGCAGTCACCAAATCTGTTGTTGTTTGTTTGTTTTCTGGGGATGGAGGGGACTGAATACAAATGGAATTCAAAGAATGTTCTTTTGGTCGTGCCAAATGGCCATCAGTTCAATTCTTACACTGCCATCACTGCAGGGTTTGAGTTCCTTCCAGAAGGTCTTCATCTGGCCCAGTTCCACCTTATTCAGGGGAATTGACACTTCTCCAATGGGGTCATTCCTGCTAAAGCGGTCATAGTCCAACACCTGGAGGTAGAGAGTGCGCTCTCTCACCTTCTCATAAGGGAAGCCTAAAAACAGACACAGAACAGATAACACTGCAGGGGGAGTTAAGGACACCTAAGTCACAAAGAGCTAAAAACAGTACTGTCAGCGGCCATAACGGTACACCCAGGGCACTCTAATGAGCAACATCCAAACAGGGATGAATTTAGAAAAGGCCAGGGTGGGTTTTAAAAGCAGTTGGACGAGAGATTTTTTTTCAAATAACCCAAAGGGATAATTATATACAGTTTTATCATTCGGTCAGACACAATGTAATGAAACCTGCACAAAACAGGGATGAGACGCTTATCTGTCACCTTCACCTCTAAAAGAAACCATCTGAAGTTTTCATTTTCTATTGTCTCCACACTGGAGGCATTATAAATTAATTTTGAGAATTATTTTAAGGTGAAAGACAGCTCTTTTATGAGGGTATACCAGGCTCCACAGGAATGATGTGGTGTGCATAAATATGTGCTCACAAGCACTGATAGAATTTTTAGCAGACACAGTAATAGCTAAACAGTAACATAGTTTTCCATGCTAATGTTGTGTACAATTTTAAACATCTAGCACAAATACTGTAAAGAATAAATCCTCTTTGTTTATGACAAACCATTGCAGTCTCAAGGCCCAAGGTGGTTTAATCTGGCAGTAACTCGCATGTAAAAGTCGATACAATTGTTACATTCAAAGCTCTTTTTTCAGAAATAACCCTGTGCACCTTTCCATCACCCCAGAGTTAGGACAGAAGCCCCAACATATTACGACATTGGCATGATAATCTGCATACGCCCAAGTTACTTTTGATGGGAAATTAACAGCACTATAGAACAGATTTTGGGGGGGCAGCTCAACCACCTCTGGCTTTTATTTGCATTTTTATTTATTCATTTATTTTCTAAGATTGTTATGTAGACAGTGGACAGACAGAAATAAATTGTGGGAAGACATGCAGGAAAAGGACCAGGCTGTGACCTGAATCCAGGTCGCCTGCACTGAGCAACTACTATGTCTGTAAACAGGACATTTCCTCAACCAGCTGAGCTTTGGGCCGCCACGTTGGAGTGTTTTTAGGACATATACTGTCATAATAAAACTGTCATAAATATACATTCAAAACTATTACAAAAATGAGCACACAATGACACTACAACTCAAAAGTTCTAAAAGTCATCACCTTTTCAAATATTCTGTGTCAGACAAACATTTTTACATGTAATTTAAAAGCCAAGCTTTTCAATAGCATATGGTGTGAATATGCATGCTGAAAACACCTGAAATACTTTTTTAAAGAAAGGGGAAAAGACAGACCCTCGAAGAGGAAGGTTTCGTTCCAGTGGGGGTTGAGATTCTTCCTCTTGACCTTGGTCTCCAGCTTGTGCTTCTTGTCAGGCAACAGGTATATTTTGACGAAAGGATCTGAGGTTCCGGAGAAGTCCTTGGCCGGGAGCTCCTGGCCTTTGAGAACTTTGACGGTGAGGGTTGTGTTCTGGAAGCTGTAGCCTATGCTGAACTGAATGCGGCCCAGTTTTTCACTGATTGGTCCTTCACCATCATCATCCTCTGAACCTGGAGACAGCTGCAGGGCCACGAATGCAGAGGAAATGATTAGAAACACTAACTCATCCTGCCGCAGCCACTCACGTGAAAGGTTCAGTCCAAGGGCACGCACTCTGTGTATCACTAGCACACAGGCAAACACAGACCTTAACTGAGAGAAGCTGTGAGGAGATGAAATTTGAGAGTCACGTTTCTATTGCAGCATACTCAAGCAGCTGCTCCGTGGTAGAGATTGGTCTGATGTTAAGAAGACTGAGAGAGTTTAATTTCCCTACTAATGTCCTTAAGAGGCAGGAGGCGCTCAGATTGAAGATAGGGAGCTTTCGATCCCCCTTTCACTCTCATAGCCACTCTGACTGCTTTATCACTGCTTTGCACTAAAAGGACTCTCTCCGATAATAGCAAGGGACAGGGAGAGTAAAAGAGAGGGCGAGGGACAAAAAGGAAGAAAGGAAGCATTGCGTGCAAAGTATTGAAAGAACAGTCAGGGTGGCACAGCTCAGTGTTGGCATTCTGGATCTGAACTGCCTGAACAGTCACTCTCTGTCATCCTGTGAGTCCACCTTCTGTCTTTGTCCTTAAAGTTTTATTTCTCCTCCTCTAACAATACCATGAATTGGAAGAAAGAATGGAGGACTTTGTGTGGAGATAACCAACCCGCACTTCATTAATCCACTTTGTTCAGAAGCCATGGCTGACATTTGAAAATGAAGACCTGCCACATGAGTGTTTCGCATACAAAAAAACACTCCAAACATGACCCGAAATTGTTGATTTTTGTTCTTTGTTCCAGAGAAACTATTTCAAAGTGACACAGACTTACTCATCATTCATCAATATGGCTTTTACAGCTATCAGGCAGAACAATAGTGAAGAAAAGAAATGTGCCCGTTATAATTTGTCAAACAGTGAGAGTCACCTTGAATGGCTTGTCTCACTTGATTGCCACTGTGAGAACGGCCTGTGTGATATTTTTTCCTTATTACGGCTCCCTCATTACAATTTCCAGCTTAAGTGCAACCTGCTATTTGTGCTGAAAATGACCTGGTAACTCAGCTCCCACATGTACATGATGGCTGGGATTTAACTCATACTGCCAAGCTAAACGTGTACACTTTACAATAAAGACTTTTTTCCCACTCACTCCATTTTCTCTTTGGTATTAGAACAGTTTCACATGGTGTACATGGCAAGCTTTCTGTTAATCACAAAAAAGAACAGCTTGTTAAAAACGTCGTCAGGATTTTAATTGATTTAAAACCAAAGTTCTGCTACTGTCACTACACTAATCGAGCTGGAGGAGTTGTTTCGCATCATGTAGATGTAGAATTTCCTAGAAGACTATTACTGCAATATTCTAATCAAATTTAGTTTATCTCTATGCATCTCTTCCAATTTGCTAACATTCGAATGGGGTCTCTTACCATCACCATGTCTCCGGTGAGAGAGTTGGCCAGGTCAGTCACAGAGGAGTGGCCATCAGCATCTGGGGGCTGGCCCTTTGGGCTGTTTGCTGGCTTGTTCCCCCTGTAAGCAGAAACTGAGGTTGACAAAGGTACAGCAGTGAGGACATGCGCTGAGAAGCTTACTCATCTACAGAAAGAGAGAATGTCTGAGCACTCGGGGAGTCCAACCTCCACCTGTTTTGTGGTTGAAAATGCCTATCTGAAACGATGAATTCGGTCCAGGTTTACTTTGGATACATGTCACTTCAGAGTTGAATGAGCTTTCTGTAGCTACCATGAGCGAAGCCAAATACAATCTGCCAAAGATTCCACACATTAATGATGGGCACTAAAACTGAGTACAATTGATATGCAGAGTTATGTTTGATGAAAATTGGAGTCTGAAATAACTATGGATACATCTAGAGTGGCAAACATCCAATATCTAACAAGAAAGTTACCTCAACCAAATAGACAAAGACATTTTAGACAGAACACAGAACAGAGCCACTAAACTAAAAATTGATAGAAACCAATTCTTTATCACCAGACCCTGGAGAGCTTCTGATCAACACTTATTCCCTCTGAAGATGAGACACACATGTATAATGACATATATAGCAACATGACGTTACTATAACAACAGTGAGCAGACAAGTACGGCAACATGTAGAGGACACACGTTGATTAGGTTTCTCTCAGTAGCACGAACGACACAAATGATTTTCAGAAACATAAAGGAGAGAGCATAGATCTCCAATGGCACAGCTGGCTCTAAAGTACAAATGTTATTAGGTGTTAAGTTTAGTTCCTGTACACAGGGATGGTCGAAAAAGCATGTGGAATAAACACTCCGGAAGAAAAATCCCTATGTTCATACATCAAAAACATAAATCACAAAGAGTAAATTAAAGGAAAACAGCAAGAGAAAAATAATCAGAGGAGTAAAAACAGTTATGAGATTAAAGAATGTATGAAAATAGACAGAACAAGAAAGAGTCAAATGCCAAATTCTTGACCAGTGTAGTGTGACGCAGTGGAAACACAGCACTCCATTTAGATGACTGGTCAAGGCACAAGGAAAGGCTGAACACTGAGACACCACTTGGCAATGAACGGACAAGGAAAACCAGAACTGAAACACAGAAATACAGACAAATAAATACAGAGGATACTTAACTTGCATACACACATGTCATAAATAAAAAGGACTTCAGAGGAGGTAAGACACAAAAAGGAATGTGATATATACACAAGCAAGCTGAAAATTATTAATCTGTATTAGAAGAGATAGCAGGTATTAACAGCATGAACAGTACGAAAAACAAAACCAAAGAGACTGTGAAGTAGTTACAAACACCAGCACATTATAGAAAAACAGAGCTGTAGGAAAAGATAGTAAATGAAGGAAGGAAAGCCTGGAAACACAAGAGAGGCTTAGTTTGGTCAGTAAGTATCAAAGAATAAGACCAAAAAAAAGAGCTACACAGACACAATATCTCAAACAGGAGACAAAAGAGCACACATGCTAAAAGGAGAAAAAGAGACACAAAGAAAAAAGAAAAGGACAATTGATCATCAGGATAAAGAGGGCAAAAACAATCCTTCTTTACAAGGAGAGCTCAAAATAACTGAGAGATGAGATATAACATGAAAGGTAAATAAAGTGAAACACCATACAAAAGTATAATTTCACTCAAAACACAAAAAGGGACAAATAGTAAGAACATAGGAAGAGCACATTTAGAGTGTTACAAAAGAGGGCGTTGAAAGAAATTGACTAACTTCAGGTGATAAAGTTATTTTAACACTAACCTGATTTTCCAACCATTTAGCAACACTCTAAAAGTGTGGACTGGGAACACTGGGGCCAAAGCACGATCTGGCATTGGCTACATGTGCATATACGATATATGCAAGTAGTTGTCACTCTGAGAGTGAAGGCAATGCCTTGGACAGGCAATAAACAAGTAGCCCATAGAAAGTCTGTCTGTCTGGCCAGCATTCTCTGTCGAGCTTTTCACCGAGAGAATGTAAGTATTTGCCGGGCACGCTGAATTGCGAATTTGGATGAAAACTGATGCTGAATGCAGTAATGTGTGCATTTTTGCAAAAGACATAAGACAAAACTGGGGGGAAATATACTGACAAATAGACAGACAGAAAAAGCAAGCAAACAAGACAAGCAAATAGACAGTCACTTCACCCAGCAAAGGAACCAGAGTGAGACGGGGGGGAAGGAGGGATGTTAACCACTTCAAGAAGGGAAGGATCAGTCACCAATTGCTGTTAGTTGTATTAGCTGCCAAGGTGGGTAATTCAATTTTCATAAGGCCTGTTTATTTGTTTCTACAGACTCTAAACTGCAGGCACCGAGTTTGAGAAGAGAGAAAAAGGACTGGATCAGAATATGAGGAAGTAATCTAAAGCAAGGAGAGACTTGTAGGGATTGAAGTAAAGCATGGCACCTCCCTCCTCCTCCACCTCCCAAGTATCGATGGGGGAGTGAAAATCGTCAATTATTCATTCTCCTTCATGCTTCATTCAGGGGTTCAGTGCATTCTCAGGTAAGAGCTACTGCAGCCAGGGGAACGGCCTCTCTACAAGCCTTGCTCTCCAGCACCTGAGGTGGTCCTCTGCTCCCTGCCTCCAGGCTGCCAAACAAAGCAGCTGGAGCTGAAGCTCTTCTGGATCAAACAAGTCTCCATCTCCGAATCAGACATTTCTCCATGAATTGAAGCGGATGATTAAGTCCAGTTTATTTAATTTCTTAAAAAGCTATATTGATTGTGGCAGATGGTGGAGCTACAACTGCCATATTTTGGTGCCAATGCTTTTTGTGTCCAACCGCTCAGGAGTCGGTGTGGCTGATATGATTCTGTAAAGCCTGCAGTTGTCTACAGTATCCAGTGGGAGGCAGAGTGGACTCAGATCAGATTCTCCCACAGCTAAGTCACTGAAAGTGGGCTGTTGGCATGGCAACGACTCTTGAAACACAGACCATTCATATGGGGGTTTGGGGTGTGTGTGACAAGAGGCTGTTGGGAGTGGGCGCAAGGGAAGGGTGTGTTTAGGGGGGGGTGCAACAAACAGGCAAAACACAGTGAGACCAAGATTGGGCATAGGATATATGACAGGTACAGGTGAGAGCCTCGCAGACACACACATTCACATGAACGAACATATGGAGGCAGGCGGGGCCACTTTGGGTTTCACCGTCCTGTGATACTATCCTGTTTTGTTACCTGACCGAGGGCCAGCAGCTCGAAGAGAGGGGGTAGGGGGGGAAAGACACTCCACTTCTAGGCTGGAGAGAGACGCGAGAAAAAAAGCCCAACCCAACCCCCCTGGTTTTTTTTTAACATTCAGACTCCCCACCCCTCTACAAACATGTCACACTCAAACAAACCCGCTTTCCTGAGACCATGAAGTGATATATTTCAATGTCTATGCTCAATTTCATAGTCGCCCACTAGATCTATCATCCTTTAGGCGGGCAGCATACTTCCCAGGATCATAGTGAACACCACAGCAGACCGTTGCTTACATAACTCACCATCCACATGAAACACATCAACATTCACACTGGAGTCAGACACTCAGCTCTGGTGCCTATCTTTTTAGGCTATTACCAAAAAATTAGGCTGACAATTCAAATTTTGATGCCTCAACTGTCCTCTAATTACTTCCTGCTGTTAGTGATTACAAAAAAAAATTATTATATGAATTACTGAAATATTTTCAGGAACAAACAGCTGGGGGATGGGCTAGAGCAGTGTGTGTATAAGCTTCTTTCATGTAACTCCAAATGGGAATAAAAAACCATAACATGTTCATGTTCATGCATTTGGCAGACGCTTTTATCCAAAGCGACTTACAGGGTAGGGAGGAGCTGTTTTGGCCAGGAATCGAACCCAGGTCAACTGCTTGGAAGGCAGCTATGCTAACCACTACACCACCACTCCTATCTCCTAACCAATCGAGCCACTTTCAGATATTGACCTGTTCAAATACTCTTTCATGGTTTCAACATAATACTTCCTTCAGCTTTAGTTTTTTATCAAATATTGAAAATTAGCAACATGATAACAATAAGTTCCAAAGGTGAGCCTGGAGTTCCTAATTTTGCTTCCTTTAATAGCCTCCCAATACTCTTTGCAATTTGGTATTCATACCTCAGAGCTCAATTACAACAACTAACCCTTCAGTCCTGGCAATATCAGCAACACAAAGTCATCAAACCATTTTAAATGCTCATTAGGACTCCAAGCGTGAGTCAACCTAATGTTATGAATCCTTATTCATTTCAGAGTTTCCCTCGGAGGCGGAGACACAAATCCCGTCTGTTCTGATGCAGGACACAGGAAGCCCAGGTTAATTCTCCTAATAACCTATCCTCCCCTCAGCCAGCCGTTTATCTGATTGTACGAGACGACCATGTGTGCCTGCATGTACCTGCTGGCTTGATACTGCCTTTGGCTCTAATGAATGAATGCGAAGAGTACAATGCACTTTGTCCCAGTACTCATTTCCCAAAGAAGTAGATTTGCACTTTGAGATTCCTCCCATTTCTCCAATGACCTGTGAAGTTATGAATGTGTGAAGAATTTTCCATTCAAGTCCTTTTCTTTGAGTGACTTTTTTCTCTCTGCTTAATACTATAGTAATCTAACTGAATGCACGCCCCCCCCAATGATACGAGGATGAGCGCCATGGCCACAGGGAGCCTCAGCCTTGGGGACAGTCTTAGGCAGAGCCCCTGAAGACTGTAGATTAGTCAGGCTTTCAAAGCCCTTGTTACTGCAGGAGCTCTGTATCAGACTATCGTGGCAGAGTATAATCACTTCACAGGTTGATGTACAAATTTCCTTACAGGTTGCATTATATTTCAAGCGCAACTGTTTTTTTCTGGAAATCTAAGGAAATTATTACTGTTTCAAACTGTTTTCTTTAGACGTTCTAACATTACAGTGGTTCTGAGGTGCAAAACACAACAACAAATAAAATAAAAACAATAAAACAACAAATATTTTTCACAAATAATATAAAAAAAACACAAAAGAAAGCATTATATTTGGAAAAACATAAGAAAAATTCTGTTTATAGGACAAATCATTTAAAAACCTGTTTAAAAAAACAAAGCTCTACAAAATAAAAAACATTTTATGACACGCAAGATTCGACAAAACATATCAAACTGTGCATTGGAAAGTGTGGAATGTTATCTTAAATACTTAAGACTTTTTTCAACTCGGAAGTGTATTTTCTGAAAAGTTGTAGTGTTTCACAGCTCAGGTGGTATTGTTACATATGTAAAAAGAGACCTTCTATTGACTTTTCCTCAGATCTTTTCGTTGGTCTCACTGGAAAATGTCAAGGGGTGGAGAAAAGGTGGCGGGACAAATATGTCAGGACTTAGATGGAGACAACCCTGCTGCTTTGAGACCCCAATCACACTCACACTAAGCTTTGACCTGAGCCTGTCTTACAAAAAGTGCTTTGACAATGTAACATAGTTGCTATATTACATATGCGCCATATTTACTTAGTTGAAATATAAAATATGGTGTTATTATCAATGTTGATAATTACAAGAGATCCTCAGATTGGAATTTGACCAACTTATCATCATACCTCCCATACAGGTACGTCTGGGTTAGGTCTCTGTTAGAAAAACATTTCTTATTATTAATACTATCATCTATCTAGACCCACAATTTCCTCTTAAATCTAAGTTTAGGACCATTGGCTATCGTGCATAGAGATATGCATCAACCTACACTGTATAAAGATTCAACTCATCCCTCTGAGACTCAGTGAGGGAACAAGCACACTCAGAACTTAAATAAACACACATTTATATTGATTTAGTTAAAGTGGGTTATATCTGGCATCCACTGTGTTTGTTTTCCATGTCAAGTTAAGCTGTGTAATAAGCTCATAAATTATTGAGTGATATTATATGGCCCACATGGCAATTACCAGTCAGAGTCTCACAGAGTGCATCATGCCTTTGAAGGACAGAAATATACATCCATCTCTATTAATATCAGAAATAAGAAAAGCCCACTGTCTTACACAATATGATGTAACATGCATGGATGAATAATTAAAGGACCTCAGGCAAGTGGGCTGAATGTTCATTTGGCACAAGGATATACATTCCACCTCTTCTATCCTGAACCTCCATCCTCATTGAGCTGTGAAGTTGCTACTTGGAGATAGATCTAGACTGAAAGCTCTTAGGGATGTGACTTCTCTTAACAGAAATTAAGAGATGGAGAGAACCTAGAGTGTATGTTCATTGAATCACAAAAGAATTGTTTGAATGATCAGTGAGGCATTAACAAGCCACTCTAGCATGCTAATTAGGTCTTCTAAGAACCACATCCAATGCCTGCTACATAAACATCTCATCATACAACCTTTCCACTCTGCCTTTTAACTTTGGTTGGAACGTCTTTATCAGTCCTCTGCTGTATTTCAAACTGTCTATCCATCCCTGCCTCACTTCACCCAGTCATCGGGACAATGGATAATGAATATTACACACTACAACACCTTCTTACAGAGAGTGGGGGAAACAGTTTTGTTATTTGGGTTGCATCTAACTCGCAACCAGCAAGCAACATTGAAGCATTAAATCAATACAATGTTGTTTTGCCTCAAGTGTTTTTTACATTTTCCAGAGATTAAAGTAAATTTTCTCAGAAAAAATCCACAAGTAATACTCCCTGATTCTGATGATTTACCTATTAAATCAATCAAAAGTAGCAACACATTAATCGAACAATGGTCGTCTGCGAGCTTAACTATCGAATACATCAATACATCTCAAGCATTTTTCAAACTAACAGTAACAGCGATGCATTAAAATGATAAGTGATAAGATTAAAGCAGCTCATATTCAAATACTGTGATGCATAAGCAGCATTTTTCTGTTTAATCTGATCAAACTGAAGCTGATTAGGGCTGTTGGGGAAATGGAACAAACAGAACAAAACAGAAAATGCAAAAATGCATAAAGTGCCACATTAAAGAGAGAACAATGCAATGCTTTTTGCTTTGGTCTTCATAAGTCATCACGCTTTTTGTTTCATTATGCTTTCTGAAATGATGCATTCTCTGCTCTGTTGTTTTTTCATATGCCGCATCTTCTAGGATTTGCTTTTCATTGTGTGGTCTGTTGTGAATTGTTGTTCTTTATTTTTTTGTAGTAGTTTGTTAGGAAGATGAGTATTTTCACATGTTTTCGTTTTATTCCTGCATCGTTTCTCTTTTTTGTGTCTCAGGAACACTGTACAATTTGCTTATTGGTACAGGATAACATGCCATGAATAATAGAAAATGCTGGCGAAACTTTTAATAATGCAGGATCTACTGCTGTATGAGTAAAATACCAATACTTACAGATGTATCTGAGTACAAGTACTTTGTAACCACCGGTAGATTGACTTATGTAGGGCACCTCATTTCAGTTGTGCACAAAGGAACTCTTTGCTATTCATCAGAAGTAGAGACACATTCACTTTGATGTTGGCAATGATAGTGTTAACATTTGGGACACACATTAACTAATCATGTTAACTTCAGAGGCTTTGTGTTTGGCTTAGCCGGTGATATGCTGTTCAAACTAAGCATAATAAATGCATGAGGGTAAAATGAGCAATGCAGGAGAAGATGAGTGATGAGATCAAACACATGTCTGAATGAAAAGGCGGTGATGGCGTGCCATACACAGGGTCAGAGACAAATGAAAATGCAGCTTTGTCTTTGGTTCGAAAGCTCTGTTTAGAATGAACAATATGCTAAGAGCATGATTGATTAAATCACGGAAAGACATCTGTGAAGTCAGCACTAACACCACAGGGAACAATATACTCCCAGCAAGCTTACACCTTGCATTTCTAATAAGCGGTCGACATTAGGACATTAATTTGAGCATCTAAATTTAGCAGCCAATTAAAGTGTACCAGAAAAACATCCATCATACATTAAACTATATTTGTTATATTGAATTTCACAAACAGAACAATACGCAGCTCAAAAGGAATAAAATGACATACATCCAAATCTTTATTAGTCCTCTTTTGTTGGCAAACTATGAGCTGCCACTCAGTCTGTTTTGAGTGAATGAAATTAAATGAACTGAAGGTTAATCTTGAAAATACCCCAATGCTCTCAGTCACTTTTAATCGATGTGCATCCAGAAGGCCACGCGCTGGTTCCTACATGCTGTTTAGTCTATTAGCAGATTTCACAACCCATTTAAGGAGGTTTCTAGGAGAATACAAAAAGCTGGAAAGGCCATATGTAGTGTATCCAGCAAATTACACAGAGCAAATGCATTCCTTTGATGCAAAAACCAGCTGTTTGCATTGAGATGCTGGAAATATTATTCTTTAATAATCATAAGTAAGGGGGAGAATTTGGCTTTGTTGCAGCTGTGCAGTCTGGACACAGTTACCATCTGCATTGTAATGGAGGCCAGGTTTAAAATCATGTGTCAAATTGATGAAACACTTGTGAATGAGGAATAATCAGTGTGACGAGTACATCAGAATTTGTTCTCCCTCCTCTGCCATTTTATTTCAAGGTGTGTCATATTATGTATCTCTAAATTGTCTTCCAGTCACTGCAAAATCAAAGTGAGGTCAAAACTGGCTAATTGGACTGCAGGGGAAATGGAGTGTGCCACATGTGCTTGAGGCTGGGGCAAACAAAAGCTTCCACTCCAACTCTGTGGTTTCATAGACTGCTTCAAATAATCTACAATCCATGACCACAAGTCTTGAGCTGTTTGTGTCAGAAAATAGACTCACTGTATTCATTTCCTAAAAAATTGTTCCAAACCCTGAAGAGAGCGCAAACCCAGTTATTTTAAGGGACGGGCAAATGCGAGCAAAGTTTGTGCATCCTCATAGATGAGAGGAATTTATTTATTTTTTGCGTGTAAGTTGGCTGACAAGGAATAGGGTTATTTTTAGCTGCATGTTTATGTAAGAGACTAACATGTCGTGGAATAATGAGGAGGCTCTCTGGGCCCTCTGTGGAGCTTCAGAGACGAGACTCACAGAGCAGCAGAGGGTGATTGAAGGAAGCTAATGAGCACGAGGAGAAGAGGAACACAGAAGCAGAAAGGACTGGGATAATAAAAGCATGAAAAAGAAAACATAACAATTACCAGTGGGAGGTCTCCGAAAGGATGGAGTAAAAAAGACTAAAAAAGGTTAGAATCGTGGGTGAAAATGTCATTTTGATTGGGAGGATGATTATGAGAAAAAGGAAAATGATAGAAGCAAAGCTATTCAATGTGATTCACTGAGAATGTGTTGCGTTAAGTGACATAAAAGACTGGAGAACCAGTGATCATCTCATGACTGTGATTTATGAGCTCATTACTGCTTTTTAGCTTACTCCCAAAATCCTTTATTTCTACTTTTAGTCTTCTTAGAAACACAGAAATGTTTTTCTTTTCATTATCTTCATTTGGTTTCACAGTCAGTTTCTATTTTAATTCCTGTAACAGAGTGGTGATCTGCTGTCCCAGGTTTATGGCACAATGCACTTAAGGGCAGTGACTCACTGACAATTCTGGCAAACAAAACTGCTTTTGTTTTTTCATTGGTTCTGAAATATTATTTCTCTTTATCACCTTTACATTCTTTCACTTGCACCCTGTTTACTCTCTTTCTCACACAAAGACACACACCAGCACTCTCACACAATATCTGGTACCTCTTCTCAGGAGGGGGCTCCTGATTGGTTGGTGCTGCTGCCTGCGCTGTTTCCTGCAGGTCAGGGATATTGGCAAAGTCATCTTGCTCTGCCACACCAATGGCCAAAGCGAGGACCACCAGCTTCCCTTCACTGGCTCCCCATAAAAAATACAATAGACAGAAAAAAGGGATAGAAAGAGAGGCGGGGAAGGAGCCCAGATGCAAAGGATAGAGGAATCGAGCATAAAGAAAGTGTGGTGCAGGGGGAAGAGGAGAAGGAGAGGTCATTTTAGATGGCATCCATGAAAGAAAGCTGAGAGGCAGCGGAACAATAAGAGAGCAAATAACAGCAAACAGAAGCAGCAATAACAGAGAAAACGACCAAAAGAGGTCACAAAGCACCCCAGCAGTAAGCATTTTGTCCAGGGAAGGATATTACAAAGAGAGCCTGAAGTGAAAGGCCAAATTAATAAAGATATTAAAAATAAAGTGTGCTGACAACAGGTATAGCTTGTATTCTGTAGCCTACAGACAACAAGATGATTAGTTAATTATTCCTAATGGATGTGATATTCAGCAGCTTGCATAGCAGCCTCAGCACATGTATAAGGTGTCTAGACATCCACACTGACAAAACACACTGCCCACACACTCAGTAATTCATCAACTTATTTTACCTTCCTTCTGCTTTCCCTCCAGATTCACCTTTCCCATTGAACATGCAAGACGCCTTTCTCTGGAGTTAAGATTTAATTAATCCTCATTAAGAAGATCTGGACTAATTGTTTCTATTTGAGCAATAGACTATCTGGAGGTGTGCGTGTGTGTCACCATTTTCTGGGTCACTGCTCCTCTTCTTCTCATTTCATCTTCTCCATTCAGCAAGAGTTGTCCAAATCCTTCATTCTCCCCTTATCCCTCTGCCCTACGCTTAATTCCCTGCACTCTTCATCACTGCCTCGTTCCCTCTTTCCTGTCGTCCTCACCCACAGCTCCATAGCTTAAGCCCCTGACTATGTTATAGGATCTCTGCTGAGGAAATATTGGGATGCTAGCGTTGGAGAGATATATCCTCGAAATTTAGCAATTTCAGCCTTTCATACTTCATCGAAAGCTTTGCGGCACCTCAAAGTCAGTTTAATAATATCACTGTTATAAATAGAAACTCGCGGTTGCCAAATTTCTGGTCACTGCTTTCATTAAAGATTGTGACACTGACACACTCACCAGGAAAGTTGTCATTATACAGGTGATGTTTTCCGGATTTTATTTGGAAATTTTCAACCTCATTTTGCGCATTTGTTCAGTGAAAAAGACCAAATAAATCTTATATGCATGAGTTCACTTTTATGGCCCATTAAGAAATTATTATATGTTATTCATTGTCACATCAGTGCCTTGTTTTTTACTAAATTTTTTCTTGTGCTTTAAAAATAAACATCAAAGGGTGTGTTGTTACATTGCACATAATATGTGACTGAATAGAAATTAATGTATTCTGTATTAGTTAGGGTTTTTATCATTCTGGTATATCCATTTATATATATAGCCACTGGTACAATAAGGAGCTATTTACCAAATATACTATACTATTTTAGCATTATTACATTTTTGTATAGACTCTCAGAACATGGAAATACAGACTACATTGGGGGTCTAGGAATAACAACTCTTTAATATGAGGCAACCTCTTTTTCAGGTGTTGAAATGAAACAGACAGATAACTCAAAAGCTGTTTTGTGTGTATTTTTGGGCTATTCCTTCATTGTCTTGTTATCAGTTAGGCAGTCAAAAAAACACTGGCTTTTGCATTTGGAAGTTGCTGCTGTGTCTCTGCAACATATGGTCAAAGGAGTTCCCAAAAGCAAAACGGGCCATTTCTACACTGTACAAACAAATCAATCACAGGGACAGCTGAGACATTTTAGTACATTCAGTGAAATAAAGATTGCACCTATGAGCCCAGCAACACCGTAAACAGACCCCACTGGAATCTACAGATTTCACTGCATGGTGCAAAACCTTTAAAAAAACAGAAGAACAAAAAAAAATGATTTCACTTCGGCCGCACAATTTTGAAAGGCCAGAGCACAGCTAGATCTGCATTCTTTTAGCAGATTAAACTGAGGTGAACCATTATCAGAATGAGAGGAAGACAATTACTAATAATAAGAGATGTACAGACAGAATTATGACTTGTAACATTTTCCAGTGGTATTGTGTCAGTAGGATCTATAGAGAGGTAGAAACTGCTAGATGAAACATGTCTAGAGCTTTACTTTAGTTAGAAGGAAGTCCTTGAAAAAGAGCAGAGTCTTAATACTTGAGCTGTATTTGCTAAACTGTGGGTACCTTAAAATCAAAGCAGTAACTGTGCACTTTGAATCCATACTCATTGCAAAACTGCAAATGTAATGTTGTTTGATAAATGGCCACATTAAGAAAAGCAAAAAATATAAATCGGCATTCATACAGCAGCTGCGAGTTGAAAAGCTACTGGATCCCTCTTCTCCTGTATCCTGGTTACTATGGAAATTTTCTCTAAAGATAAATCCCACAACACTTGACTCTGAGGACCTAACACTAAGGAAGCAGACATAAGTAGAGACATTGATGTTGCTTCTATAAACTATTGATTATAAGCCAGTCCAAGACATCCATTTAGTCAAACTTCTCCACTGGCTAAATTTCCCTGTCAATGACATCAACACAGTTATTGAGCAATAATTCCCCCAGACAGGGAACCCGGCCAAGATTGAAATGAACCATCTTGAACAATGGGTCACGTCTATTACTGTACTTCTCTGCCATCAATCACACGAGGTGTTGATGGAAAAAAAGGAAACGCACCAACAATAACCTCAAAGTCACATTTACAATAACGAGCACTCCCGTTGACGATCATGGGCAATATTGTCAGTGACCTTGGTGGCTGCTTGGTGAGCTACATCACAGATTCTCAGTTAGCCAGCGGCATTAGTTCAGCTGTGATGTTAAGAGAAGCTTTGAAGGACATAAAAAGGGATAAACAAATGGTGAAAAGCTACTGTAAAACCAGTTGGGTGCACATCGAGCACAGTGTCCTTGCTCTTCTGTTCCTTCATCACCCTCAGTCTCCCTTATCTGGCCCCCCCACCTCCCCCGGGCATGGTGTGACAATATGATGCAGAAGTAATGGTGCTGGTGACATAAGATCAATGTGGCAGGGTTAACACAAATCTACAGCCAGCAGCTTAACCCTTGTTCTTATACTGATGTGCAGTAACTTTCCAAGGCGTGATGTACACTCACACATCTGACAAATGGCTGGCTGCACAGACAGCAGGTAACCATTCACCAGTTTCTGATTTACTTGAAAAAAAGTTGCAGTGACACCATAAAAATGCACGTATACAAGATTGTGCATAAGATATTTAAGATATTAAGCATTCCTTTCAGAGGGTGGCTCAGAAATAACGAAATAACGAAAATGGTGGAGGTGCTGCTAAATATATCGTGACTTTTCATGACACTGATGAACATCAGGAAGTAAAAACGTGTTGTAAAGACAGTTGCCGCAGAATGCCAGCGAAACAGATGTGGCTGCTTAGCAGAGCGCACGGCGTAACCATTTAACAGTTCTCTCACAGAATAGGATAGAAGTAGCCTACAATATGTCACACCTCGTGCCATTTTTCATGCACATGACTTTCTAAAAATAGACGCAAAGACTGCTCAATAAGGTTCCTGCTTTACTGCAGCTCATCACCAACAAAACCCTACACATTCATATTAAGCTTTATCATCAAGTTATCACTGATCATTTTGCATTAAAATGCTCTGATGCAGTTGGAATAAACAGCTTTAAAAAAAGCTAATGAACACAGATAAACAGCTTTAATATTTGATATGATGTCCTAAGAAAGAGATTGATCTCCAAAATAATCAGTGTGCAGAGCTGAAAGACAACAGCTTATTTACTTTCATAACTTTGCACTCATTAGCATTTTTAAACAGCTTTTTTATATAGCCCATTTATTGCCTTCTCATTTGCATGTTTTATTATCTTACATTATCATTATCAGCTGTAACATGAACCCATTTGCCATGTTAACCATTTACTGCCCATCTTCCTGCGTGGCTGGGGGGTGGGATTAACTGTTCCATGAAAGCATTTCCTCTGCAAACACACAGTCTCACAGACATGTAAACACTCTTATACATGTATGTGCACAAACACACAGTGGTGTTTTGACGGGTATAGAAATATCCTTCCCTGGACACCAGACTTAACACCTGAAACACCTGAATGAAGAGGAACAGTTCATCCTATGGACACATTTAAATACAGGTTAGTTAGAACCGTAATATCTTAATTCAACCCTAAAAACGTACACATCGAACACACAACTTACACAAATGTGCAGAATAACTCTAGATAGAATATGATAAACAGTGATACAGGTTGACAGAGGCCTAAATAAATGTCACTAAAAAGGACATTTGAGGACTCACAGAAAGGATTTGACATCCAGGCCACGATTCTTGATCTGGTCCATCATGTAATCCCAGCTGCCGGGACTGGCCCGCGGGCACCCCGCTGCTCCACCTCCCCTATAGCGAGAGGCCCCTGCTCCTGCCGGGCCCCCTCGTGCACCCCGGGGGCCCGCTCGTGCACCTGCGGCCCCACCCTCACTACTGCTGCCACCTCCCTCTGCTCTCCCAGCGCCCCCACCTCCCGCGGGCTGTCCGGGCGCTGTGTGTAATTGTCCCAGGCTCTGGGATGTGGTGGGGGGGTGGCACAGGCCCGGGCCAGAGGGGTGGATGAGAGGCTGCTGGAGACTCTGCTGGCGCAGCAGTGTCCGAGGCCGGGCGGGGCCGGAGGGGATGTGCTCCAGAGTGGAGGTGTAGGATAAGACCGGATCCCCAAAGCTGGGAGGGCAGAGTAGCAGTGAGGAAAGAGAGCGTGTAGAGGGCCATGGCCGGCACACAATCGGATTATGAGGAGAAGCAACAGAGTCAGAGGTAGAAGAGGAGGAGGCAGGAATGGAGGAAGAGCCATGGCAGGAGGGGGTGGGTTGGTCAGTGGGTGAGGTGAAGAAGAGAGGTAAAGAATCATCAGGGATCAGACAAGGTGGCACGGGGCAGTCGGGAGGCCGAGGCGACGAAGTCAAGTTGGCGTCGGCGGAATGGAGACAGGAAAGGTCATCCGAACGGGAAGTTGGCGATTGTGGGATGGGAGAAGAGGTGGGGATGCAGGTATTTGGGGTCAAAGTGGAGGAGGGGGTGGAGGGAGAGGCGTTGGGAGGTTGAGAGAGGAGGAGGAGGAGAGAGAGAGAGAGTAAGGTGAGGCAGCAGCAGTAACAGCAGTAACAGAAGTAGCAGTACAAGGTGCAGCCTGCGTGGTGGGCGCTGTGTGCTGTGCTGGGCTGGTGGGCCTGCGTGGAGCAGCAGTGTGGCGACTGGGAGCCGGTCTTGTGCGCCTGCGCCAGACGCGAGTGCCCCCTGCGTAGGTGTGCGGTCTGAGCGTGCTGTTTGCATGCGGGTGTGTTCCGCAGTGGCAGCGGCCGGATGTTCACCGTCCGCACGGGCGTGGAGCGCTTCTGTGCCACGTGACCACGGCCAGGCGTGTGAGTTGTGGTTTTGCTGCTTCCAGGCCTCCCTGATGAAGGTTTTTTGGTCTGATAAGAGATCCCCATCTCCTCTACTCGCCAGTCAACATCTCCATCTCTGACAGTCTCTCTTCTTTTCTCTCTAAGTATTTTTGGTCTTTTAAATACATGCTGAGCCTCCAGAGACATCCCAACAGCCAACCAAGTTCTACAGTATCACTCCCTCCCCCTGTCAGGCTCCCGTTTTCCACTCCTCCCCTTCATAAATGCTGTTTAATTGGCTAATTGCTTTTCCTAATATGTCAAAACCAAATGAAGCAGTGTGACAGAGCCTACAATGCTACTCACATGTCAACACTTGCTTCCAAAACGCAGATTTCTGTGTTTTGTAGACTCGAGAATGCCTCTTATCATCACTGTTTCTATTCTATTTTTCCCACTAAATATATCTCTCTCTCTTAGATCGCTGTGTAACCCAGACTACCAGAATTAGGTCATGAGAGAGCTATTCACATCAGTTAGGTGCAGTTTACAGCACTTTGCATTACCTCATCTAACACAATTTTGCGATCTTTCAGTGAGATATCATCATATCTAACACACAAACACAAGAATGAAAAAGGAACAAAGGAAGATTTTCTAGAACTAAACAAGTTTGTAGGACAGTCATACAAAAAGTTTAAGAGAGTGGAATGACTTCACATGACGATAGAAAGATGAAGACAGTGAAGGGAATGATATGAGCAGAGGGTGACGATGGAGGAGAGACAGAATATGGGGTGCGAGACACAAACACAAGAGACACAGACACTTATAGCAGCCCTAAAATAGAATCCAATTATAGACAGGGGCAAAAAGAAAGATGAGAGGAGGAGAGAAGGAGGGAGTGAGGTAGCGATGAGCATAAATGTGTTATGGAGGAAGATATCACAGGCATGAAGTGCCAATGGAAGGTGAAAGAAATCACAAAGAAACCAACATTTAGTGCCTCATTGACAGCACACTGAATATAGACCCTGCATCATGTCAGACGTCATGGCTGTGGGATGCACCAGGACAAAGCTCTGTGTTCCACATTAATCTTCATTAACAGGTGGACTGGAAGCATTTGATACTTAAATTTAGTGAGTGAACGAAAAGTAGACGCCTTTATGGTTGTGGTGATGCAAATTGAGCACGCGGATAAATGATACTTTTGCCCGGGTTGATACTGGAAGGTGAGCATTCCAGCCGTGCTGCCTGCGTCAGCTGAAGGTTTGAGTCAGTGAGAAACAGCCTGTGCAACTATTGTTATCTTCACCTGATGAGAGCTCACATTTCCCCAGTGCTAACACCTTGATCTGCGCCCGCACGCTCACCTTCTCACCTAAACCGCGCACTGCCCTCCCCTCCCCGCTGAACTTGGCCCGGTTCTCCGCATTTCTATTCCGAACTCATTCATTCATGTAATCTCTGCTGCTTTGCTGCTGTTGCAGGACAAAACCTGTAAAAACATACTCTTTATAATGGCAAAGTGTCTGTTTTGCGGGAATGGTTGCTTTTTGTCAGTCTCTGGTTCTGAACTCACTTGTTGGGTCTCAGTGCTCCAGACTGCATGTGGCCCTGGACGGTCTGCCACTTCCCGGCCTTCACTCCCTCTGACACCATGCTCTTCACGCTGTCACTGCGATAAGGACCCCCCCCAGCATCCCCATGCCCAGTTGCTGCCCCCTTCTGACTCCCTGACACTGCCCCACTAAGGGAAAGAGACAGGGTCCAGAGATCCCAGATAGTTCAGAATAAGAAGAATAATGACAGGCAGAAGAGAAAAAGACCAAAGAGTGTGAGAAAGACACACAAACACACACACAGGAAAATAGATTGAGCAACCACATGGCAAAGGAGGTGAGACAGATCAGTAGAGTGCGTAAAGGGGCAGGCCTAGTTTTCCAGGCCAAATGAGAGGCAGGTGGATGAAAGAGGTCTGAGTTCCAGTGTGAAGGAAGAGCAGAGTGGGGGGAGGAAGGCAGGGAGAAGCGCTAGGAGACGAATTTAGAAGGAGCCTGTGAGGGGTGGAAAACCAGCAACAAGTTCCTCCTTTAGACTATTACTTTAACGGCAACAGTGTGCAAACATTTAGCTCTTATTTTATCATTCATTAATGCAGTTACACCATCAGACGTGCTCCTAAAACACTGGAGGAACTTTTATGTGGCAGCTAATAGAACTGGAAGTGCCACATAAGCAAGTGATCATCTTAGTTTGGATGTCACGCACAAAAATAAATAAACAAATATCATCTACTTTGGACCATTATCTCTAACAGTAGTCTTTTGAAATATCCACTTGTCATATTGATACAATTTACAGTTAATTACATTAGAGGAGAGGTGACATTATGGCGCCAAATTAGAAAGGAGGGCAATTTCATCACACTGACCTCCAGAACAGGAACAAGGTACTGAATTAATCAATGCTCACATTAAAAGCAGTTGTCATCTCAGATTTAATCTAAAAACTGGTCCGGTGATGATCAAAATTACAGAACATTAGTGCCCTCTGGTGACATGAGTAACACTTCATTGATAGGCTTGGCACCCCTGCTCCTGGAGACATAAAACATGAGCCACTCCAGACTTTGCCTACTGGTGTGCATGCGTGTGTTCAGAGGGGGTGCGAAACTTGCATCAAGGTCACCTTTCACATTTAACTTTGAGCAGCTGAAATGTCGCTTCCTGTGGATTCATCATCAATCACAACAGCAGGGATGATGCTGCCCAAATGACAGTCAATGCAAGACTCATGAGCCTCATTTACTGGGTAAAGGACGTGATAACGCTTTATTGAATGTCCAAACAACTAGATGGTGCCACACATATTTAAAAGTATTCAGGGTCAAGATGATCTTATCAAAGAATTGTTTTTGCCGAACTTCAGAAAAATGGCTTTAAAAAAATACAACACGGTATTAGTCAACTTTTTTTTTTACAACTGATAAGCTACAGACTTTAATGTGGTCAATATAATTAAATGTCAGAGGAACCATTTTTTCCAAAAGTGTGTGGAGCATGTTAAAAAGTGTGAGAAGTGAACATCAAATCCAAGAAATCCTCTAAAGGAGACTGTCTAAATGAGGCCCAGTGTCATTACAGAGACTAAAAGGTAGTGATCTCAAGAGAATCTCAAAAAGGAAATGATTTCCCAGCTGTCTGTTGGCTTCAGCGACACATTATTGGTTGGAGTCAGGAGGTCATCCATGCATCTCCTAGTGTGAAAAATCCTCATAATGTAGTATAACTTTAATTGAAAGTCAGTATTCTTACTGGCTCACACACAGGTGATAAAGCCGATCGTTTTTTCAGAGAAAAGCTCATCTATCTGTTTTTCCATGTGAAAGCAGGACCTGGTGAAAAATACATTTATAAGCAACAAATGACAACCCCAGGGACTTTATGAAGAACAAAACTCTAAAAAAAAAAAACGTTTGAAGCTTGTAATCTGGGATCATCTTGATGCAGAATTTCCTTCCACTATGCCTATAAGCACACTGTTGCCTTCTTTCTGCAGGAAATCTAACGCAAAGTCTTCAGCAGCTAGGTTTAGCAAAAGATCATCAGTTACTAGACACTTTATCAGATAGAGTCCTGGTAACAGGATTTCTACGCTTTGATTCCTCTCAGTGTCCAGAGGAAGATAGGTATGGCCTTGAAATGAAATTGTTTTTACTTTATCTCTAAGTAATTTGGATTCAAGTACCAGGTAAATAAAAAAAAGAGACTTTTGCAACAAGAAAGAACACCGTTATCCTGTCTCCCAAAATGATAGACAGTAGATGCACTTCCAGTGATTCAATGTTAATACAGTACACATTTGATATTACACTGATGGGAATCGGAGAGAAGCCACAGATGGATGTAAACTACAGGTGAGCACTGGCACCACACTGCAACCTGGTGTAACGGTCAACCCTCCACATTGAAAGCAGCAACAACAACCAGCAGATTTCAGTTAACACAAGCAGAAGTTGGGAAGATACATACATTATAGAACAGGTGGGTTAAAGTATGCACATCTCTATTAGGGGACAAATCTACGAGGGTTGTCCGTCTCCATGGTCACCCCATGGGAGAAAGGTGAGAGGTTAGAAGTCAAGAGTTAGTATAGCGTGGCAGGGCTGTAGGGAGTGAGGGGGCGCCTGAACATGTGCTTCATTTAAAGGTGACAATATAAGAAAAAGCGGCAGATCCTTGCCTGGGGGAGATTACATAGCCGTGCTGCTTTGCCACCGCAGTGTTAGTAAAATGACTTTCAAAAGATGCTGCAATGTGCATGTGTGGCATTTCCCCCCGCTCATATTTCCCAACCATTATTATTACGAATAATCATTAGTAATCATTTGTCCCCCCAAGTGTGCCAACACTGGGGGGTGGGGGGGGTTCTTCTTGTTGGTGTTACTATTAATGACGGAAATAACATTATTCAAAAGAAATAGGTCTGCAAAAGTGCAGTTTGTTCGATTTCAACACTATAAAATGTATGAAAAAAGCTTTTTGAAAGCCAGTGGCTAAGTATCATAAGTTAAGAAAGAGGAGTCTGCCCTTAGGAACAGAAATATGATTGACTCTTGAAACTATCCACATCATCTGGTTCAATGTGATGGGTAACTAGAGGTGGTGAATACAAAGCCAGGAGAGGGGGTGTTTTGGGAATGGAATGGGGGATTGTGATGTAAGGGATGGGAAGAGAAGGGAAAGGAAAGAACAGGAAAGACAGGACAGGAGAGGGAAGGAAAGCAGGGAAATATGTAACAGATGGGAAAGGGGGAGAGTGACACTGCCCCTGCCTCGTTACAGCCCTGCTCAGGGGGACGTCTCTTACCAAACTTGGACCAAGACTCACTTGAGTGTGAGGCGAGGATCTCCATATGGGGCATAGGGAGAAATGTTAAGTACGAACTCCTTGGGCGGATAGGAGCTCCACCTCTGCTGCACTGTGCTGCTGTCATTGTTATTCCAAAAGTCTCTGTCTAGATCACTGTGGCCAAAGAGAGAGACAGGTCAGAGCAACACAACTACGGACAGCCAACCCAGCAGGTGCTTCTCCACAAGGAGATGATGCTGGGCTTGGTTTAAGGACGAACGTTGAAGTCACAGCTGCATCAAAAGTGGGTTTGAAATAAAACAGGCCACAATCTAAGTTCTTTTTTCTACCTGAAGCAGACAGGTCACTGAAGTGGTTTATTTAAAAATAGAAACGGGGCAGCCTGGGGAGAAAAAAGGCATTCACAGGACCTTTTTAGAAAGCACTAGCAAAGACAAAGGCAGAAAGAAAGACAGATAGTTTGAAATAAAAGGATCATAGGCTTCTTAAAACATATGGCATGTGATAACATTCTGTTCATCAAGAGCAGCACAACTCATGAAAGACGGTTGGCATCAAGACGTCTGCACCCCATCCTTGTCGTGAGCAGTGGAAAAGCATGAACACAAGACACAAGGCAGAGAGATAAAAACATAGAAAGTCAAAGTGGGTGAGGAAAACGGGTGAGCAGAATCACTAATGTCATACAAGTCACACAGCAGTGGTCAGAGCTGTAATAGGCGGACAGAGCAGGAGAGAAAATGCAATGCACAAAGAGAAGGAGGCTGAAGCTGAAATGACCAACAGAGCACACCAATGCTGCTGGAGCCAGTGAGAAAGAAAATGCAAAAGTTAAGAGATTGGAGAGCTCAAGTCAGAATACATCATGAGCAGCCTATTTTTCAGTGTTGAAAACCATTCATACAGAAAAAAGCACACAGTGGAAAACAGCTGAGGCAAAATCAGGCTATAGAAAAGAAATAGTGATGAGCTGGTTATAATATGTATTTAGTGGAATACAGTGGTATCAGGTACCACTGGTACCACATGACAAAAAAAGCTGACATTTTGTGGTGCTGTCCTAAAGCCTTATTTTATTCAAAAGACAAAATACCACAATCTGATTTTGAGCCCTGTAAGAAACATGCATAATTCAGAAGATATGTGCCCAAGTCTCCTTCTTTTTCCTTGAACCTGCAACACCTTAAGTAATGCAGAGCCATTGAACTTAAAAGGATCTCACAAGCCATAAGATAAGTGCAGGGGCAGTTAGTCCAGCCAAAAGCTTCCTGGGTCAGATAATTTAGATTTAATCGAGACAGATTAAATCACTTTGTTCTAATGTTGCGCAAAACATTCTCTTGTAGAAATTGTGTCCACACAAAGCAACTGGTGCTCGTTTTATGCACTGTTTGTGTGATGCACATTGAGGGACTCAAAGCTTTACCAAATGGAGTTAATTATCACCAGGCTATTCTACCCCAACCAGTCACCAGGCACTTACTTGATGGCTTTCTTCTCCCCTCGCCCACGTGCAGAGTCTGGAGTGTCGGCTGTTTCTACTCCTGGCTTGTTCCTCTTCCCCTTCAGCCAAACAGAGGGAGGGGATGGCAGAACAAGCAGAGAAACAAAAGGTTAGCTTAGATTTGTCCTTTTAAGATGTGTTTTTGCTGTACTAATTTCAAGTGTAAATGCCTCTTCTATTATCTCAGGAACACTATGCTTTCAATGCTCATGGTACCCTGATTACACTAATCAAAGTCAAATCAAATCTGCTGTGAAGAGCCATTTCTGACTATGATTATCATTTGCACCACCCTGAAATTTACATGGCAATTGCCTCTTTAAGGTAATCTGGTGGGTAGTGTAGAGAAGCCCCTGGAAAGTCTTGCAAAAGCCTGATTTCAAATAGCTAGAGCATGACCTGCAGTAACCATGGAAATAATGGCAATTTAAAGGCCTCAAAAAGTAGGGACTGCTGCGCGCTTTCTTCTGGAAAAGCTCATTACAGTCAAAGGTGTTTCACATGTGTCACACTGAAGATAATCTCTATGGACACATTTGTACAAGTGGAACAGGTAAGGGATCGGTCTAAAGCTGCCATGCCACACAAACACCGGGAATTCAAAACTGAAAGTGATGCTCTGATACACACTGAGGATCAGGGAGGATTCTTCATAGCAGAACAGTGGGAGGAAAAACAGACTTACCGGCCTCGACCTTGATAGCATAGCTCAGCTAGCCTTGGATCTTAAGTTTGCTGAAGGTCAGTTTCCTGTTGTAAGCTTGTTTGCGTTTGGCTGAGCATGAATCTCCGGCTTAAGGCGTTTTTGGTTTCATTATGGAAGAGTGTATCCATTTTCCCGAGCTCTTGTGTTAACCATTTCAATATACTGTCTAACTACGATGATACACTTCCCTGCTCCAACCAGAGGCCCAAAATTCAGAGTTAAATGTAAATCCTGACCTAAATACAGCTATTCATAAAATTCTACATATCCAACAAATCCGAGAAATCCAGACCTGTTTTTTAAAGCCATTTAATCGGCATCTTGGTAATACAGACTCAAACAAGCACAGGACCCAGGCCCCACAATCTGTACATTACCCAGCCCAACAACCAGCAAGATCATCTCAGTTTCTTGTCATGTTGAGATTTTACTGTATATAGTATTGATCTTTAGTAACAATTATTCATCCTCCAAATGGATGTCAACACAAACATAACCAAACCGAACTTGAGACTAAATTAAGACAGATAATCAATCTGGTGTTACTTCTGAGGTTTTTTTTTGCCAACTCAAATCGACACAGTCAATTTAGGAGCATGTGAGAATACAAACTGTGCCACAGGCCATATATATATTGAGATTCACAGCAACACAAACAAGCTGATTCAGACTACAAGCAAAAAATTGGCCATTGTGGGTTTGGATTCAGTTGGACCTGACACAGAGGCAGAGTTGACAATAGCACTGCTGAGAAAAAATGATAAAGCCCACAATAGCACTACTGATTATATCTATTACACACAAAGCCACTCAGCTATTGTATAATCAGAACTAATCTGAACTGAAAAGGTCAACTAATGAATAAACATTGACAGGATAACCAGTTGAACAGCTACATTCAGCAGGGGTGTTGATTATTTATACAGTGATCTCCAGATTAACAGTCTCTTTACTTGACATACACACGGATGTACCTCCATGTACTTTCTGGAATTCTGGAATTGAAATTAATCTTTTTATCGTCACTACCTGAGACTTGGCCAAATACCATCAAACAGGTATTAAAACCCCTAGATCATCTCTCGTGACAAGTCATGCGTATATTCTGCCGTTCTATCGACAATGCTTCAAAAGATCAAACATCCATTCTATGCCATCCAATGAAAGCAGATAAGAAAACCACAACAAATCTTTTTGGAGGACAATTTCTTGGAAGGAAAACGGCTGATAATATTGTGAGAACACACAATATACCATAGGAAACTCATATATCTGTTCAAAGCAACAAGTTTGATGACCGAGCGTCCAGAAAAGAAAGGGGATTCAGAGCTTAAAATTGATATCATATTGAAAAACAAAAAAGAAGCTTCCAGAAGGTGCAAAAACAAAGATAGCTTGTGAAACAATAGGAATGGCATTAGGGGAAGGAGCACATGGTGAACTGAGGGGAACAATGAGTGACAGACAGTCCCAGTGGATTGGATATGAAAACAAGGAAGGAGTCGCACACTGTGCCGTAAGACACACACCTTCATTTCCATACACACACCTTCTTTACACCATCCCTCCAGATCATTCACAAGAATGAATAGCAGGCACTCTGCTTCTATCTTCAAGGGAGGTGTGGAGGCAGCAGAAATCCATAGTCATTAATTTGACAAAGCTCTATCAACATGACACACGAGACAATGAAGAAAATCAAGTTAATACCCAAATGTGGGTTAAAGAAAACCAATTGAAGAGTGCACAACCCACCCACAGCTTTTTGTTGCAGTACAGAAGGTTTTTAGGATTTGGTGGTGTCTGGCTTTGTGCCATCACTTCATAATAGTTCAGGCTCATATCATGATCACTGGTAATGAGAAACAAGCCTTTAATTACAGAAAAATAACCCATTAATACCTTCAACACTTAAACTAAAGCAGAGCATGTAATAAGTCCAGCACTGTCGACTTGAAGCAAATTATCAACTCATTAATTATATTTAAAACCCAAACCATTAAAAAAAAATTATATTAATAACAAAAAATGTATTTTTGGTCTTATTTAGGTAAGTCATGTCTTTGTCAACAGTAAATATATAAATCAATAACAATACAATAACAATAAATGTTAAGCATGACTTTTTTCTATCTAAAACATACAAGACCCTGTCAATTATCTTTATCACTCACAGTTTAACTAAAGCAAATCAATCTTTAGCAACCATTAAAAAAATAATTCTGTTACCACTTCACATTGCTCCCCTATTTTGATCTAGAGAGATAAAAAAAGTTCTGATCCACATCACCACAGGATCGGAACAGAAACGTGCACAATGCCCAAAACATTGTTAAGAACACTTTAGGAAGTAGTCTGATTCCAATCAGGCATTAACTTTTGAACAGCAATGCAATAGCTGTCTCCATTACCACCCATTGAATTGTTATCAGCCTGAATTGTCTTCATGTCCTGTTAGGGATGAGGCAAAGTTTGAAACTACATTGTTCCAAATCCTTACTCGAAGCAGGACATTTTGCTGAGTGCAAAAAAAAAGACAAAAAATAGCCCCATTGTCTGCTTAGATTAAAATAAACTTTGACCTCAAGTTTGACGAGGCAGGCTGCAGGCTGACGTACCGTAGATAAATGGTTTCCATTATATGTGGGACACATAAAAAGTCATTGCAATAATCTAACTACCTATTGCATGCTATCTGTGTCCACATCCCACTGAATGACCACTGCAATCTTTTTTTTTTTAGAAAAACACATGGTATGCAAAGACTACTGAGGGCTCCTTCGGGTGTCTAATTTTTCTTTGGCATATGGCGCAAGATTTGTGTCAAGTCTATGAACACAGACAGACAGCAAACTCGAGGGGTAAATCACTCCTAGCAAGGGATTGAGGAAGAATTCTTAGAAATAGGATATAAAATGTCAAGGGACCCGATTAAAACTTCTACACAGAGTCCAGTGGACCCTATCCTGGCTCTATATAATTGGTTTGATTGACAGCTTAGTATTGTATTGGTTTTCTATATTTCAACTGGAGAAATGCGATCATCCCCCGACACCCCTTCCTCCCTCACTTGATTTATATCAGGCAGCCTTTGAGGTACGTTTTTCTGTTATCATATAGCTTAGTACAAACCATCAGATGAAATGTGGACAAATAGACTTTTTTATGTCAAGCATTTGCAGACAAATCAATTTCATATAATTTCAGTGAATTACCTGATGAAAAAAAACACATAATTGATGGTTTTATTTTGTCAGAACACCAAGATAACATGTGATGCTTTAGATCCATGATTGTTAAGGTCATCACTGCTACGTGTTACACAATTATAAGAAGATATATGTATGCCTAACTATGTATGTGTTGTGACTGGTGAGCTGAAATTGTCTGAAATTTTGGAGGGTGCAGACCATCAAGTATAAATGCTTAAATAGAGATGAATGAAAACTGAATTAGTTTTAGATCCAGATGTGTCCTTTCTTCGTATCTGATCATTTGTTCAGGCTTGACAAGGCGTGAATTAAACAGCAAAGAAGGACGCTCAACGTCGACGAACCAGGATCTTTTATTGTCTACCACTGCAGATGAGTGAGAAAAGATGTGGTGTTGGACTGCCCAGGGGGATGCAGAGAGTTTTCTTGAAGAAACCCGACATGAGAGGAGACTGAGTTAAAAGAACCACTCTTTCTGTCTCAGCTGGCAGTGCACTGCCTTCCAACACCCAGCTGTGTTTGTTTGCTGTGAATTAGCAGGCAACAAGAGTCTACATGCTCGCTCAATATTATCCACATCCCACCATAATTAGTGAGGAGTGCACTATTAAAATAGTAGTCTGCTGATAAGGCATCAAGCTATCGTTTGTTTTTAGCCTGTTTCACAACATATTTTTACATACCTGTGTTCCTCTGTGGTATTCTTATGCATAATCACAGAGGCATAAAGTGACGATAACTCCAAGAACACAGTTGACACTATCATTTAGCATGTCAGGTCAGGAACACAGAGCCACATAATGTGCTGCTATTATGATTTCCCCAATGACAGTTCTTCAGTGTTCTATAATTATTGATCCTCTCCCCTCTCTGATGGAGATAATTACTATCGAATCCTAACAATCCCTGTGAATGAAAGCAAATATTTGAAGGAAAGTCCATCTGTGGGTGTAGTCAGGTCCAATCTCAACCCCATCCACAACTGTGTCAGGGATCCAACAGCACATGGTTCACAGGAGCATGCAGATGGTTTCTGAGAGCCAAACAGCCACTGCTGCTCAAACAGATGTTAGCTGCGCCACCTCTGATATCTGAAAATCCTCCCGCCACCTACAACAGCAGCCCCTGCTGACAGCCATCAGCCCCTCTACACAGGAGCTCAATAATCGTATTATGGGAGCTTATGCTGTTATTATTTGTACTTTCTTTCCTCTCATAACAAAGTGGCCTCCTCCAATATAATCATAAACACAAAGAGAAAATTCAAACATGTTCACTCACTGCTGACAAAATGACAAACTTTACTCTTGTGAAAAAAATTGGACCAGCTGAGCATCAGTTTGAAAAATATTGATAGTGAATCTGTAATCAGCAATGAACAATGAGCACAAGGAGGGGCATTCTAAGCCGAGGGGCTTAGATAATAGAGAGCTAAGGCATCAGGATGGCTGCACATGAGGACTTTTAAAATTACATTCAGTGCACGGCACTGGTTGCCAAAGTTAAAATACCAAAAGCAATATTTGCCTAAAACGTCTTGTCTATTAACCTATGAATCATAACCACAACTGGCATGGGCCCATTCGCAAGTGACACGTGATGCTTCAGGCAAACATTTGTCCTTATGAAAGCTGACACTGTCACAGAGTACAGAGGAAATTATAAAAAAGGAAAAGCTTTAGACATGCATTGGCCCGTGATGGCTTTAAGTAAAATGAATATTATAAACTGAGCACATTTTACCAAGTGAGAATATGTTTTGCTGAAAAGATCAGTGCACATGACTGTACGGTGTACTAGGTATAGTAGGCTTCTATAATAAGGGCTGTCAGTTGAAAGCAACCGTGTTTATGCAAATTACACTATATAGACGCTCTAATCATGTGTTCAGGGAATACAGTCCTGCCAAGGAGAATAATACAAATAAAAAGATCAAGGGACGTGAAATAGAGGCCATTTTAAAAAAAACAAGTTTTCTTCTGAACTACAAGCCTGTGTAGTTTTGAGTCTGAATACACACGTTATGTGACATGAATGTGTGAAAATGGCTCTTAACAAGATCAATAGTATTTGTGCTTGGTCAGAAAAATCGTTTCATCAATAACACATATCTCATCATGGAAATGGCTGACATTCATCTCAGTCACACTTAATCATTTTGTACATTAAGCAGCTGTGTTTAATGCGGTTTCACACCATGACATTTCTCCCAAAGTAAGTGGTCCGAAGACTACAAAGCCTATAATTAAGATCTTAATTCCACCTACCACCTCCCCACAGCAAACACAAACATGCCCCCCGAAGTGATGCATTGATAACAAAAAAATGTAAAACATAACAGAAGAAAGTTTTCCTGTGCAGCTGATGATGGTCCTCCCGGTGTCACCATTCTAAAGGAAAGTCACCCTATCTCAGCCTGCTGTTGCTCTTTGACTGCTTCCCAACACTTTCATTGGGTAAAAATAAATGTCATTTACAACAGTGCTTAAAAGAGGACCCCAGGGACTTTCCAAGATGCTGGCAGGCGAACTACCTCCATCCACAGCGGGGAACTCAGAGTCATTCACTGCCCCATTTGTTTTAAAGTGAAATATAAAATACAATATGATGTTTAAACAACAGAACCCTTGTGTTGTACCAGTGTCTCACTTCAGCACGGACCATTTCCCCTCCTATATGTCGTAATGACATCAATGGGTAATCTGGGCACAGTCACCTCACTGGTGATTCCAGGAGCGCAAATGATATTATGCAGTGAGGCATGTGCTGTGTGGAGCCTGCCATCTAGGTTAGTCAGCAGTGTGAAGGGGAGATGAGAGAGGAGTGAGGCAGCATTAAACTTGAAGCAGGTGACCTGTGCTCCAACAATGCAGGCACGGGATGAGTCAGAAATCAATTAAGTTTAAAGGCGTGCAAATCTAAAAAGAATCAGTCAAGTCAAGTGGTGCTCAAGCCAACAGCTCTGCCTCAGTAGTGAGTGGGTTCCCCCTTTAATCAATCGCATTTCATAGCACATAATCACAATGACATACCCGCTGTCAGAGGTCAGGATGTTGCTGCGTTTGTCCTCCATCAACTAACGATGTTGTATGTTGGGGGGTTCTATGTGCGAGCATGGACTGTTTAAACACTGCTGCAGCTGTACATATTGTAGATACTTCTGAGTACTAGGAGTGCTCTTCATGTGTGTTTGGTTTGTAGGTGTATTTGGAAACTATATTGCTACATTAAATCAGTGTTAAATCATTAAATGAGCATGTAAATGTAACTTTTTCATCTCTGAAGACACAATTTCTCCCACAATAATTTATCAGTATTAAAAGCCATTATCAAAAAATGAACAATGCATCATTATATACAATGCATCATTATAATGGTGTATTGTTAGAAGGGCATTCATCTACAAAACAGGATATGAAGATTTTATCTTCCATGATTCAATAGCTATGATTTTTGACTCAATGACTTTATAATTGAGCCTTTTTTTCCTTGCTGTGTTAATGCTTTAATTGATCCAAAAAAAATTCTGAAGTCTGGCTCTACAGCTGTTCCTATGGAATGACTTTATTCCCAATTGCTTTGTGACAAAAGGTTTTTTTGTTCAGAAAAGAACAAAGAAGTGGTGTTTAAATATAAAAGCATATCAGGGGTACAACAAATGTGCCTTGATACTGTTACGTGTGGGTCACAAGTGCGCTTATATGTGTGTGTGTGTTTAAGTGTGTGTCTGCGAACTCACCAGCTTGCGTTGACACCAACCACAGACGCCACAAAGAGCCACCAGCCAAACTGCACACACTGTCACTGCGAGGGAGACCAGGAACACACTGAGGGACACTGAGCCTGAACACGCAAACACACGCACAGAAAAAGTGGAAAGAGGGAGAAAAATGTGAGTGATGCTTTTTGACATACATACAAATGTACTGTACATACATACAAACATACTGTACATACATACAAACGTACTGTACATACATACATACATACATACATACATACATACATACATACATAC
>CAJRST010022223.1:7572435-7710481 GCA_907169785.1 Menidia menidia | reverse complement strand
ATACATACATACATACATACATACATACATACATACATACATACATATACAGTTATTTTCTTCAGTGTGCGTAAAGTAAAAACATGGAAAGAGCTGATTGTGTTCCTCTCTAAATGTTGTCAGGAGGGGATGACCCAGGCGTCCCTTTTCCACATTTAATTGAATCTGCGAGCCGAGCTGGCGATTTCAAAGTCTGTCATATGAAACTGAGAAATACAATCTCATTGCTCGCCCCTTCGTGCCGGAGCATTTCAATACCTTTCCAATAAGGACCTCTGCCAGGCATCACTCAGCTGTGCACACGTCACTGTCATGGTGTCACAGCTTGTTAACTGACAGGCTGAGACTGGGAGGGGGGGGGGGGAGGCCAGGCTGACAACACAAGAGAGCTCATGATTAATGGGTATCAGTAGTTGCCCAGTGAGAGCTGTGGCTCTGGAGGAACCATAAAAAACAACATTCACTGCTGCTCCTGTGTTTCAGTGTAACTGTGCCTTCTGACAGACCCACACTTCAAACATCCACTATAGATTGTATTTATCTTAAGGAGTAGGACATACATTCTTCTTTTGCTTTGACGTTTATACAGTGGCAAAATGCATTCAAATTTCTGGTCAATATATTGATCCTAAATGTAAATGTGTGTCATAATACAATTTCAGCACACTCATTCCCAACCAGCTGTGGCTTCCCTTCAGAAATTGGTGTTGGTCCTCACCCTACAGCAGTCTCCTTCCCTTCCATTGCATGTCACAACTGGCCCTTTCATGCCATTTCTCCATCATATCTTTGACTTATTCTTTTTCTCACAATGTCTCCAGGGCAAAGATCAGAGGAGAGCAATTTTGTCAGTAAACTGTTTCATTTGCAAAAGAAAATCTACAGCTTTCGTTCTGCCTTTACTACTGTTCCAGAGTCAGACTGAGCCTGCTTCAGAAACCAGAGGGCATGCAGAAGGACAAAGACCAGACAGGACTTACAGACAGTCCTTTAAAAACCTGGGAAACCATGGAGCAGCTCAGTCAAACTAAACTCATTAACTTTGCACCCTTGCACCAAAATGCTTTTGAAATTTTGAAAGTAGAAGAAAAAGGCTACACAGACCAACCCTAACCATATATCTAAAAGTATTCTGTAAAAGAAAAATAGCTTCTTTTTTTTTTAAATGCATACAACTTAAAATTATAGGACTAATATGCTGTGTTGCATTGCCATCTTCTTCCCATTCAATGTACGCTATTAATCATTTGACATTTAGCTCACATTATTCATAGGTCGGCTTTTATACACATATCTTTAAATAATTTCCGTATTACCTAAGATTCTAAGAAATTATAAGACTTTATTGTGATTTGATGACTCTTAGCAGTACACTGTGAAATTCCTCTGTTAACAGATCTGTTTTTATTCACCACTGAAAAGCCAGATGAACCCTGTGTGTCATTAGAATTTAAGGTGTACGCCATTGCTCATGTCACTTTTTCATTTTGAAATCTATCTTGTAACATCTTTCTCCCTCTCTGTCATTTTTTTTGTATGTATTTTATGATGAACAAATAAGATATATGAAACCACTGAACAAATAAAAACCGCACCTTCAGTAAATTAACTCTGATCTAACAAATACGGTCATATATTGACTGCTGAGCATGCCCTGGTCAAGGAATAAATATACTCTCTGGTTGACTCTTGCATCTAGGAGAAATCTCCAACATATTAAAGACATCACAAAATACCCAGACTGTAAAAGACCTTGTCAGACCTGAATTATCCAGCTTGCTTTGATTTCAAAGATACAATCATTATTACAGACATTGCAAATGTTCCTAGAATTTATGTCTTTATCTTTTGTCAGCGAGACTGTTAATGGTAAGCCTTGTGCATTAGAGGGTCAATAATCTCTTAAATAATGAATATCTCCATTCACAAAAGTTCATAAATAGACACTATTCACTACTTGCATATTCATAGAGAACTCGATAAGACTGAGTCCATTAGACAGCATGAAAATAGCAGGGGTAGTAGCAATGTATCTTAAACATACACGCTGGATTGCTTCCCCTCGCCAGGAGCATCTGGTAGCAGCAGTGCCGGATGATGGATGTTTGGATGTGTGTCACTATCCGTGAGAGCCAGCGGCTGATGGAGGGCCCTACATCCAGTGCTCTCTCTGAAGGTCAGAAAATGAGGGGTTGCAGGTGGGTGTGGGCGGGTTATGTAGTTTATGAGCTGAGTCAGTCATAAGGACCATAGGAGTAAAGAGCTTCCAACTAAATTGCTCCATCCAAAGAGGTCATGTAATGGACAGCTGAATTCTGCTTCCCATTTCATGGAAAATGCATTCTTTTTTACAGGGAGCTGCAGCATGCCGGGTGTGGCGAAGAATAAAATGATGGAAATACACTGCAAGCCCCTATGACTGTGGAAAATTGTGGCATCATTACAGCAAGAGAAGTAAAATATGCAGCAGTCTCCAGAAATGGAATAAATCTTTCCCAAGCCTGATGTACTGTTAAAGCAATGGTGAGGTGGAGGGTTAAAGTGTCAGTACTGAATGTGTTTACAGAGAACCAACGGTGTAACATGAACTCATGCTAAACCAGTATAAAAAAGGGCCTTCCAAATGGAGGTTGGCGAATCAAATCCGAAATGGCAACGCTCTGTAAAACTGACAAGTGGGACGAACATGCCATTGAACCCTTTGATCAAAAGCCTTTAGAAGTCAGAGCACTCTTGAACTTGAACGTCTCTCCTTTGTTTTAGATTTCAGTGGCTATCTCTTTTATATGCACATAAAAGAGAAAATAAAATGGCACTGAACAGGGGTGAGTAGTGCCAATGATGTTGTAAATGAGCTTGTAATAAACCCTTCTCACTGGAGAGGACAACAAAGAACAAATCGGGCAAGAGGTTAAACGTGGGCGCTTATCAATTTAGGAGGAAACTGTCTTTAACGTGGAGTGCAGAGCAGCACTTCTTGTGTGGTCACACAGTGATGTCACACATGTAGGGGGTGCACATGCAGTGAGCTGAGGCACACAGAGGGCCAGGTTCTCAGGGGTCAAAGTGATTGCTAATTGGACAGACGGATCTGGAGCACTGTCCAGTCAGCTAAACTGCCAGTCCGTATCTTTGTGTTCCAACTGAGGTGGAGAGGGCAGTCACAGAAGCTCTGGGTGCAAAGCTCGTAGCCTAATCACCACCCTACTTCTTGTGCTTGAAGCTTTTTTGGCTCACTCCAGAGCTACTTGATCTGCTGGGTAGTCCTCGGACGTCACCGTGACGTCTTTCCAGCCAGTTGCTTCCGAGGCAGGAACAGTGTGTATCACTACCATCTTACTTACCTGCAGTCATATCACGCCTTGCACATGTCCTGGTCTACCCTGTGTACATAGCAAATAATTGTTGATTTTTTTCCATCTCGGCTATCATTCAGGAAAAAAAAAAAAACTGGATTAAGCAGCATGTGCATAAAGAGAAACAACTAAAAGTTTTAATTTTGCTCAGTTGAACCAAATTTTTGTATGAAGAGACCCACATCTCATCAAAACCTGAATAAGTGTGGATCTCTGTAAACAATGCATTCACCAGACAAATTTAGAAGGTGAGATTCAAACTGGGAATTCAAAGCTGCGAGCTACGACGGCTGCAGAACGCTAAAGGAGTGACCTGCTGCTCTGCCTTGTTTTATCCCCCTTACAGTGTTGTTGTAAACACCAAATCCATGAGTCCAGCAAGGCTCAATCAGCATTTGCTTCTGCCAGATGGCCATTTCAAGCAGCGCTGACCAAAGATGACTGACAGTTCTCTTCTTAGCGCAGCATAAAAGGATATACCAATACCTGAACACATTTATGTATATGATTGAGAAGCAAAAAGGCTGAACCAAAATGATCCTTTTTACAAGGTGCAGGACTCGGTTTGAGGCCACTGTCATAATATTGTTTGTTTGAACCGCATGAAGACATTTTTTTTTACAAATCTTTTTTAATAAATTATATCTATCTTAAAAAAAAATATTAAATGTTTCCTAATCTGTAAAAACACCCAGGTCTGATAGGACATTCAGATATCAGTCAGTGTACTGGGGAACAGTTTAAGTACAAGAATTTTCCCCAACGTATGCATGCTTGTTTATTGGCCGCGTTCCTGAATGTAATTTAGTGCATTTTCCTATTCTTTATCAAAAGGTGGAAAAAACAGATAGGAGTAAACATGGGAACTCCGTGTGCAGCAAATCCCTGAGATGCGTAGCGGATCAGTGTAATGGTGACAGGTGGAGAGCACCTGTAGGGAGAGTGAGTGTCTCACGCATCCCCTGTAGGCTGCATGGAGCTTTGCTGGTTCTGCAGCCCCAATATGTTCCCAGTGCCTCAGCTGCAGGACCCGCGTACAGTCACGGAGGCTGTCTCACCGTGAAAGTAGGAGGACTGCCACCCACGACTATCTCAGATCAGGGATAAGATTCATCTCTGCCCAGTGACAAGCCAGGCTAGAATTTGACGAGCAAGACATCATGTGACACATGCATGGTGTCACCTATAATGGCACCATCTGCTGTGTGTCAGTTCAAAATCCAACTCAAATGCAGGACACAGACGGCAGGTTGTAAAACTGATAATGAGCTTTAATAACTGTATCTGAGATACCAGATTTTGAGCAAACAAAAGGCACAGGAAACAGGCTATGGCAGGAAACAAGTATAATAATAAGAATGCCTAAAAAATGAAATAAGGATGAAGAAAGGAATGCTGGAGGGCATCTCAGAGTGAGAGGCCCTGCACAGACAAACTGATAAGGGATGACGTTTCTTTAGATGTACATCTGATTGGGTGACACAACTGAGGCAAATTAAAAAATGTAAAAAAATAAAACAAAAAGTAAACAATAAAAAATAATTCATGACAGACAACAAAACCAACTTTTATTATGGCACAAAACCATCACAGTGCATGGGTGACCTGATCGTGACTCCCTACAATCACACAGATGTCATAGATGTTGGTTTACCGAATTTATGGGAACGACACCTCAACTACCAGCATAAAGAATTTCGACATTATTCATTTTCAAAAGTCCTACTACTTGGGTATTTTCTTTTTTTTTAATTGCTGACAAATGATGCAGCTGGAATTATGGCAGCAGCTATCTCTCCAATGTCTTAGACAAGAACTTCATACTGTAAGTGTGGTCTGATCTATCACATAATCTATCTGTGTCTCTGGAATAATTTTCTCCCCCGGCAGTGCCTCCAAAAGATTGAATTAACTGGCCTGAGTGAAATAAATTACTTGAATGTGTAGGCCACAAAGTACCATTAGATTTACAAAAGAGACTCTCCCCTGCCTTCTAACAAGCTAGCTCGTATATGTGAGTGGCCCTGCTTTACACTAGGCACACGTTTTCAATGGATTACAATCATATATCACCGAACTCGAAACACTACATCAACTGGAGCTGTTTTTTGTCTTTTAGTGCATTTTTATCAGTTTATCACACGCCCGCACCAAATGAATGATGAATCATGGATTCACCCGCTCATCATTTGTACCTCTTCAGCTCAAGTTCTGCTGGTAGAGAGTAAACCCTCTTCAGACACATGTTTTCTAAGCACTTTGCCATCCCTGCACTTCCTTGTCTGTCACACTGGGACGAATGGCTGTTATATATTACAGACACCTGATGATAATGAATGACTTTCCCGTGGCCGGAAAGCTTTGGGGTCTTATAGCTGCTTCACACAGTCACAAACGAGCTATTATTCACTAGTCCCACTGTTGGCCTTGACTTTATTGATTAAAGTCCACATCGTTACTGTTGATACTCTGGAGGTGGACTAGTGTCCATCCAGTAATGAGCTTTTGAGCTGTAAACTAAGTCAACCATGCCCTACCATTATTCAAGGTTCAGGGCCATTAAACTGCTTTGAACATAACCCACTGTATTTGCTCTAAGAAGGGGTCAAGGCTCAGAACAAATATATAACAGACATCTGGGCTTGTGCTGTCTGCCACTAATTTTCAGTATTCGATACAGTCTAAACTAGCCATAGGTCAGAGTTGAATCTTTATCAAAAGAGAAGAACGGAGTCACCTTCTGACAGCAACATTTATAGTCATCCATTTAGCAAAGGAGGTGAAGGACCACATAAAAGCTTCATTGGAGAAACTAAGCCTGTTATCATTTCCCATCGTATGTGCTACTTAGCAGCATCTGTTATCTGGCAAACAATTCTGATTTAAACAATCATGCCAAAACCCAAAATGATTTCACAAAGGAATACTGATTGAATGATGTGAACAGATAGTGTAGTCCTGAAATAGTCAACCTGGTTATCTAACATGATACCAAACTGTCGATGTATGACAAATGTGACATAATTTGGAAAAGCAGCATAACTGTAAAATCTTTAGAAAACACAACAATGATATCAGGCCTTCTAAACCCATTTCTTCTTAATGTTTCTGGGGAAATAATGCATGTTTAACATATGAGGCGTGAGATTATGTATTATAAACATTTTATTTTTCTAAAGCAGGGGCAATTTTTATTCCCACTGCATAGCAGCAGAACTATGTAAGAGAATAGATACTATTGATATTGGGAATTAATTCTAAAAAACTGTCTGCTGAAACTACCCGGCCAGAGAAAACATAAACATAAAGTGATTCAAGCGGTGTAAAACAATGGTCTTACATTGGATAAAAATCTCAGTATCTACATCCACATCAAAGCCTCATTCACCGCCAGACACAAAGCATGTTGTGGAGGAAGACCTAGCTGTCAGGAGTGAAGCATTGCTGTAATCAGATGTGTCTGCACTCATCAGATCAGGCCTTTGTGACAGTGACCTGAAGTTTTCTCTGCCAGATAAGGCAGAACCATCCCGGACACTTTCCAGAGGGAAGTTTCTGACAAAATTCTCCACTTAAAATGGTGCTACTCCATATGTTGCCCCATATCCTCTGATCTAAGACATTTATAGGTCACAATAGTTTTTTTTGAGGATGAGTTTGATTAACTAAAGTCAAGCGTTGATAACTTTAGTAAATACTAAAACCCAAAGCTTGGAAAGCCTGCCTTGCATAGTTGTGCCATTTAAGTCAGAAATCATTAAAGCACAAAGTGGTTATAGTTGTTTGCCAACCATTAATCTTGGCTCCTCTGACTTCCAACACCCACACTGTGCTAACTTTCTATCACCTTCTAATCTATTGCATCCTACTGTAACTTCTAATTTATTGAGTATCCCCTCTGCCATCTGTGTGGCCATTTAAATCCAGTCTTTCTAGAATGTTTGCATGCACATGCGCTCAAGCAGCACACATTTTCAGGCACATACTCTTCCACTTGACACAGCTTAAGCGCAGTGCTATGAGTGGGATCCCATGCACTTTCATGATGTGAGGAAACTAAGAAAGTGCAGAAAAAGCCGCACAGGAAAAAGCAGAGTGGGAGTGAGGGAAGAGAGACTCAATGGTAATGCTATTGAGGAGCAATTTGTGAAGCTTGTGCATATGCATACAGGCCTACAGTCCCCATCTGCCCACATCATCAGCTCACTGCTGGTGACATCAACCAAGACAAAGAGGTCTCGGATGCTCCAGATGTATCATGTGGGTGGTAATATAAAATCTAATTCAAGTTAAAGTCAATTGTTTTTGCCTGAGGCTGTGGAGTAGACTGCATTTATTGTATCTGTGCACACATGTGTGCATGTGTACGCATAGATCTGCACTTTGATATCTATGTTTAATTTCTAGTCCCTCCTGTCAAATGAAAAATACTAGCCTAAATATTCCTGTCATTAAAAACGTGAAAATAATTATTGAGGGTGTAATTAAAGTATTGGCATGACAAGCGCAACTTTAATTGAATGACAGCTAAATGACAGAGCAGCAGCCCGGTCTCAGCATTAGGGCTTCTATCAAATCTCAACAGCATCAAAACCACACAATGAGCTCAATTCCAGGCATTTTGTACGATTACGTCTGGCCAAATGATTATCAGAAATTGTCAACAAACACTAATGAAATGACCATGTTTTGATTCTTGGCTACCTTTGCTTTTCTATATTAAATTAAAGACTGACTGTAAAAAGAATTTTATCACGTCTGGACGGGCCATGCAGTAAAAACCCTGAGCCTCAAGCTAGAGGTTAGAGTATTGATTTGTCCTCAGCCCAGCCAAAGTTTTCTACCAGTTAGACTCCATAAAAAAATCCTCTTAAATGACAGAGCTCAAGTGACCCACTGGCATCATTGAGTGTATCTCTGTGTCTTTTTCCCTGTCTGTACGCCTTCTCTTTCACACTGTCTGGAGTCACACCCTCACACTGACTGACTTTGGTTGCTATGATAAGTGATCGCTCTGGCCCGCCTGTGACCACAACCTCCTCACAACCGGTGTCAGGAGTTGTTGATGAGGGGATGACGAACAAGTGTGCCACAGACTGCCGGGCTATAATTCAGACGGCGGTGCGAGGGCAGGATTGGAAGGCGTGGTGACTCCGTGACATGGTGCATTGTATTTGTTCGGTGACTGCCGCTCTCATGAAATGGAGCAGAGAATCACCTCCATCCTGCAGGTGACCTTTCTCATCACTGCTCTGCGCATTATAGGTAAAGCTCTACTACGGGCCAGTCTCTATAGTGCTGTACGCTGAGCAGAGACGCGAGGGACAACACTGCATTGGCTATGTGTCAAGAGAAGATTTAAATACCCCTCTGCTTTTAGACTCCAGCTGGAGTGACACCACAGAAAATAACCCTCATTAGCATCAGCCAAAGTCAAAAGAAGGACAAATTAAAGTAATGAAATATATCCTATCTCAAACAGTTATTCAGATTACTCTGGCTAAGAAGCCAGAATCCTCCAACACAATGCATTTGATCATGTATCGTACGTTTGGATGAGATGAATAAGCAGAATTTCCTGTCTAAATAAAGTCTCTGTTGTTTCAGACAGCCAGTTCAATATAAACATAATATGCTCTATGTAAGCAAAGGGTCATCTCGGGGGGGCTTTCAGCACTGCTGTCTCTGGCTTGACAGCTCATTGATGTGCTTTCTTGTATAACTGTCAACAATTTACAGCTGGGTAGTGCCCAGCAAACACAGACTTATTGATGGTGCCCTGCAGCTGCTCGCCTGCTGCAGGATACAGTTGGGAGCTCATGGGAAATCGAGTTTTCCTCAGCTTCCAGTCCTTCTGGTCCCCACTTCTGCAGGGAGCAGTCTGTAATTTTCCTTCCACATTAACTCAATTACACAGCACCTGAGGACATTTTACTTAGCTCCACATAGCACTAGCACGTCTTCAGTCTTTCTCACCAGCACATTAACAGTAACTGTTATGGCAAAACAAGCCTGACACTCACACATGGTCGCTGTAACTGTAATCAAATTTGCCTCTGTGTTATCATTAGAGAGTGACCAGGATACCTGCCCTACTCTAGCCTGCACATCACTATTTGTCACACCGACTAACAGAAGGCTATTTCATCTGGCTTACAGGGCAGCAAAGAATTAATGACAGGCTTGGCCACCATTAAAATTAGTGTTGCACACAAACACACACACACACAGGACTCTTGCAACTACTTGACATTATCACCAACATCATGACAAGGATGTCATTTGGCTAACTGTTGCAGGAATAGCTGAGAAGGTAAATAATGGATGGAGTGTGTCTTCTGACTGGAGAGGAATTAAGAGTGAGGAAGATTAGAGAATCCAGTCTGAAAATCACACACATGAACATGTCTGTTCTTTAAAAAGTAATAATGAGAGAAACAGTATTTCTATCCAGAAAAGAAATAACCCAATTAATTATGTGCTGTTTCGCTTTTTATCAGTTTCTCAATTTACTCAGCGCCCTCTTCACGATGCGTGATACTGACCTGGCAACATGCAAAACAAGTTGTCACAAACAATCTCACCAGCACAGCAACTATTATTTATTGTAATTAGAATAAAAAACAAAGCACTGATCTAACATGATCCATGGCTGATTAATTAACTCAACTTCAAGGAGCTATAATTCTCATTATGTGTAATGGACCAGATGGAATAGGCAGAGAACAAGTGACTGTGTTCATGCAGGCTCTCAGCCCTGTGTCTCTGTCAAGCCTGTTAGATTACTAAAAGGACAAACAGGGCAGCTGTGTGATTTATATGCAACCTGACCTTTAAACCAATCGAGGGGCTCTCGAGAACACTTTCACAAACAGTCTCAAAACAGGAGTTCCTTCTAAATCAGATTTGATTGTATTGAACCGAGGGCTTTCCACTTCAACTGTCTTGGCTTTTCAAATCACTTCACTTAAGAAATAACTTCAGCCTAAGCCAGTTTGGGATTGGGCTCAGTTTGGTAACAAAAACTAAGCAGATAATTGTGTCTGTCCCAGAAGCATGGTTCTGAAGGCAAATTGCACGGTGGAGTAGTTCTTCCTTTTGATTAAGTTTAAATAGCAAATCATTTATGTTTTCTTGTGATGATTTGAACAGACTTTGGCTTTTTGGAAAAGCATCTCGCTAACACTGCTGATGACTCTTAAGCCATATTTCTATTGTGAGTCAGTTCTACTTGAACTGACTCTTTCTCAAACCCTCCCTCCCTTGGTGACTTAATATTGATCGGATCAGCGAGTATTATCAGTGCACAATATGTAAATTTGCATTCAGATTTTTAGTAGACATTGTGATTAACCTTTGATTTTGTTCTCTTTACAACCTTATGAAGCTTTGATGTTATGAGCTCCTTAATAATTTCATAATTGACAGAAACCTGCTAAGAGACACTGTAATTTATTGGCGGTGAATACATGAGCATGTAAACACATCTGCTTGGCGTTTATGCTAAAAGCAACATCAACTCCATAAAAATAATACTTTTTTTCTTTATTTGGATGTATGAAGACAGTTCTGCCATCCTTATCAAAATTAAATCAAATAACTGTGATTACACAACGGGCAGCCCTGACAGGGCACAAAACTCCTGCGTGTGTTGCTGTTGTTGTGGGCAGCTCCGGGTGCAGAAGTGTTTGGGATTTTTTCTCACCTCTGATCAGCAGAGAGAAAAAGGCATGTGTGAATCCTAACTCTGTTTATGAACTATTCAATGTGCAATGCACACATATGGACATGATGCCAGTGCACACCAGCATTCCTGTGACTCCCTCAGGGAGAACTCTACAGCCTGGTTCCAGCCTACTTCACTTGGACCCTACACAATGAGGGAATTAAAAAGAATTTAGCCAATCAGATACCAGCTGTATTGGGACCTTCCCCCCGACCAAAAAATAAAAATACATTTTGTGTGGTTGGTCCATAATGTCATTGAACAGGTTGCTTCACCTCACAGACACTGTTATTTTAAAGCTGCATTGTGTCAAAGTACATAAATCCTGTTACCCTGGACACACAGATGTTTGGAAAAAAAATGCAAGCTTTGTGTCATCTTGTGAGAACATTTACCACTTTTATTGGAAAATAAGAGGCTTGTCATAAGTTAATGGGACGTTTTTACACTGCTCTCCTGTTATCTAATGGCAGTATGTAAAGTGGAGGGCATTATACCTTTTCAATACTAAGTGATGCACAGATGGAAAGTAAGGTTCAGGAGGAGGATGCGTGTGTGGGTATGTGTCTGTGCCTGTTAGTGTCATAGTCAGATGTTGCTCAGCCTGTGGATGCAGGGTGAATCACCAGGATGTTCTGGAGGATTCCTGTGTGGGCTCACCGTGATGGAGAACAGGATGTGAGACCAGGAAGAATGGGGAAAAGGAACAGAAGGGAGAACTGCACAGAGCACACGCTGCAAAGATTTGTGCTTCCCCTTTGGGGCTTGAATCCCTGCAAAAACTGGTGCCAGTTCCATAATGTTTCTGGGTGATGCATGGTTGAGCAGTGGAGCAGTAGTAAGCAGATGATGCCGTAGAATGTAAAGGTTTCTGCGGTGTGTGGGGGTACAAGGCGTCAGTCCTCTTTACGTCCGGGTGCAAACGTCTACTCAAAGACGAGTGCTAAAATTGGATTAGATGAGAACAAGGAGTGAAGAAAATATAAAAAAACACAGAGAACTGCCAGCCTGCCCTACCTCTAGGCTGTGCTACTTAAGGGCGAGCAGGCTAGAGGCTGTTGAGAGGGAGGGAGAGTGGAGATGATGCGTTAGGCTGTGGCTATTCACCCTGGCTGGGGGAAGACAGTGAACAAGCATGGACATGCAGGCCTACAGATGCTCAGGGCTTTTTATTTGCATGGCTTCCACTGCAAAGCCAGAAAACAACCACACAATTTATCTTTTGCACATTTCACTCATTGCCTCCCTGAAACTAATACAAAACGGTGATGAAAGCTAACTGCGTTATGATTTTATCAAAATTAGGTGTTTTATTGTACACATGAAACCCACATCTTTTATGGTACCAAATAGATCCAGAATTGGTCCAGACTAAGCTGGATTTTGCTCTTGCTGTCCTTGCATTGCTTCTTGACATCCAGTTGATGTATTTGGGATAAACTGCAACCGCTGCTGAACAAAGGGAAGCATTTCTGCTGTGCTTCAGATCTGCTGTGGATGGATGCTTTTCTGTACCCTCCAAACACAAGTGGACATCAAAACATTGTGCATGCTGTTTGCCCTGCACAAATAACTTGTGCTCTGTGCAGGTTGTGCAAAGTTGAAGTTGATGCCCCCGCATGCAATCAGGGCGGTTTGCTTTCACACTACACTGAATATGCAGTCACATGCATCACTGACCACCACTTCAAAGCTGTTAGGGCAATTTGATCACAGCAGATCCTCAAAGCTGTTTGGGTGCAGGAACACCTGCATAAAATGCTGTTCACTGATGATTAGAGATGCGTGCAAAGATGCAGGCGCATATTATCTGTAAATTCCTATTAGGGCTTAACACTCAGTTATGAAATCCAACCAACTCATGGAAATGTATTTCCAAAGTTTATATTTGTACCTAAAAAGAAGTTATTGAAGCATTACCATTCGATCAAATTACAGCTCGACTTGGTTCCAACAATATACGGCGAGCTAAACCTTCTGCCTTTGTATGAATGAAACCTGTAAGCAGTAAAATCACAGCTTTTCTAACTTGAGCTCACAGTCACAATAAACAATTGGCATAATAATTATGCCTCATGTTACATCCTAACACCCAAAAGGAATGCCTGAAACGACTAAAAAAGAATTCCAACATGGATATGTGACTTAGATTCCTGCTCCTGGTAGTTTATCTACAAAAAAACAACAGGTTGAGGCTGAATTTCCTTCCACTGTTCCAACTAAACCCAAAAGACTCCAAATACCTGTTTTAGATCTCTTGGTTGAAAGGGAACAAACAGGTGGTGTTTCATGATCTATAACCCACCAGTCAAATATGTCTTGAGCACATTACAAAAAAAGCTGCTGAAAATGGTGGGTGATGAACAGTGGGGAACAGAGCACAGCAGGCTGTGTTTGGAACAATAGGAAGAGAATGGAGCACTGAAAGTACACAAAAATTCACTAAAGCCATTTCTAGCACACACTACACAGTTCACATTCTCCTCCTCTCTCAACTATGATTTGCAACTTAACCAATGAAACTGCGCATTTTATAAAGTGATGAGTAATAGAAGTTCATGAAATGCCAACACAACACAGTTTTATACTAAAACAAATAGCCTATCATTTCTTATCAGTATTTCAGTAGGAAACAGGGCAGAGTGTGGCACTAAATTGGGTTTGGATTTATTTAGACATGTGTGTAGGGCTACCATAATCAAGCAAGGGTCCATCATGTAAAACAACCTGAGAAAGTGACAGTAATTACAACAAATGAGTGCAATGTGCTGTGCTGTGTTTACATAATGGGCAATATAGATCTATGCAGAGGTGGAGCATTGTAACCTTGGATGATTCATGTTTTATGCACGACTCTCTCCAAGTATATGAAGTCCATGACAATGAACCTTGCATGAACACTCTTTAATACTGTTTGTCAGGTGCTCTAAAAATGAGAAAGACTGTCAGAGGAAGCTGGGAGCCACATGCCTGTCAACCCTCAGTCGTGTCTGATGTGCAGTCATCACATATTCTCCTTAGAGCCACAGCCTGGTTGGTGCAGAAACTCAAATGGCAGTAATCATCAAATATTAACTGGATTTTTAGAAGCTTTGCTACCTAAAACAATCGCAATATTAACATTTACCCTGACCTGCTTCAGTCCTGTCCAGCAGCACAGTTTATAGTTTTAGTTTTAGGTACCATGGCTGTTGATAAATAGGCGTATAAGCCATTCAGGCATTTTATTTTAATTATGTAATTACCTTGCATATTCTAAAATTGAGCAGCTAAACAACTTCACCGTCCATTTTAGGTTCTCTCTATTTGACCTGAATGTTTGTTTTTGTGCAGCAGGATCCTGCCTGTTCCCAAATATCCGGAACACATGGACAATACATCATGGGAGTGGAAAGTCAAGATTTCTCTGTTTACTTGTGCAAATGTGTGACTGAGGCCATTCCAGTATGTGCCAACTCTGTAGGCAAATAAACTCCAAGAGTGGGTGACCAAATATTGAAATATCATCCAACGTCAAGACTATTGGAGTGTATAATTCTTTGCCTTTTATGACTCATTAAGGATATCAGTCGCCCCACCCAAGCCTAAGAGCCATAATCACTGGGAAGGGTCTTGAGCCGTTGGCATTAATCAATGAACATTACAGAAATGATATATACGATATTTGGTTGTAGAATGGTGCTGCTGCTAGCGTGAGAGTAGAGAGAGATTTTTCTGCTGCATGTCATATTTGTGTACCAGTGACACTAAAGGAAAGCTCTGTAGTCCAGACCAATCAGAAATGCATTGCTTGGACGAGTCGGCCCAATCTGGTGTGTCTCAGCTCCACTGAGTCCAGGGCTAAGCTCTTTTAGCCAACTCCCGTGCATGAACAATTGCTTGCTTCCAACTCATTGTGCTCTTTCAGCTGCACAAATGCATGCCCCCTGCCAAGTCAAACATGGGACTATAAGCCTGTGACCACAGTTAGATGATGGGTGGGTGTATCAAGAAGACCAGCAAAATCAGGTAATCCAGAGAGAGCAAACAAATTCTTCCTGCTGCAAGCCGTATTTCATCATGCATATTTAGTCATTTTGAAAATATTCAGCTAATGAATCCCAAGCCCTCTAAGTCCTTTGAATCTGCCCACACGCAGACTCACATATACACATTCAAATTTTACGATCAGCACATATTTGAGATGAAGCACTGTGGATTTCCATTCCCACATCATTTGTCCTTCCAGCTTAGGCTCTTTTCACTTTACATTGCCTGCTTCTCCTTGACCTCCTCAAAGGACGAATGCAAATTAGCTGGGATCATAAAAGCGCCTTTCAGTCAAGTTGTCTGATTTATCAGAACTGATTTCTCGTCATGATCAGAGAGTCACATTTTAAAACAGTGGAGCTTGTGACCAAGACATGATCTTGTGTGAAGATTAGCTACCTGAAACACTGCTACACCTTTATCAACAAACATAACAATTATTAACAATAAACCACTAATGTTATAGATTAAATGATCTGCACCAGCAGATAAGCTGGACTGATATTTTTATCTGAAAGAGAATGTCATTTAAAGAAGGAGGCTGTTCAAACATTCCCTTATTTCAGCAGTGTTCAACGCAAAATTTGTCAAATAGTTGTTTTGACTCTAGGTGAGTCTACTTTTCTCCCCACTCACATAATATTTGATCAGTGAAATATGAAAACTAGAAAGATCTGCACAATAAAACAGAATCAATGGTAAGGGCTTTAATGTAATTGTATTGGCTTCCATTCCCAGACAGATAAATGTGAAACATTTGTGTAAACATTTTGAGTGAAAAGTTGTTGTTTTTCTAACATAGTGGACTAAAAAAAAAGGTCGTTTTTGATTATGACAATAGTGAAATTACAAAAATGAAGCCATGATGATGGCTGATGATGAAAGTCTGATATTGTTGCACAAACAAATGTGTGAAAACAACCCACATTAAGGCAAACATAATGGCTGCGGAATCCAATTCATGATCCACCCCAGTCCTGCTTTTTCCATAATTACGTACAGTGTGTGGATTTTTTTTTCTAACTAATTGTTATGCAGCCACTAGCTGCTAATGGAACAGAGTAAGGCAAGGGCATGCGGAGAGTTAGCTGTCATCTCTGGTAGTCAAAAGTTATCCCCTTGGCTTGAGCACAGGGGCTCCAGCCATTCAAATATTATTTGAATATTATGACGACAATAAAGGAATTTTGAGGCTACTAAATCCATGGAGAAATCACATCTATTTAGCTAGTTAAGCCCGAAAAAACTGAAAATATCCCATGCCTTACTGATCACCACTTTAGAAGGTTTTAGCAAGATGAGACACAGGAAGGAGGAATGAGAGAGAAACGCTCCGGCAGCCAAGCCGAGGAGATGGCACTCATGCAGCCCAATCTGTCAGTCTGACTACCTTGCCAGATACAGGGAGCCTCACACAAAATCACACACTGACTTTATACTAAATACCAAGAGACAGATAGGCTAGACACACAAACACGGAAATTAATGCTCTAGTGACCAACACACACACACTATGTTGTGGAACATGGTGTACTGATGCAAAAACATGTTACATCGCCTGTATTCGTTATGGAAGTTAGTGCTAGCCAGCAGTTTCCTGTGTTTTATAAGGATGCGATCCTGCCAGATAACTCAAAATGTAAAAAATCTAAAGTGTTGTGAGAAAACATAGTACATGCACTAAACTACAATACATATACATACAAACACACAGCTATTCAAAGTGCATTGCCTGGGATCTAAGCCTGTGCCATTCTTTTTATTGAACTTCTTGTCCCTAAAAACACAAAACTGTAACAGGTGAAAGACAAACCATCAATGAGTGATGTTAAAGTGGTTATATTACATTTATGTTTATAAAGTAGTTTTACTGACTGAGGATAATTTTAGAAGTCTTTAATTGTTTTAGAGGAGTTACAGCTGAAGACTTAAGCTCTAACGAATACCACTGTCTCTCATTTAAGGGTTCTTGTCTTTGTTTGTCAGCTGTCCATTGCTTAATATGATGTATTTTATCTCAAACTGCCGATCAACTCTACAGGGCCTATTAAGACAACTAAAATAAACCTGTGGTTTCAACCCCATTACTATAGAAGCCATTACTGTACACATCTGTGTAAAATCATGCTGTGAAAAGACTCTCTCTGTATTGGAGTGGTAATGATGTCTGCCAACAGGATAATTTGCAGAAAATTCACAGGAAATCTTCAACTGAATGTGATTCCATGACTGCTGGAGATTTAATGTAAGGATTAGTGCTGAATGAATTTTAAACCGACAAACTGGAAAAAGGACTTTTTTTCCCCCTGAGCCCTAAACACATCTACAGAGCATGAATACGTAGATTAGTGTTGAGTCTATGACACGCCAAGAATGAGGGTCCGGAATGACCATATGGGTCACACACAAGGTGAACTCGTGACCTTCTGCAAACATAGTGATCTTAAGCTATCGTGGCTCCACACAGAACTGCTCTGGAGAGATAAGTCACAGAGCACTGAGCCACCTCAGATCTTTCACATCAACTCACTGGTGCTCCAAAACACTATGGCAACTGCTGACACACATAATCTCTCCTGGGCGTGATATGCAGAGCTAATATGCCTGAAGAGAAAGCAGTGATCACATTTCTCATTGACACTTTGCACCAATGTTCTCAGCAAACCACAGCTTGGCTTTTAAAATACTTGATCCTAAGATGACAAGCACCAGCTATCCATTATGTAATGATCTCCATCACAATTCAAAAGAAGAGTAAGCTCGCTGTAGGGGATTAGCCATTTCCTTTTCTTGCGTGTGTGATGTAAATGACAGAAAAGGGGTGGAACAGTGTACCTGCAGAGCTAGGGTTTTTCATTTTCCAAGCACATGCTCTTGAAAAACATGCATCATGGCACCTATTGACGGCTGAACTAGCAATAAAAGTGTGGAGGTCACTGAGTGGTGAGGCGGAGAAAAGAACAAAGAGAGTATAACTGCAAGGAGCACACATGTAAACACTGATCTGTTGGCCACAAGAGGCGGAAATGTGTCACTACCGCATCTCTATTTGAAACATTTTAAAAGGATATCAGGAAATATTAGGTGTTGTGAAATTACAATGCAAGCTCCTTTCAACTCTTCCTTTTTCTTTGCCCCCTCCGCCTCATTCATCTAACTGCATCCCAGACTTAACTGCTGTCATCAACCCATCATTCTTTAATATATCGGCCTCCAATGTCCACATAGGCCTGCTCACATAGACATCTCTATAAACACACAGGGCCTACTCTCCTCTGTGTGACCTTGGCTCACTAGCTCTCCAGGGCTCGTTCATAGCTTTTCCTCTCATTCAATCTCACTGGCTCTCTCCATCTTTTCCTTCTTGTCTCCACTCTATTGTGTGCCTCTCCAGCTTTTACCTTCTATCCCTTGTCCCCTGCCTGACTTACGTTAACCATCTTTTCTATCCTTCTCCCTGAGACACAAGTGAGGGACAGAAGATGGCAGAGAAAGGAGAAATGAAAGACCTCCCCCTCCCCTGCAACGTAGTCAGCTGAGAGAGTCTACTATAAAAATAACTCCGGCACTTAGAAGCTGCATCAACAAGTCTACAATATGGATGATACAGTCTTTTTTATGGCGCTATTTATATAACACAACGCATGTATACATTTAAAACAAGGATTTAGCATTTTCCCATAAGTCTTGAATTCATTTTCTTTGCTCTATGACTGCTTCAGCAGTACGTAAGTGTCATAGCTTCAAGTGTAAAGTTTAATCAATAAAAATACATTTCTACAGTTTCATTTTTCTGCTGTGCAATTTGAGCAATCCGAAGCCTGATTACACTTTGCTCTAATCAGTTGACGCAGCTTCCTGTTCCACCAGGGTAGAATGAAGAGCTCTCTCTGTAGAACAGTGAAACAGCAGGTCCAAATCCACGTTTCATTGCAGGTGTTTCTACAAAAGCATCTAATTGCCTCGCATCGCAGCCTGTTCGTCTGACTCCACTGATCCTTGAGATTTTCCCAGTGGTTTAGCTCACAACATCCATCTGTATCATAAATGTGAGCTGTTAATCACTTAACTTTGCATTCAGTGCCAGGCAAACTTAAGCTGAAATGAAAGGCTGATCCATTAAATGTCAAAGGAGCTGATTAAGCATCCTTTTAAAACGCTGCATTCCTGTGCCACTCTACACACCTTTCATATCTAAGGGGTCTCTGTTGTGATTGTGTTAACCAATCTGATGCACACAGGCTGAGTATTTTGTGTTTAATCCAGGCTTTGCATCTGATATCATTACAGCGAGCTGACAGAATAACAGGACGGCTGCTTTATGTTTTCAATGTTGCCATGCAAGGAAGCACAAGCCATCCAGAATGAGTATCTTCAGTCATCTTCCTTTGGACTTTGATCAAAGAAACAGCAACTTCTTACAGCTGCTAAGCCAGATAACTCTTTTCCCAGCACCCAGAGCTTTTTCAATTTCTCTCGCCTTAAGAGGCATGGACAGTACAAGACTGCCGCTGCACAACTCCAAATAATTTCCCATTCCACATTAATGAAACAGCCATGAAGTAGAAGGACATCATCAATTTCTACAGGGCAAAAATAACAAAGACTTTAGGAACTCACAGTCTTCTGCTGACAATTACACTTCATAACATGTTAAAAATACCTCACAAATCCCTTCTATTTTGCATTTCATTTCCTGAGAAGCAAAAATCCTTTGATTGATACCAACTATTTGCAGACACCACAATAGTAGGCACTGTAGGAGTCTTGGGCAATATGAAAACCTTTCAAATTTAGATACAAGGTACCACAGTAAACCATACTGCTGCAAGAGCTCCAACCACAGCTTTAGTGTTTTACATGTTGGAGTGAAAACAGTGCTTAATTAAAGGTAGTGGGATCACCAACTTGATTACGCTCATTTTCTTTGATTAATCCATTCCACTTTTGCAGGAATAATTTCCATTGATCTCATTTAAGATTATGCTGCATAACATTTCTAAGTTGCAGTTTTATCAAGGAGGAGGCAAAATAAACATGGTGCAGAAGAGCTCTTAAGAGAAGGCACTGCTTGCCAGACTTGAATCATTTAGATTGGTGGCACTGGCCAGAGGTTTGGACTCCTGCCCAAAACCAAGGCCAATATCAACCTAAATCAATACTGAACCTGACGCCATTACTATAAATCACATTCAAGATGTAGAAGGTGGGGGGTACCAGTCTGAGTGCAGGGTGACATATTATATCAATTTGACGCAATTTACCCCTGATGTACAAACTCTGCAGACATAGAAATAGAAGAACAAAATGTCAGATTTTAAAGTGAAAGCAAACATGTGGCAGTCCACACTGTTTTCATCAATGGAATCAGTCTTAGACTGTATTGGAGTTTTATCCAACAGTAGAATGAGCCACACATTGCACAACAGTGGCAAAATGCCAGATGTCCTTACGGGGCTACAAGCTATGTGATGATCCATCTCTGGTTGTTAGTTTTAAAGATCAGGCCAATGTGCTATAAAATAATTGATGCCATTGACTAATGCATGTATTCAAAACCCACCCTGTAGCAGCCCTTTCTCCATTTGTAATGACTCAATTGAAGCATCTCTACCTGCTCTACAAATCTGTGCAGTTAGTGCATTGAAAATCCGTCAATAGAGAACACTGGAGAGATAGTCATTCACACCTCTGTGCCATTTTGAAAATCTGTGTTTCATCTGAAAATAAACCCTCCACTGTTGAAATTAATGCTACAGAGGGACCAGAAGTGTGCACAGACAATTCACAAGTAGGGAAAGTCTTCTGGTTCCACATGGGGGGGGGGTTGTCTGCACTCACACTTTCACACTAACTTTGACTTGTTAAAATGGAGAAACACACACTTGCAGTCATTCTTTAAGACACAACCAGACCTAACACACAGAATTAAAAATAGCAGGAAATGATCAACAGAAAAAAAGAATTGTTGTTCAGCTAGCACTGCTGTCATTGAGGAACAACAATATACATTAATACAAGAGAATGGTCATTCAGAAAATGAGTTGTAGGTTGAATTCTAAAAGAAAACATGAAAACCCCCCAATTACAAAATGTGTCTACAAAGATTCTGATAACTAATGAGGTCTCACAGCCTTGTGGCCATCATAAGTGGTCAAAATAGTCACTGATTGTTCTTTGAGCTGTGAAAATAACAACCCAAAAGACTGAAGAGGCAATGATAGGGTTTCACATCATCCCAAGTACTCACTCCTTCCTTCTTAGTCAGACTGACTTTTTTCCTTGATTATATTATTGGTCTTACGGCAAATCAGCCTTGTGTCCTATGTTTCATCTGACAGTGGCACAGGACTTGCGTGAATGTCAGGCTCTCAAATGATCAACCAGTTTGTCATCACCCACCTTTAATCCTGTGAGGCCATAATCAATAAGCCCCTGATAGACCTTTCTCCCTCTCCCTACCTCTCCACCTTGAGATGTGGAGTGAATTTAAAGGCCACAGTGGTGCCGTGAGGGAAACACCCACTCTCGAATCAAGTAAATGCATCAATCAAATATTGAGCTCTATGGGTAAATATAGCCCTTAAAACTTCACAACTCTAACACTATACTATAACCAGCAAGTCTAACGACCTGTTAGTGCTACATTCAACTTGTAATGCGTACCTTTCATCCCTTTCACCCCTCACGATGATGCTCTCCTTTTTCATCAATCTTCTGTTGGCCAAGTAAATGTCACACACCGCTAAATGTTAGGCTCAGTTCGGATCTGTGTGGATGTACAGCACGTATATATCTATGCTTCTTTTGTCTGAAGTTGCAATGGCGCTGTGCTCTCTGGGTGCGCTTCCCCAAGGTTATGTGTTCCTATGGTCCATTTGTTCCAGTGTATCCTCACCTAATTCAAGCAGAATTGTATGGTCTATTTCCTCTCCTAAGGAAGATGTGTTTTATTCTCACAGCTACATCAGAGTAGGAGCTGTGCAAGTATAATGGGAATGTCCTGTGATGTTTCTGGACAGTGACTGATTAACACACTGGAAGGGGGGTTTGTTTGTGCACAACGGTCATACTGAGTGGAAATCCTGGACGAATGCATGTGGCAAGCACCAGTTTCCCTGCAGTTTGCCAATCAGGCCACGATGGCTGTGGATGAGGCCATCATCACCCTGCTCCAAAATGGCTACAGCCACATTGATGAGCAGGGAAAGATTCTTAGAATGATCCTTTTGGATTTCTCTGGCATTTTCAAGCCCATTCAGCTGGGGAATACATTGTCTGCCTTTCAGTTAGATACTCCTCTGGTCTCACTAATCATGGACTACCTTACCAAAAGGCCACTGAACATAAGGCTACAGGGTAGTGTGTCTGATACTGATATGGAGCACAGGAGTTCCACAAGGCACAGATCTGTCAGCATTCCCTTTCACCCCAGAAATGTCCAACTGTAGGTGCAACACAGAGGGCCGCCGTCTGCAAAAAGTTCTCAGTGGACTTCCCGATAAAGACATGAATGGGGATAAGACAGAGTATGTAAGGGTTGCAGAAAGCTTTGTAGACTGGTGTAAAACTGAGACCTGGTAGACCCGAAGAGAACACCGTCTCCACTTGACCAGGTAAGATTGTGCATAATTTTAAGTATCTTGGTGTGTGCATGAACAATATATCAGATGAGGGTAACAACTTAGAGGCCAATTAAAACAAGGCTCATAGTAAGTTATATTCCCCAGACAGACTCAGGACATGCAGAACCTCTAACAAAACATGTTGACAATGTTGTGTGATCACCTGTCTTCTTTGCTGTGCTGTATTGGGGGTAGAAACCCTAAGTTGGTAGAACTGAAAACACAAAGTAAACTGAGAGCTGGCTCAGTGGTTGGAGAGGAGTTTGACACTTTGGAGACTGTGATGGATAAGAGGATGTCGTCTGAATTCAGATCTATCATGGACAATGAATATCACCCATGACATGCTGCCATGGCTGAGAAGCACTTTAGCCACAGGCTAACTGGCATTAAGTGCTCCACTGAACGTCACAGAGTTCTTCCTTACCACAGCCATCAGACTCTATAACTCCTCTACCTCTCTGTCACACACAAAAGTAACAACTGATAGTGGATTGTGAGCTATTGTTTATTCTCCTTCAGAATGTCATGTGCTACATGCATCACAGAATACTACTTTTTTCCCATGTTTAATTATTTATTTTGTGTTATCACCTGTGCAATATACTCATTGTGGCACAAGGATGGATCATATCATCATCATCATCATGTACTGACATTTTCTCATGTATGTTTTTATACTTTTTAAAAGTTCAGTACAAAACTAAACACTATTTTGACACTATTTGCTGGTTATAAATAAACTTGAACTGCTTTTTTGGTGGAAGTCAGTTTGAGGTTGCCAGTGGACCCAAAATTGAAGACACATATTTACTTAATTTGTGCAACACACTGAGTTTAGTTTACTATGAGCGGTACCATTATTTACAAGGTGTCAGCGGCGTGTTGTCCAGGGTCACTCCACCCCCACTGACAGCAGCTTCAAAAGTGTTAGAATAGAAAATAGATGGATTAATGTCAGCCTTCCATAAAAGAAACTGAACTTGCAAATCAATGCTTAAACTACCCTCACAGAGGTAATAAATCACATGTATTGTGGAATCACTCTCTAATATGCTTCTCCACAGTAACACCTCTTTTGTAAAATGAAGGAGATGCCTGTTTGTTGGCCATAAAGCAAATATAAGGTGAAATTGTCTGTGCATTTACTCTACATATAATGACAGTTTGGGAATTATTCCTATCATTTATCTATGATCAACATTTTTAAGAACAGTATTTTGAACATTTTTTATTACATGATAAATATTTCTGATAAATTTGTTCATATACCTACAATGTTTATAGTTTAGAAACACATGGCCCTCTTTCTCAGTATGGTAAGGCAGTTGTAGGCATGGGAGATGAGCTGTAGGATGCAAAGCATATTGATTTGATTGATAGGTTACTCAATTTCAAACATAGGGACCAAACAAAAAGAGTACCGTACTCACAATCTGAGGTCACACTGTTAGATAAATAGAGTGTGTACTGTTTGGTGGTGGTCCAATTTGTGGCATCTCTTACCTGTGTTGTCTGGATATGTGCCCACAAAAGGTCTTTCTGCAAGGTGAAAGCGCGGTCATATTCCAGAGCCAATCACTTAAAAAAAGAGGCTTTTCACTAAACAGATCATATTTGGATGTAACTGCAACCTCTTAATGGAGACGTTTTAATTATTAAGTGTAATTTAATACCTATTTTTTCTCAGTAATAAGGTGATTAGATTTGCATTCAATTTTTTAATTTAATTACATAACTCCACATTTTATGAGACTTGGCTCAGAACTGTCTCACTGACGGTATATGAGTGAGACTCCCTGCTTTGGAGGTCAGGGTTTACAGCTGCCTGATGGGACGTTAATTAGATTTTTGGGGGGAAATTGGTCAACAATCGCATTATGATCAGCCCCGATCTGTCTTCACATTTTAAAAACCGTCAGAGTGATCTCAGCTTTTTGAGAGCGTTTATTCTGCATCTCAGCTTGATTTCTGCTTTTGTCACTGACACACCACACACATCAACACTGATGACACTGATCACAGTTGTTTGAAATCAGTCAACACCACCATCATCATCATCATCCTCATCATCTGCTGCTGATGCTGCTCTCACCAGATCTCGTACAGTAGTGTGTTGTGGTCCGGGTGAGATCACGTTATCTCCCAGCACAGGGGAAATGAACAAAAGCGGCTCCTCCCACCCTGCCTTTTGCTCCTTTCCGCCACCATCACCTCCTCCTCCTCCTCCTCCTCCTCCCCCTCCTCCTCCTCCTCCCCTCCCACCCTCCTCCACCGGTCCTCGGTAGCAGCAGGTGTTATTCTCGTGTAACCTGAAGATTTTGGTCGTAATTAGCATCGCCTCTCAGCTCAGGAGAGTTATTTATGCTTCATGGTGACAGCGGGGGGACGCGAGTCGAGTGCGCCTCTGAGCACCGGAGGGGAGAGGGAATCACGCCTCAAAAACACGTGGGAGAGATTACTCAAATATTCCTCCTTTTTTCTCCCCTCTATTCCCCCTCACGCTGCTGCACGCTTATCTCCCCCGAAGCAACGAGCCGGGGAGCGTTTTTCTGAGTATTTTTTCACGGATGTCGGAGGCTGTGGATCCCAAAAGCAACGATAACCTATTTCCACAAAGGTTTCATTGCAGCTTACAGCCGTGACCTTGTGCTATGTTGCCCTTAAGTAGCCCGTGTGGCTGCAAATGTCCACAACATTAAAAAAAAAAAACCCGCTGCAATCAATGCACACTTGCAAAGGCATGCATATGACAAGTGACTCAGTCCACAACAGGTTCACAATTGATGGCCCACGGTTAATAAAAGCAGGATCGGGCTACAGATAAGCATCCTCCTCGGAGGCAATTAACTGCACTGATATTACATAATGACAGCCCACACTTCTTCTTTTTTTTTTTTTTCAAGCAACATTCCCCGGTCCATGACAAAAGGATGTTTGTTTTTGTTTTTTGTTTGAAAGATATTGACATGATCGGACTCTCGGATGTGTGACAGAGCGTCCCCATCTTTTTGTGTGTGTGTGTGTGTGTGTATGTGTGTATGTGTCAGGCAGTCAGTCACCTCCAAGGGAAACGGCGGGTCAGAAAATGAAACACCTTGAAAGTGTCAGGATGCTCTCCGCAAAGAGTGGCAGCCCCTTGGCAGGATCTTACCTTTGCTGTTGTCCTCTTCCCTGTTCAGATACATGGCTGTGTCACTCCACTCCGGGGCGGGCGCGGCGGCGGGGTCTCAGTTCTGTGCTGCTACTCCTCCGGCGTGGCTCGTCCACTCCGCCGATGTGGTTTGTAGTAGTAGCTGTTTATTGTTTTGTCGCTCCTCAGCAGCCTCAACCTCTCCTCCTAGTGGATAGGTAGGCTGAGCGGCTGGAGACTCACTGTACTCCCTCCCTCTGCTCTCCTCTCTTCCTCTCTCCCAGCCTCCTTCTCTCCTTCACCAACAACCGCCGAGGACAAAATGGGGAGAGTGACTTTTGCAGCTGTGTAAAGTCTCCATGGCTTGTTTGCTCTGTTGCCACACGGGGTTCTTGCGTCTGTTTGTGCATCCCATGATCATGGTCAAATGTGACTTTGCAAATAACGGCCAGTGCAGTCAGAGCTGGATGCTGAGAACAGTTGCAGTGGTTCCTTCAGTTGTGGCCACAGATTTTTTTTATTGGAGGGAAAGAAGTCATATAGTGACTGAAAAAAGGTGAGTGTTATGACAGTCGTGATGCAGAATGGGCTGTTCAAAAAACTAACAGCCTTGGAGCTCATTAAAGAGATTTGGATTAAAGGTTTGTGAATCGATTGAATTGAATTGATTCATTACATGTTTTTTCTCTGAGAGAAAATTAGGCATCGATAATGCTGAACCTTACTTTAAAAAGGTAGCTGCTAGCACAAAGTATTCAAGTCCAAAGAGAAAAAGCCACTTATGTGTTATCATGTGCATTGAGTCAAATGAGGCCTTTCCAAAATATTGCTGCCCAAAACAGGGAAGTTCTTCTCAATGATGGTTTTTCTTCAAGAGAAGGTGGACTTTTTTTTGTCATCCAATGGGAACCCTTTCAAAGTGTTCAGGTTTTGTTTTACGTGAAAATAATAAGGAAAAAACACAGCATTATCAGCGTATGAAAGATATTCTTATTAAAATATTCATCAGGTCTTACTTCGACATACAGTTTGTTTTCAGCATTTACATTCGTTATGCGTAAACTGGCATAAACATGGGTAAGCAGGTTTTTAAATGTTTAGTTTCAAAGATGTGAGTAGGGAGCCCTTGGAAATGTAACCATGGTGAAATGTGAAATGTATTTATACCATAGGATGGTTTATAATGTATTTGTGGTGCCATGAGGCATAACACAATAACGCTGTACATAGATTAGTCAAACCGAATGATTCATAAGGGTTCATTACAGTCAGCTGCGTGTGGATAGTGATGTTAAAGATGATCTTTATATGGAAAATGATACTGAAGTGATAACTGATTACCAAAGCAGACAACAGGGAGCCAACAGTTCTATACACTGATAAATAATTTATCCTATTTAATGAGTCACGACTGCTAGCTCCTTTAGGGTTCAGATACTGTCTTATTTTTGAGCATTGTTAGTATAACGCATTTGGTTGGAGAGAACATTTAGAGAAATTATCACAATGTAGATTAGCAAAGTAATCATACAATGCCCTTAAGATATGTAATTAGACTCAAAGATTATTATAAAGGGGTTTAAACCATCCAGACTATGGTACCATCAGATCGTCACAGCAACACTATAATCTGAGTGTCAAATTTGAATGGTTTTGCTTTCAGAAACCTGTTAAAAAAAAAGGAACTCACAGTCAGTAAACACTTGTGACACAGAAAGCCAGAAGTAATCCATTTTGTGCTGTCATTTACCTGCTGCTGCTGCTGCACATTTATAGGCTTGAGATTGTCTTGAGTGCTTGTGAGGAATTGTTCTCTAGAAGTTTACTGACCACATTTTTTGAGCACAGGGCAGAGATTAAGAGCTCTCAAGGACTAATTGGATGCGTCCTCTGCCACTTTTTGATGCAAGGTGAGGCGGCTGCTATGCAAATACTCCCTAAATTAGCAGCAGAAATGAGATGTAGATTTTCGTTTCAGTCGGTATTCAGGCTGCCGTGCATCATACACATGAAGCACTGTAAGTGGGAGAGGACCAATTTGTCCCTGACCTTGACACAGTCCTAGTTAGTCCGGTTAATAAGTAATTTAAAACTATTTCTTCAATTATTTTTCTGAGAATTTCCAATTTGTGATGGAACTGAGCAAGAAGCTGGTAGACAGAGACATGGAGCATTAGTGAGTAAATGGGATAAGCTGTGACCATTATTAAAAAGTGTGCAGCTTAATACCTGCATCAGTACATTAACCACTTTGAAACAAATGTTGTGTAATCGATCCATAGAACTAAGCTCACCAGTTTATTCTGCAAATAATAAAACAATATGTCCTGTAATGTTTTATTGTATTTCAAGCTTTAAATATGCATGCTTCTCTCGCGAGCCTGCAAAGTAGAAGTCTAATATCCTATTCAATCAAGTGGCTCTCGAATAACACAGATCAGAAATTTAATAGGAAGCGAGTAGAGCTGCAATGTAGATGCAAATGCTTTGTGCATTTGCAGCAATAACAGTCCGCCCGCGTTTTGTCAATAAAGCTGGGAAGGTCATTAACTCAAAGCATCCTGGAGTGATTTCCATTTGATCATATTTTATTTTGCACCAGGCTCTGTGCTATCCGCTCACTTCTGAGCATCTTTTGATGTTTGTTGGGAGGATTCTCGGCAGATTAATCTGACCAGTCTGTTTCTGCGTGCATTCCGTGCTCCCAGAAACATTGTGCCTGTCGCTGATGCATTTGTCTCCACTGGTATCTATAAATACTCCCCCTTTCTCCCCTTCAAAAACCTGATTCCCATTGATTTAGTGACCTATATACACATCAGCACCATCCTGTCCTCTCCTCCAGCTCTCTGCTCCTTCTCCTGATGGTCTTCTGCTGTCTCCACCTCCTGCTTTCTGCCTTTCCTCCATCATTCAGCTCAACTTAACTACCTCTTCCTCCACCTTCTCCCCTCCTCTTCTTGCTAGAGTGCAAGAAAGGCTAATAATAGTTCACGGTGGAGGCTTAAGTCATGACACATGAAAAGGATTTGAGATTGCACGGGAACAGTGGCTGCTGCTCAATTCTGTATTTCTGCGTCTTGTAGTGGTAAACTGAGCCCTGAGCTAATCTCATATGTGTGTAAACACTGGAGTAGATTGTCTGATGAAAGGAATCTCTCAAAGAGGGAAAAAATCCGATACGAAATCTGACTCTGGCAGGATGAAATCAGAACAGACAGGCAGAGACATATAGAAAGACTGCAGGGTGTGTGTGCAGGGTTACATGGGGGTGGTATGATGTAATTATGCAGCAGGTCTCTGCAAAGTAGCACCTTGGAAACTAGTGCCATAAACAGTCATGTTGAAAAATAAATCAGCTGAGGATTAATAATGAAGGAACTCCTATGGGACACGAGATCTTCTACACTAAAAAGTGCCGAAAGTCAGGAGGAAAAAACAAATTTTCTTAATATCTTCATGTGAGTTCTAAACATTCAGGCACAATTTATTTATCTAAAGATACTTTAAAATTCTACATTAACTCAGTTATGTGTTTATCTATATATTTATATATCTGTACATTTTTGAACACATGTATGAAAAAGGCAAGCAGGTGCACAAGTTCTACCAAGGCAACAGCAAAAGACAAAAAGTTGCATGACTAAGAATAACACTAGTACAATTGATTTACTGCTGAAAATTAACATACACCTGTGGTGTGTTTCTGTTCGCTGTCCTCCCACTCCCTCCGCTGGGGACCAGAGTTTTTCTGTAGCCCCACACTGACACCTGGTGCCTCCAGAAGGGAATCATTTAGACTGTGAGGCTTCTGCGCCCTTGGGCGGCGTTGTGGTTGTTTGTCCCATCTCCTCACGGTTCCCGGTAAAAGTCCCCAGGGGGACCGGGACCTATCTGCTAGAGCTGCATGTTCTCCCTGTGTTTGCATGGCTTCTCTCCAGGTGTCCTGGCTTCCTCCCGCTGTTTATAAACCTGCATGTTGGGTTAATTGGACTCTCCAAATTGCCCCTAGGAGTGAATGTGAGCGTGTGTGGTTGTTTGTCTCTGCGTGGCCCTGCGATGGACCGGCAAATTGTCCAGGATGTCCCCCGCCTCTCGTTTGCTGTCAGCTGGGACGTGCCATCTTCAAACAAAGCCCTTACAGTTGAGCTTTCATAGCTGTGCCACAGAAAAACCTGCCATATAAGCGTTGTGTTCTGTCGGATAAGGAGCTGACTTCTTTTAGAGAATGAGAAGGAAAAGGAACGAGAAGAAAAAAAAGAGAACATCATCTAATTTAAAGACAGTTTATTGAACAGTGAATTGTGACAAGGAACACAATATGTATAGATATTTTCCCACTCCATTGCAAACAGTTTCCAACACCACTGTGTCATTCACCACACATACTCATAAACACCCTCTATGTCATAGAGAATCTTTGTAGATAGACAACAGGTCGGGGGTCCTTGTTTTAAAGTGCTGTATTGCACGTTTCCTCGTGGAGGAAGAGAACAGGGACGTGAGGTGAGCTCAGATCCCAAAAGGCCTCCAAGCTTCCCTGTTGCATCAGTCATAAACATTGTGACTTGTGATTACTTGGTTGTGTTCAGTGCTGTCCGACTTGTCTCTACTCTGTGTGTGAGTGTGGATTCTAACTATTGCATATCAGTGAGCTGGCTGGAGAATTTTTCAGTGAACGTGTAAAGCACAAATCTTAAGCTTTGAAATGTAATAAACTCTTCACTATAATTATAATACATCTCTTAATATCTAAGTTACATTCTTATATTTGATTCATACAGAATATGTAGGCAACATATATTTTGTGGCTATCTGCTGATGGGTGACATAGTGGACACCATCAAGTGGGTCTCTTATGGCCTGCCGTCTCAGCCCTCTTTCCTTTTTTTTTAACTTACAAACAGACAAACATTTCCCACAATCCAGACTATCAAGATTCACGTTAATTTCTGTCCGTAAATCAGAGATGGTCCCGCGGTATCTAATGTGTCGTAATCCCTTGTGCTTTCTTTGATTGTATACACTCTAAATCAAACATTTGGTGTTTTAGAAGTTACTCTGCATTGGCCAGCTTCCTGGTGGCGGATGCTGGATTGAGTAGATGGCAGATTGTGACAAATACACAGCGGGAGAGAAAGTGGGGGGCAACAATCAAAGAGGAAATAAAATACAGCAAAGTCACCCTAACAGCTACACATCAACTACAGCACTACACTGTCAGACACACGCACGCACACACACACGCTTAACCAAAAGCACAAGGTCGGTGAGAATTCACAGCCGAGTAAAACGAAGTGACTTTGCACGACACTGTTCAAGATTCAATCAAAAACATAAAAAACGGAAACAATCTGAAGACTGCGGGGGAGGAATGAGAGGAGAGGAATCATTACAATCTCAACCACACAAACTTGATAACTCGTATCAAATCAAGCTGGAATGTCGAAACAAACTGCTAAACAGTCATTCATAAAGCCAAGCTCGCTGTTGTGCTCAGGCGGGCCTTTTCTGGGCCTGTAAATCAAGCTGTCATCCACCATCATCGTTGTGGGGTGGGGGCCATCGATGGCTAGCAGTCCCTCTCTGAATTATGGCTTTCAGTTAAGACGTTGACAACGCCCGTATCAGCTCCATCCAACCAGCCTGGCTCTTAGTGTGGCCACTGTCATATTTCAGCATCCTTGTGGATGAAGCACCATTTAGTTAGATTTACACTGCTGTGAGCTCTGTGGAGCTTGTCTGGGCCGGTTTATATTACTTTTGCCAGCATTCACTTCATACAAAATTTCTTTGAGCATTTAGATCTTCTTTTGGTCCTGTGATGTTGCAGACACACATTTAACCAATAGCTAAGGAGGAGTGGCGTCTCCACAAAAACAAAAACAAACAAACAGCAATCAAGCACGTGTGCCGCTTGGCATACAGCAAAACAAAAATAATCTCAATAATATGTTAGATTCACGTTTCAGTGACATTTGTTGCTCTTCTGTTTCTTCACTTGATATGTCCACATCACAATGACATTAAATGACCACGATATGATTTGATGGGGGAGGGTGGAGAGGTAGGTGTGCAAATAAGCCATCATACAAAATAATAGACTCAAAAACAAAGTTCATATCATCTGCATATGTACAACATTAAGGTGGACAATTTGACACAAAAAACAACAACACACACGGATCTATAGTGCTATACTGCCTCCAGAAAGAAGTATGGATAAACAAAGCTCACACCCACTAATGATATTACACTGAAAAGTTGCACTGTGGATCCACAGGGCAACACAACAATTGAGAAGCTGCTTTACCAGTGGAAGCAAGGAAGGAATGTGATTGGATATTACACATCAAAGTCACCTTGATCTCCGACAAGATAAGCCAATGGCAGGGCTTCAGTGTTGCTGTGATGCATAAACAAGATACGCCAGAGCTGTTTTTTCCCCCGCCGGCTTAAAGCAAACAAAACCTCAAAAGCAAACAAGCATAGATGTTTGGTCAAAATCATACAATGCTGAGAACACAGCGGTTTTTCATTAGCTCTTTGGGTCCTGCCACAGTTCAAGTTTGGACAAAGCATTAAAACTGAGAGTGAACTCATCTGTAAACAAAAGCAATCTCATTTCTTTATGACAGGGGAAAATAAAAGACGTGCTCGCTCCACAAAGGATGACTGTACGCATACTTTATGGAGAGTGACGTCTGACTATTTGTCATTGCGATAGCTAACAAAGTAGCTTTACACTTAAGAGACTTTCAGGATAAATCATGCTCACAACAAATGCATTTATCTGAATCAAAGTGAAAGACCAATGGCAGAAAGTGCTGCTGCGAAAAATCAGTGAAGTCACAGCCAGCATCTTCCATCACACATGGACACAACCAATCACAGGAGGTGTGACTTCACTGATCAGGGAGCGGCAGGTGTGCAGCAGCCTGGACCAGGAAACATAAGAAACCAGCAACGTAGCAGTACTGCTTTGTGATTCTGCATCCCGCTTTAACAATGACAGCAGGGTTTGTAGCAATCTGCTGTGGTGCACGCTGGCTTTGGTCTGGTGTGTAACCAGAACAAATTTCTCAGGGAGGCAAAACAGTTGAACCATTGTAGTTGCACTAAATATCAGATGGAACCTGATCTACTGAAAGCACCAAGGCAATCAAAGCCTGCTTGGAGATGAATAGCTGAGTTCATTACAAGACTTAAGTGGGCAGGAAGGGATGCAGATTCTGTCTAAAGATCATAGGGATTGTGCTGGGAACATATCAAAACCTTGCCTGGAGAAGGCAAGGTTTCATGGAACCTCTCTTTTAAGATACAACATCTGAGGAAGTCCCATGTTCTAAAACTATTCCAACAGATTTAAAGTTCCCATACTTTGCTCTTTGAGACTTGTGCTGTTTTTAATTCAATTTGAGATGACAAACTGATTTTTAATAGACTGAGTGCTTTTCTTATAATAATGGGTCAATGTCTAAACAATTCGGTCTAAAAATCGGTACTGCGATATTTTAAAGGACTGCAGCATATGCTTTAACATTTGATAATCAACAACAGCAAATAAACAAAACAATCAATAAAAGTTAAGTAATACTTAAGAAATATTCATTTAAAATGCTGGACTGCTATTTGTGGCTTTGTTTCCAGAAACGCAGCTCATGAACTGGAATTTTAAGTGCCACCACAGGCAGCTTGGCAAAAAAACAACAACAAAATAATAAAAGAGGCTCCCTCTTGAACTTTTTGAACATTCAATACAGCTAATTGAAAATTAAATGTACTGACTGGAATTGATCGTACAAAAAAAAAAAACCTGTTTCAGAAGATCTTCAGTCAGTTGATGTGGTGCATTATGGGAGGGAAAGGTACGATGGAGGAGATCCTTAGTTGTCTTTTTTAGGTAAGAGGCTGAGGAGAAATTCGCCCACACCAAAGAAGTAGACCACCTGGGCAATGCCAAACAGAGGCGCGATGACCAGGGCTCGACAGTAGGCTCCCTTCAGGAAGGCCGATGGGCCCTCGTTGCGCATGATTTTCCTTGAGAACAAGAAAAGAAAAAAATCTCATGACATGAACTAAACCGGACAACCAGTTAGTTGGTTATGATGATGATGTTTGCATGAAAAGAGCAGCCTAAAATACACTTAAGACATAATGGGGTCACCTGATACAGTCAGTCACTCCGTTGTAGGTGTCTTCTGTGCTTGCTCGGTTAAGGGACTGCAGTCTAGTTTTTATTACTGGAACACAGCGAGCTCAGGTTAGTATAAAACATCTCATGTCACAGCACGCTCTGTTGAAACAACCTCTAGAGAAGGTCTGCTCACCATCAACGGGGTTGACAGCGACAGCCGCTGTGCTCCCTGCAAGGCAGCCGGATATAAAGGACACATAGAAAGGAGCCGGGCCGTCTGCATCTTTCTTCCCAAGGTTATTCAGGTTGGCAAAAAGTGGGAAGTATATGATGGAGAAAGGAACATCCCTACAAAAAAGAAAAAAAAGACAAGCACAATAAGCCATAGAAATTATTCACAGTTTGTTGATATTAAACTCTGGAGTGTTCTCCATCTCTTGCCCAGTGACAGCTGGGATAAACTCCAGCCCCCTGTGTCCAAACTAAGAATAACCAACATAGAAAATGGATGAATGGATGGTTAAAACCACCTGTTTACCTGAGCAATGTGGCACCGAGGCCTTTATAAAGCCCAGCGATGCCCTTTTCACTCAGCAATTGTCTGGTCAGCTGCATGGCTGTCGGGGACTTTGTCTCCACGGTGCCTGCTGGCACCGTCTCTGGCATGAGCTTCCTCTGAGCAGCTGCAGCCCACAAAAAGGACAAGGTTCATCACAGAAGAAGTGTCAGCCTACTATCATTATCCAATGTAAAGAGCAGCAATGTCTGTGGATTGTTTTTTTTATTCCGAAACATAAAATAGAAGTAAGGCTAAATCTGTTGTATTCTCTAATATGACCACATGGGGGCTCTCTATTCCAGTATTTCAACCAGCAGGAAAACCAGCAGCTGTGTGTCATTTCCTCTTACCAATTCTCCCAGCGTCCTGGAGCTGGATTTTTAACATCTCCATAGGAGTTGTTACAATAACCTGCAAGAAATGCAATACAATATAATCAAATGCAGTGTGCACGTGTGCACCCAGTTAGAAAACCAAAAGTACCAAACGTGACCATGTGCGTTCATTGTAAATTTGCTGTTATCTATTGGCACGATGTCAGTCTCATCTTCCTCCGTAGTGACACAATAGTAACTAGTTAACTGGATTAAGGGTGCGACTGCCATGTTCTCAGCAGCAATCTTAATCCAAGGTCTGCTATACTTAATCTAATCACAGTCTTCGGGCTTGAGGCCTTTGCCCTCATTGACAACAGCCATTTCCCTCTGACTCACTCACTCAGCACACATGGGAAAGCGCTTTCACATCTTATCTGATCAGTCACGTCTCTCTATTGCTGTACCTCCTGTTAACAGAACACCATGGTGATTGGAAATCACTCCTGAAAATGGAACACTGGAGGTCTCGCTCGCATCTCAGATAATAATCTACAAACTCCAAAGCGTGACTACTGTGTCTTTGAGGGTGGTTGTGGTGAATTGTAGCAGCTTGAGCAGGGACGTATGGGGGAGAGGCTGAGCCACCCCAGCCATGTCAGGAGCTGCAGATGGAAAACTGGAGGATGCAATTAAAGCAGCAGCCTGCTCACTCACCTGGCAGGTACCTGCCCCACACCCAGCCAGCATCTCTTTCCACAGTGTGAGTTTTCTAAAGGAAAAGAATAAAAAATAGGATGAACAACAAGCAAACAATAAACCGACAACTTTATTTTCAGGTTCTCCTGATGGTAATCTTTGTCTTCCATATCACGCCAGGCAAAAGAGCGGATTAATAATTCACAAGGAGAGTGGACAAGTCAATCATTCATCGGCCGGCATGTTTGTCGCCATAGAGACGGAGTTAGATGTCCCATAAAGACCCTTAGGTTCATCTGAGCAATGCGCTGCTCGGGGTAGACAATGGCTGCTTTGCTTTCAGCAGCAGCAGTTGATGGTTGCTAATGTTTGATGCCCTTATGTGGAACTTGGTAACAGGCAGGACGGCCACTGTTGCGATAGCAGACAACTGTATTCATAAGTCATACGGTTAACAGGGAACACTGTGAGCCTCCGAGGAGATGACAGGAACGTGAGGGATTAAGTGGAGGCTCGGCGGGGATACCGGCAGCTAATGCGTCGACTTGGAAGTATGTTAGTAAACCTGCCATTTATTCACAATGTAAATAAGGGGAGTGGGAGCACGTCAGTCAGGGTGTAAGTGCATTCCTCTCTCACCCGTCCTTGGAGAGGTGATGTCTGAAGAAGTCATTAGCAGCTAGTTTGATAGCTTTCTCTGGTGTGACAAGCGTTAAGTTCACCGCAGCCCCTATTCGGATAAAAGAGACAGGAGAACGAGAAAGAGGGTAGAGAAAGAGAGAGAAACACGATGATAGTGAGTTGGCTCAAAGTGGAATGCTGGGTAATTACAGACAGATTCCTTCCATTTTTACACAACATGGAGACTTCGGTGGGCTAACACATTACACATTAAGAATTGATTTTAAATAACTCACCCCGGTACATTCCAAAATAACCTTCAGACCGGATGGTCTTAATAAGGCAATCTGACCTGAAACAAAAAGAAAAAACAGGAGGTAGGTAAGTCAAAGTGATGCCCAACCGGCTTAGACACCTACACATGCAGTGAGAAGTGGCAGGAAGCAGAAAGGGAACGTATGGACCTGATAGGGAGCGTATTTAGTCAGAATGTAAGAGCTGATGTGGTTTGGGTTATCTTATTATTTTTGTTTTCAGAGGCTAAACCCCCAGTTTGCGAGTAGGACCTGTCCAGACGTTAGAATTTAGGGTCACCAACCCCAAATGCAGTGTCATATAAACAAACCAGTGTGTGGCATCGACTTTGTAGAGCAGCAGAAATGTTTCTGGGAGACAAAGATTTCATACATGCTGTTGTAAAGGCGGGATCCATTTTGCTGGTTTTGCAGGCGGGTCTTGGCCAGGTCAATGGGAAACACACAGGTCACTCCAATTAGGCCGGCGATCCCCCCATTGATCAATTTGGCAGGCAAACTGGATAAAGATGAAGGCCACATATAAAACATGTAAAATTTCAATTAAGAAGTTTTTAGTCAAACTTGTATCAGAGGGTCTGATTCTGGCTTACCTGATCTGCTTGTCAGCCATTTGAAGCCCGGCTACACAGTTTGATACGTCTGTTATGTGATCACTTGGGTGGTGTTTCTTTTGGCTGCTTCCGACAGTAGAGTTTAGTCGTCCACGTGGGATTAGGTGCTCTTTGTCCTTTGGCTTCTTTTCAATTGTTAGTTTAAGTCTGTGAAGAAGCAGAGAAAAAAAGTCTCTCATAAAGTGATACTAAAGAAATATCCCAGCAGAGAAAAGGATCAGCATCAAATTTCGATAGCTATAATGGAGCAACTTTATGTCTACAACCAAGAAGTAGAACTTCCAGATGTGCTGTGGACCAAACTAAATGCAGCCCAGAGTTCCAAAGTGTAGAGGCGGACCCAGTTTAATCTGTGATCGTAAAGCAAAGAGTTTCAGTTTCCGGTTGTTAGAGAAAAATCAGTCAAATCTTAAAAATAATTTGAAAAGATGGAAGTTAGGAACACCTCTGAATGTGTCCCCACAAAAAGCTATAGAGGGATTGTTTTCTGCTTAACAAACCCCACAAACGCTGGCACATCTCTGTGTCAAGCGTGTTCTGGAAAACACGTGTACTTTATGCGTGCTTTCATTGTGAGACTGGAGGCATGGGGGGAAAGCCACAACTGCACCTGAAAGGGTTGAATTATGAGTGTGAATTCATAGAGTATGTCTGATGTTGCCAAGATGCTCCCTATTTTTGGTACAGAGTGCCCTCAATGTGAAAGGATGCCTCCAATTTCCCCATTTGCTCTCTCCACCCCCTCCATCCACCAATCACAGGCCGCTTCAGCGCACGCAGCCCGCCTCCCCCGCTCTCCTTCCCACCAGCCCTCCCCCATCACTTCCCTCAGTCACGAGTCACGACTCTCGGAAAACAGCTTGTCCACGGCACGTCTTTGCTGACTTGAGGGTTTCTGTGTGTTGTGTGTGTGCCTGCAGCAGCACTGTTACTGAATCCTCCGAAGACCCCCTTCCTCTGGGACCCCCCCAGCACGAGTGCTTGCTTAAGTTTCCATGGATTCAATCCGGACCTGGATGCAGCTGCAGGCTGATGTTTGGTTTGGATGGGAGACTTGAGGTCTTCTGTAACAGCTGCTCCACAGGAGGCCACTGAACACTTACAGTACATTGCTTTTTTTTCTCTTCTTCCCAGCTCTGACATTTAGCCCAATTCTTCATTTTGCTGCATGCTCCTGTTTTTTCTCTATTCTCAGATGCAGATGTCCCCTTCAACACGCTTTTGTAAGCCATCATTCATCCCCCAGATATTCTCTGTCATTATGGAGAGTGAAAATGAGAATTGGATTGTCCATCACTCTCATCTCCTTGTTGACCATGCCACCAACTTCCCTTATTTCCTTTCCCTCCTCACGACTCGACCATGTCATCGGTCTGGCCCCCAGTTATAGCCGGCGCGCCGTGTCTTGTCATGACAATTGGAGCCTGTACGGGAACAACCGGCCCCACTGTGCAGTTTCCATGAGCAACGATTCTTGTTCTCTCACAAAATGACACAGAAAACTGATGTGCGGCTTTTCAGATTCTACACACTGTGTGTTACTGTTTCAAAGTCTAGTAAATAGACAGCCAAAGAGGAGACGCACTTCTGACAAACAAGATAAAAACGAGGCAAAGGTGACAGAGACGCGTCTTTATCACACAGGTCCTTCACAAGCAGCTGGGGGAAAAAAGTCCTTTCTTGCTCACACTCTTACACAGACTTCATATTTTGAGTTTCCACCAAAGCAGCCGATAAGCACTGATGAGTAAACAATAGGGGATTACGCAACTTTAGCAGATCCTTGAACTTAACGGCCCCAACCAGCAGCAGAAGGACACACTTCATTCAAGAGCTAGAACAGAGTGCAGGTGTCGACTCAAACAGATAAGAGTTCAGCTTTTGACCCTTGGTCTTCGTTAAGACCTGAACAATGAGTCAGTAAAAACCGCTGAACAGACAAGACTTCCTGATCAAACTATAAGAAACACCTTGCTTAAAGTCATGATGCTTCTAAAGAGCATTTTTTCCCTGAATTCAAAGCTTCTCAGGCAGTGTCTAGGTCAGTCAGGGAATAATTCTCTATGTAAAGTAAATCCGTAAAAGGGGAATCTTGATATTATGATCAGGGTGTGTTGTTCTTGTCTTATGGTGGGATGAACGCTGAGCTAACTTCATTATGAAGTTTATACTTAGAAAATTGCTCTGACCCCCCTACCCCTAAGACTTCATTTAAAATAATCTACTAGTGATGAACAAAACTGGATCAGAGCGGGGTATAAATCAGATACTGGTGCCTGATCCACCTTGAGGCGTTGCTCAGGGACACAAGAATTGCCGGATTTAAATCACGACGACAGACACTAAAAGCCTGCAGAGAAATTGAGTCCGGTTTTATTTCCAATGCAAAACTGTATGCAAATGGTAGTCCTTTCAGTCTAAACTCAAATCAACTCCAGAAAAATAACTACCTGGGCCATGGCAGCTCCTCAGCTGCTCCTCTGGTGAAAGATTTGAGGAAGTGAGAGCCTGTAGTGACGAGGCTCTGTGGCAGTCTTCACTGACACGTGACACTTGTAGCTGAAATTGCTGCAAAGAAATGAGAATCACATGGGCCGCCTTCATGCTAACAGTCCATCTGCCTAACAAGCGTTGTCTGATTAACACTCCTGCACCGAGAACAGTTTCAGACAAGCCTTTCTACAAAGCTCTGCAGTTGGATATATAAACCTCCCCCCCCTCTTTTAATAATGATTATCATCCCTTTAGCAGTTTTCATTAAACATTTTACTTTTGGACTCACAGAGGGATGGAAATCTGTGGTGCACTAAACATATCTGATTACCATTTCCTGTCCCCTACATCACCGGGATTATACACTTAATGCGTACTTATGAAAGCTCACACTCAGCCTCTATTTCCAACCAGAATAGTGAGATCTGGGCACGGCCCTGCCTCTCTGCCACAGATACTCCACTCCGAGGTAACGCTACGGCCATTCCACCTGCACAGTGGGTCATTGTTGTAATCAGAAATATCAGGCTGGGTTTGGCTTTCATGTGGGGAAGAAAAAAGCCTTTCTTGTGCAGAGGAGAGGGGTCGAATTTAGTCCTTCCTCAGACACCTCAGGTATCCCTGCTGGCCTGCTTTGATCATCTGGGGCTTTTCTCTCTTGTTGTCTCTCTCTTGCCAATGTCTCAGCTTTCCTCCAGCCTTGTTAAGGAAAACCATACCACCCTCACCGTGCTCTCCTCAGACAATCGCACCGATTCACCACTGAAGTTTTTGGTTACATTAAGCTGATAACAGTACGGAACAAGCTGAATGTGACTCTCTCACAGGAGCACAGAACCTGCCAGTTTTCATCATCCTGTCCGCCGAACACATAGCTGTGATATTTAGCGAGCCCGCTGGGATTTTTGTGCACTTTTGGGCAGCATCCACGGCCCTGCACACTAGAGTAGCACGCCCTAACAGAAACTCTCTTCTATTGTGTATGATTAAGGTGTTTTCGTGGGCACAGAAAGGACCGGAAGTCACCCAACACCTAAGAAAGGCTCTCCTCATCAATTATTTCCCAGCAGCCGGAACGCTTTATCACAGTGTTTGGCCTGGTCTGTGCTGGCGCCCTGCTCGCTGTCAGCCCATCTGACAGCAGATAAACGCTTCCATGTGTGTGATCTGGGGAAGAGTGGGGCCTTCACGGGGATTTTTAGGACCAGGGGCAGTGGCTACAACAGAAATGGCCTCCAATAAGTATGACAGTTCATTTTTTCTCCTGGAGAGGTGACCCCCTGATGTCAGAGCCTGGATGCCCATCACAGGGATGTGGAGGTGGACACACTCAGAGTGGGCTTTCCCTCCTCTGCCCACAGCCCAGCCCCCCCTGATCACACCCGGACCAAGCCGTCTGTGGATGGCTTCAGTTACGCATCCGACACGGAACCGCTCAAAAATGTCTGCGGAATAAGAGACCGTGAAGACGAGCCTGACACGCAGCTGCCGGGAAAAAAACCGTTATATTTCCGTTTGCATAACGGTTCTCCCAGACGCACCAGGGCCCCGGAATAACGGTTATTTTCCCGACAAAAAAGGTTAGCGTTACGTTGGGTTTGAGCGACCTGACACGGCACATGACAGAAAAAAAATGACTTGCTTCCTCTAACTTAGCCTGAGAGTCTCTCTCACAGCCGGCCGCATCTCCTCCGGAGCGCTCCGGCCCTGCGCTCGGTTTTCCTCCATCATTCAAACGGAAAACGCAGGCAGGACGCGCTGACGCTGGATCGTTACCAGGTGAGACTTTCCGACCAAAATACCCATTTTTTTCCCCGGACCAGACCCTCATCAGGACGGCGCACCGTTATGTACATACCAGTCCGGGCTCGCTTCCTTCCGCCGGCAGGATGGGCTGCGATCAGAGCCGTTCCTCTCTGCAGAGCCCTCAGAAGCAGACCTACCGGGTTACTACAGGAGTCCAGATGAGGAGGTGGGAGGTGGGAGTGAGGGAGGGAAGGCTGGCAGGCAGAGCCGGGAGGGAGGGGGGGCGGCCTGGCCTCAGCAGTCAGAGAGAGAGAGAGAAAAAAAACAGAAAGGGGATTTAAAAGGGGTCCTCTAGTGGTATGTAGTAGAAATACAGACAGATTTTTTTTTTTTTTCTTCTGTGCAGGAAAGGTGTGGGATGGGGGATGGGAGCGACGTCATCGTGACGATTCATCTCAGCTCAGTGACCTTGGGCTTAAAAATAGAAAAATGATAAGAGTTGCAGTATTGGGGTTGAGGGGGGTCGTGCAGCAACAAAAACGACAAATGAGTCACCGCAAAAGCAGATGTGCACAACCACTGTCATATTTCACCCTGAAGATACAACAAAATGATAAAAATGAAGAGAGCCCCCTCTTGCCATGTGTCAAACTTATTCTGTTAAACATACAGTAGACTATGTCCATCAAACATAGACATAGAGGGAGCCTTGTCCAATATCACAAAAAATTTAAAATTTCCCCTCTGTGCCAGATTTTCAGTTTAATAGAGCTACCACCACCAATATAACTTCGAAATTAAATTAAGTTAAAAGACCTCTCAAAAACAAAAAAAGGGAATAGATTTAGGTGTCAAACACTTTGTAAAAACTAACAAACCAAATAAAGCTGTCATCTACCTATCATTCATCTGGTGCACATGCATGTTTTCACCCTTCTCTGCAATACAAAAATAAAGCTTTCCATCTTAGTAAGTATCATAATCCTTTGGCACTAACAGAAAAACAGAAAGAGAAACAAAGTGACAAAGATCTGAAAAGTGGCTTGTTTAAGTAAAAGTTTCAATTGGCATCAGGAACTGTGTATATTAAACTGAACTTATTGTGGTAAACAGATCGCTCCAATTCCCAAAATTGGGTAAGTAGAACAGTTTGAAACCAATAGATTTCCTTTACATCTCAATAAAACAACACACAGATTTTACCGGTCCCAGTTCTCCTTTTTCAGGTTTCCAGCGTAGCTGGTTGTATTTCTATGAACCTAAAACCTCTGATCTGCAGACAAACCCCTTTCTGTTTCCCAATGTAAATGTTATGAAGATCAACATGGTTTCAACGGCAGGGTTTCCCACGTTTCTCAGTTGGCTCTGCAGCCAGAGCCCTGCCAGCATCTTTTCCATTTTCTCTGACATTTTCGGAGGCGTTTTCAGCCCATAAGGTCACAGAGCCCATCTGTGTTCCTGTTCGTTTTGTCTCTGCTTTCAGTAGGAAGCATGTTTCTTCCTTTTTATTTTAGGGGTAAATTTATACACTTCAATTGGTTGCTTTTCATGCACACACATGCACATAGTCATACCACTGGCAATCTGTAGAGGCTGTAACGGCATGGTGTCACCAAAGAGCTTAAATTGAAATAGGGACATAAAACAAGGTAGAATCACATATTTTTTCATTGAAATCCAAATGTTTCATTTTTTTTGTTTTGTGTAAACTGACCTTTAATTTTGAGCAAACATTCAGGTCCTCCTCAGCATTGAGGGCATCATGTATGGTCAAGTATTAGCGTCAAATAAATAATACATAAATAATTACTATAACCCATCCAGCTAACACTAAAATGAGTGATGGTTATAATGTGCAAAAGGGGTTTTTGCCTCACATGTACAGTTCATTGAATAAGTACATTTTCAAAAATTCACTTAATTAGATATACATTACGTCACTATGCTTGAAAAGATAACAAATGTAACAGATTACAGTGACTGCATAGACTGATTTGGATGTACACAAATCCAAATAATGGAACAAAACACTGATGTCAGACCAGGGTCAGGCACAGTCCCATTTCCCCCGAATCAGCAGACAGATCCAGACGGCTTCCACTGGGTTCTGTAACTGTTGAGCATCAAAAAGCCTCCATCTGCTCTCTCTAATTCGGGTGTGGAAAAACCTGTTTGATTACATTTACAATGTGAGAGTTCCTGGAGTCCAAAAGTGCTTGTTATTAAAAAATTAAATAGATTTTAGAAAATGGACTTATAAAAATCCCACCCAGTTGAACCTGAGCCAGCTCAGAGGACTCAGGTGATGCTTCATGCTCATGCCCTGTACTGTAGTGCATTCTTAGATAATACCACACTGTTGAGCATTTTGGTCAAAATGGTCCTCACTGCCTGCTCTTCACATCACCCTGTCAGCATCTACTCTTCCCCTGAAGTCAAGGTCTTAAGGTCTGGTTCTAAAATGGTTACAAATTTGTGTTTAAAACTGCCTGGGTCTTTTCATAGTCCTTAAGCCAGAAAAATCCAGTACAAAAAGTACAAACAGTAAAGAAAATGTCCCAACAACAATAACACACTTGTGCAGTATCTATAATGAGTGGTGATGTCATGACTTCATGATTCACAGTTTCAGATCACAATCATTTAAAATTTGAAAAGGTTCTCAGGTAATACTATCCTCTATTGAAGAAGGCTTCAATCAGATTGGACAACATTCACAATTATCAGTGTTAAACAACTTTGATTCCTTAGAGACATTTTCCTTTTCTTTTCAGTGGTGGGTTTATCTCGAACGACTTTGCAGAGTGAGAGCATCTTTTAAAAGTGAATAAAGACTGAGCTGCTCCATTCCACCTGCCTCTCGGCAGCTGGCTATCACCAACTTTCTTGAAGGGGAATGTTTGTGCCTCAGTGCAGTTTTTTAGAGAGCCATATGAGATGACGGGTGGGCCTCCACTGTAAACAAACAGCTTACTCAAGTGTAAGTCAGCCATCTGCGCCCTGGAAGTGCTGATCTACTGCTGCCCTTCACCAGGAGGGGCGCTCTCTGCTTCCAGGCCGACTCTCCGCAGTGACTCCGAGTACTTTCTTGTTCCTATGTTAACAATGTTTTCAATCTCCTCTGCCAGGTCTTTCCTGCCGCTCTCTGTCATAGCGTCCATTAGTCTGGACACTGACCCGGGTCCCACGCTCCTCTGTCCTTGTGCCCATTGAAAAAGCATATCCAACACCAAGGCGCCCAGGTTGTCCCTGATGAGGCAAAAAGTACAAAAGAAATTATGGGCCACCATTTGCAGCAGCCTAAATATCGATGGGAAATCATCTTATGTAAGAGAAGATCTTGCTTTAAACTATAGTTGATTCAGTTTGGGGGTAAAAAAGGTGTTTTAATAACAGATTTTAACACAATGTGCCATAATTGCTCCTGGTTATGCAATCAATGTTGATGGAGGGTGAGCTCAACATATTTGTGAATTTATCTTTGGAAAGTAATTGTTTAGAGGCCCTCTGTAAAAACAAATGTGAATGCTTCCCTGCATTTGAAGTTGATAAAGAAACCTGCTATTAGAACATAAGTGTGTGATTTTAGAGGTTTTTTCCTCCTTCCGGAATGAGTCGTGAGAGGGTTTCTGAGCACGAGGGGAGGGGGAGGGCCAGATGAGCAATAGTCTGTGTGTAATCTCCTGCAGTGTCCCAGATGGCTCAGTGATGGCTGACAGTACAGATTAAAACAATCAAAATTCTCTCCCACTTCTCTTCCACTGCAGTCTGTCCTCCAGATATATACCATCACAGCCAGTGTAGTTCTAATAAAGGTTCTCACTGTGTGTGTGTGTGTGTGTGTGTGTGTGTGTGTGTGTGTCTGTGCGCACTAATTACATAATTCCGTCACGTAAACAGCTAATCCACATGTCCATTGTATCACTGGTGCATTATTTACTCTAGCAGCTGAACTGAATTCAAATACCTATTCTTATTATTTGTTAAAGAAAATACACTGGAACTATTTTTGGCTTTCATTCTTACTTGTTCTTGTACTGAATGCGGTCTAACTCCTGGTAGTTTAGGCCAAGATTAATTCCAATAACACGCCACTCCAGTCCGATCTGAAGAGAAAGGGACAGCAGGTTGGCCTCTGTCAGGTAGCCGCTCTCTGGGTCTCCCAGGTTCAGAGGAGGATACCGGAGCTCCTCTGTATTAAAGCTGTTGTCTGCATTCAGAGCCTAAAAGATAAATACATGACCATTACAATGCGGGATTGAAAGACAGGTAACAGTGTAAGAAGAAGGTCTTCACAGAAATAGCATGAGTAAGAAGTGTACAGAGATAACATTCAAAGCAACAAACACTACAGTTGAATTCACAGGTTTTAATAAATTAATATTAAGAAAGACCGATGGGACGATATGAAATAAAGAAGACAATCTTAGATGTGTCACTTCAACTGACTGGAAGTTTTAGAGGTAAAGTTGCAAGCCATTGGCTGTCAAGTCCTTTCCTCTTTCGAGCCACCTCCTCTGGTAGATTACTGGGAATCTCCCCTCTGTAGAAAGACACCTGCAACAGAGATGCCCAGTTTTAGTCTGACAGCCAGCCTGCATTGTTGCTGTTAAAAGCCGTATTCTGTGTGTAACGCAATAGTTCTAAAATCCATGCTAAAGCCTTCATTATAACGGCAAATTTTCAGCTTGTTGAGGTTTGTTGCTCATTTCCCAAAAAACAAGCACAGAGGTTACTCTTCTTTTGACCCACACAGCACTGTGAACAAATTTTAAACCCAGGGAGCCACAAACCTCTGGGAAAACAGAATGCCTTATGGGTTGTTGTTTTTTCAGCTTCCAAGAATGACTCTTAGCTGAAAAACAGCCATCGGGTTCATAGTTTATTGGAGGCTGGGCAAATATTCAATGTCCTCAAATTCATTATGCGGAGCAGGAGAGCCCTAAATGGACATTTCACATACAACAAAAACAGTCTGTATAAACGAACAAATAGAACCCCACAGTTTCATCTCATTTTCAAGTATTAAAAAAAAAACATAATATACCTGCTCACATCCAGAATATTTGTTTTTTGTCTGTCTTAAACTACCCTAAATTGACAAGGCAGGGCAGAAAACAGACACAATATTAAGTAATCCCAACAATTGTTTAGGAACAGTAACAGATCCTTTCAATACTTTGTATTCCGCTGGGGTTTTGGCTGGTAACACAAGAGAGTGTCAGAGATATTCTATCATAGGACAGAGTTATTCCTTTTCAAGTAATGGAGAGATATTGGGCCTTAATTTGTATTTATATACCCAATACAGTCTTTGGATTGTAGAGCATTACAGATAGAGCAGCACAGGGATACTTGAACCCTAGTTCATCTGGTGACAAAAACATTTGCTATTCATGGTTTTTACAGCTTGAAGGAAAACATTAGAAGAGACTACAATTATGCGGACAAATTATCTTCTCAGAGTTCTTAACAAAGAAAATAAAAATTCCCTTTCATATTCCTGCCCTCCAGTTGGAAGAAAAAGTAGTCAGTATAATACTAACAATTAATAAGGGAACACAGAAAGTTTCATTTCAGCTCCGATAAAGAATGTGCTTCACAATGTGTAGATGGGCTTTGTTTACCATCTGTTATTTGGCATTTGTTTAAACTGGGTGAAGTCATATAATGTTTGTAACATGTTTTTGGAACTCAAACAGCACATCAGTATTTTCTTCACTGTTTCATTAGTCGTACCTGTCCCCTCACTGGTCCTGTCCGATCCTGAGCAGGGCAGATGTACACTTCCTTCAGATTCTTCAAGCTGGAGTAAAACACAAAACAGAGTCGCCCCCCCACACAGTCCGGTCTGTCTGAAAAAGACAGGACAATCATGTAAACAAAACACATGATTAACAGTCTTTCATGCACCATGTACATGAAAAGACTGTTATGGGAAAATTCTAATACAACAATCCATAGTATGACAGTTTTTTTTTATTTATTACGGAGCCAAGAAGATGATATCAGACCTGTGCTGATATCCAGGCCTCTCTCAAAGCCAGCATAGAACTGCTCTCCTTCCAACAGGTCACACAGGTCTGAAGGCTGGGGTCCATCGTACTGCTCAGACAATGTCTGCACCCGACTCTCCATCTGTGAGGGAAAGTCCACAGCCATTGATATCACAGAGGCATAAGCTCAGAGGGAGGCTATCAAAGCTGAGACACCACACCACAAGGCTATATAGTCTAGAAAACGCTCCACACTTTCCTTAAAAGCCCTGAGGGGAGAAATTCAAACCTTGTTGGAAGGTAAGCACTGCAGCAAAACTTGTGAGGGATCCGCTTTGCGCTGGAGAACGAGGAACTGCACTTTGAATTGTTTTAGTCTTTGATAGACCTTCCTGACCACACCACTGACACAGCGCTGCGTGGTGTACCACAGCCAGTACCTGCCATAGTGAGGGCAACATAAAGTATGGCTGTTATTGAGAGTATATGGCAGGCATTAATCATTCAGATGGAGAACAGGGACTTACCAGGAGAAGTGCGTGATGTAGAAAATGACATACAACTGGGTGACATTCAGAGACACTTGGGATGTGATGTCAGTCCAGGTTTGGGCCGCGGGATCTCCGTGGAGCAGATGGAGACGTGATAAATCAGCTGTATGGCCTGCAGAAGCAGTGTGCACGTTAACACATGCTAATTTATTCTGCTATTATGCATGCATGAGTATCAGAATAGTTGATCATACCTGTGACTCCAGGCGGCAGAGGGATCTGAACTTTAACTGGCTGCAGGAAATGCAAGCTGGGAGTCTGGGAGAGACAAAGGAGGGGGCTGGCTTTGGCCTGGGGATCACCACAAACTGACTGCAGCTCAGACTCAGACACCTGCACCACCTACAGAGACAGAGGCACTCATATCAAAGTCTGAGTGCCATTACTCCCACATATGTAACTGCCCCAAGCGGACCTAACCTGTAAAGTTATGCTGCGAGGCTGCTCGGTGGAGTCGGGGGGGAAGTGGAGCTTGATTCCAGGGTCACAGCGCGACACCAGAAGGGCTCCTGCTGCTGTGACGGAGCAACTGTCCCGTACCGGTCGGGACACTGCTAAAAACCAGGAAAAGTGGCTCACTGAGCAGCACGCCAGCTAAAAATAAAACAAACAAGAGGTCATTTTTCCACCAATAATACAGAAATCAGCTTCACCATTAAACAATCAATAGCATCAGTGGGAGGTTTGATTGTTTACCCTGGCTGGACGTCCACCTGGACGGCTGCTATGGCTGTCGCTTCCTCTCCTCAGATCTGTGGGCAGAGTGCTCCAAAACTCTCCATCAAAGCTCCGCACCACCACCTCCCCTTTTCTTCTCCGATGATATGGCACACAGACATCCACAGGCTTTTAACAAAAGGAAAAACAGATAAAGTTACAGTTATATGATCAGGAACGGCAGCTTCAACATATACAGGCAAGCAAAAATAAATAAATAAATAAATACAAAAAATTGAAATATTATTATTTCGGTTTAATACAAATAGAAGCCAAACAACATTAACAACATTGAACCAAACTATGGCCTTACGCAATAATGGTGTGTGCTTTTTTTGTGGACGTTTTAAATAATTTTAGCTTGGCTTAATGTCCGTGCTGTGTTTTCAAAGAACTGGCTAATGTGACTTTAAGAAGAGGATAAATATTGACAGATAGTTTCGGTTTACTGGTTTGCCAGGCTGGAGAAATGCTTTGGGCATCATAGAAATCATTAAAAGAACACTCAGCTAACCAGACAGCATCTGTGTCTCTGTGTCCCCCTCATCATCATCCCGATGATATATGATGGTGCCATCATCACTACAATAGCATCACAATCATTTAATCTGATATGCAAAATACTGTCATCTCAGATTAAATAAATTAACAATAAACCTAAAAAACTTTTTTTATACCTTTTGAAATTGAATTCCATGAGGACATAACTCCAGTGGGCGACTCAGTAGGATGTCGTGTTCCTCGAGGAACACAAACTTTCTGTCAGGCCTTCTCTCGGCCCATCTGAGCCTGGTGGTTTTGGCCAGGCACCCCGGAGGGAACACAAGCTCAGCCCCACCAGGCAGAAATACATGACACCCACCCGAAGAAACAGAGAAACTGTGAAGCAAAAGGCGAACGGCACATTAACAGATCTCATAACACCTTAACCAACAATGTCAGTTTTAAAAAGATAGATACCATTACCCTGATACTGTACCTGTGCTGATTAAATGCAATGTGCAGCTCGGGAATCTTTGTCCCTAACGTATCTAGTAAGGAAACAAATATACCAACATTAAATGGAGGAATATTAGAGGTATGCAGTCAACATAAATAAGCATCAATAGATATTTAGGTTTAATTGTTTGTGCCCACCAGGTGTAGGAGGGGGAGGAGGCGGTGTTGGAGGTTTTCCCAAAGGATTGTCACGGGTGTCTATTTTAAGCAGGGGCAGTTGATTCAGACAACATGGGATCAGGCGGAGGTCGTTGCTGTAGATAACAAGTTCCCTGAGAGAAATAAGAGAGCCTGTGCAACAAACAAGACAAGGGTGAAATCATTTTAAATGCTGAAGTCATAAATTTAACAAGCACCTAAAAAAGGTGATCTTTCACACTCCCTCATTTGTAAACCCTTACCCATGCTCTCTGGCAGCTGTTTCAGTTTGTTGTGAGATAGTTCCAGCTTAACAAGCTCCCCCAGAGACCCTATTTCATCAGGTAGCTCCTGGAGGAGGTTGTGTGACACATCAAGCGTCTGCAGTGCTTTCAGCTGACCCAGGCTTGGTGGAAGAGACAGCAACTTGTTCCCCAGAAGAGAGAGGTAGGTCAGAGAGGACAGCTGGGCTATCTCAGGAGGCAATGTTGAGATTTGGTTGTGACTGAGCAGTAACAAGGACAGCACAGGTAGGCTAAACAGGCAGGGTGGGAGACGGGACAGCTGGTTGAAGGAGAGATCCAAGTGCACCAAATGAGACAGGGAGGACAAAGATGTGGGCAAAGTGGTGAGGAGGCCAGGTAGTGGTTCACCACGGGAGTCACAAAGACAGTTACCTTTAATAAAATGCAGAAAATTAGAAAGCAAGGCAAAGGACATAGTATGACACAGTGATTACAATTAATCACACTGACTTTTTTTTTTCCATACAGATGCAAAAAGAACAAAATGCAACCAAAAGGTTATATCGCTGAAGAGTAGTATGAAAAGTACCCCGAATAGCCAGAGAACGCAGTTGCGTCAGATGGGGTAGAACATCCAGCGCTTCATCCAGCCCTGGTTTGTCCTCTGAGCCCAGTCTCAGATACTGGAGCCCCCTCAGCTGCCCTGGGATGGACCCCCATAACAAGGGCAAAGCAGCTGCTCCTCCCTGGTACACGTCCAGGGTCAGTCTTGTACTGGTCAACACAGCTGACAGTTCCACAGAGGGAGGCAAAGGGGGAGTCAGAGACACGACAGAGGAGCATAAGGATGATGAGGAAGAGGAGGAGGAGAAATTAATATGATGTGCACTGGAGGAGCAAGAGGATGAGAGGCTTGATATGGAAGGATTGCATGTGTCAGCACAGCTCAACGGGGAAACAGAGGGGGCATCCCTTTTGGGCTCAAGAACTTCTGCTTGACCTTCAGTCCCTACACCATGTGACATCTTCGGTACATTCTCTCTCTCGGATTTGTCCTCATCCTGGTACTCAGGTGTTCCTGCGCGGGCACAATCCATCTTTGGGTTAAATGCAGGTGTAACCGGAACCTCGCCATCCTCTGTCCTCCTGGGTTTTATATCCCAACCGGATTCCTTCTCTGCCCCCTCGTCATCACGAGCAGTGTCATCTTCACTGTTGCTCTCCATTATATCACCAGACAAATGACCACTAAGTGTTGACAGCTTACTTCAGTAATGTGTTGAGGTATCTCTCCGCGTGTCAGTATCGTAACTCGAGGCATGACTATTTACGTTCGTTACAGTCGAACAAAGCTATCTGCCATGAAACGCTGTGCGAAGTTTTAAACAAGAAAGCTGCTATACTAATTGTGCAACCGTTACAATGGTAAACAATATTAGCTAGCACTAGTTTATAAAAAACTTCGTTAGATAAAACTTAATTTATCGCCCGTTTAATTGCTTCAGTTTCTAACAAGCTACTACATTGTTATGCGTAAATAATAACCGAACACGTATCAAAAGTACAACTATTCTCCATTCTGTGTTTTTACTTCCTGGTGCCAAAGTGATTTTAAAGCGAAGGCTCTACGTCACAGCTGCTCGCTCGTTTTGAATGTATCATCTACCGGACGACGGTGGAAGGAATTTAACCATGATAACACCCCCAAAGAAGGAATGGTTCCGCCCGCCTACGGTAGATCTCGTGTGAAACACCGAGCAACCCAAGGGCAGCGCCGCCAAAGTTTCAATTCAGAGCGGGTCCATTGTGTCAACGTGTCTGGCCAACGCAAGTCCTCCTTTAGCCAGTGGAGGGCGCTGTCCAGCATGTTTCCAAGTCACAATTTAATGTTACATTTGGAGGCTAATCTAATCTCCTACAAAAGTCATTGAATCTAAAAAATAAGGATAAATTGCCCGTACAACAATACAAAAAAACTGAAAAATTAAATTAAAAAAGTTACACATTTTCTTTAGATCTTTAGGTTCTAATAAAAATTGTCACCGTTGTGCAAAAATTAAATTAAATAGTTTTTAAATGCATGTTACAATGTATGCGCGTTACAGTACAACCTTACAAAAATCTAGAAATTAATATACATTAATATTCCTACAGCTATATAGACGCTTAGAAGAGCAACTATATAAACTATATGATTTATTTATCATTAGAAACATTCTTCAATTGAATCTTGTTTTTATTCCAGAACTGTGACACAGTACTGACCCAGCATCAAAACTGAATAACATATTATTTATTAACTAGTTAAAAAGTCATATCTGTAGTGACATTTCGTTACGTAAAAATAATTGGCTCAGTGTTAAAAACATGTGTCAGTGACGCTACAGTAAGCAGTGGTACAAAACTATTTTCAAATCATGTCTTATTACATGTTACAGCCTCTTAAACTATAGTCTAATAGTTTTTTTATCCGGAAGGACTGAACTCAAATTTGACTTGGTGAGACAAACTATTGAAACAGTTTTTTAAGTGGACTTTTTCTTTGTAAGGGTCCATGAACTCTCAATGTCCTAATCAGAGGTTTTATCAGTTCACCCGTAGTGTCCATTTGTAGTCTGATTCTGTGAATGGTTTATTCACCGATGTTATGTCAATGCTGGGTGTAGTTTTGATAACAACAATGTTGATTTTATCTCGATTTCAAAACCAAAAGTCGTTTCCCTTTCCTGGATAGAACACGGCTAAATCAGAGTGTTTCTTCTCTCTACTTATAGGATGATTTTAAGGCCTTTATATTACATTTTAAAGCGTGATACCTTTTTCATACCATTTAATAAAGAACATTCTGATTATTGCAAATTAGCTATAATTGTTTTGCCAACCCCAGGTTGCAAATCTGACTTCCTCATAATGACACCCACTGTGAAAGAAAATAACTATAAAGGTTACTTGTCTCCCGAGAACTTTTACTGACAAAATTATGACATAAACACAAAAGATAAATTTAGCAGGAACAAAACAAACCTCTAAGCTTTGTCTAGGGACAAACGCTGAACAGTTTCCAGACTTATATTGACCGCACACTAACTCAAGCAATGCGGACAATGATTGGTCAACTGGTCAGACATTTTCCATTACGATTGGTCGATGTTGTTTGGAATGTGGCTTGTGATTGGATCATTCTCTTCCCTGCGCCCTCCTTCCAGTGTACACAGCAAAGTGCTGGAAATAACAACAGGTCAACATGGTTAAGTACACATATATACGCAGTAGCTCACGGCTACTTGTTATAGGAACTCCAAACTAGAGACAGCTTTCAGCCGTAAGGCAGAGTTGTTCTTTTGAATAATATAAACTCGACGAGGTTATCTTCGACAGAGAAAGTGACTTGTGATCTTCTAGCTGAGACAGCAGGCAAAGTCCACTATCTCAAAGACGGTGTGTTAAGAACCAGAAATATGATCCGTGTTCAGCTCAACAGGCAGAACTAGATCTTCTGTATCCCTTATTATCTCTGTTTAACCGAATCTCATCCTTCTTCAAGAACAGCCAGGCCTGTCACCGGCACTATGTTCCCGTTGGACTCGCCGTGGAACATCTCCTTCGCTGGTTGCGGCTTCCTGGGAATCTACCACATCGGAGTGGCCAGCTGTTTGGTGGAGCGGGCTCCTTTCTTGGTGCAAAACGCAAAGCACATCTACGGGGCATCAGCTGGAGCTCTCACTGCCACTGCTCTGGTCACTGGAGTATGTCTTGGTAAGTGTCTTTTTTAAGGATTTGCCTTAGGACATCTGAGTGATGAGAAAAGTCATTCAAAGTTGGACCGGATTAAAAAGCTGGTGCCAACATACATTTATTTTAGTTAGATACATCTATGGTGTAAATGGGATTGCTGGTGTAAAAGTTTGTAAAAGGACAGTTTTTTCTTCTAGAACACCTAGTTCTTTTGTACCACTGTCAGAAGGTTTAAACCATCTAAAGTAATGCTTATGAAGTTGGGTTCAGCTCAAAAAGAAACCAAATAGAACAGGAAAAATGTGTATAGATATATTTAAGATGTGGGGGAAGAATTTAAACTAAAGACACTTCATTGGATCTTCTGCCAGTCAACAAATAACGAATGATACCCCTGCTTTCCATTTATGTTTTCTATTACATCTCAGGTATCTCACAAATGGTTACAGTTCTTGACTTTATGGTGCTCTAAAAAAAAGTAGGGCTTCATGTGGGACTTTACTCTGCCACTGAATTCTTGCTTTATCGGAGATTAATATCTGTGACAATTTACTCTAACTGTAGTTTTAATTGCTCTGATTGGTGCCAGTGCACATGATGAGTAAGAACTCCCTAACATAAATGTTCCACAGGAGATGCAGGTGCAAGCATCATCGAAGTGGCCAAAGAGGCCAGGAAGCGATTCCTGGGACCCATGCATCCTTCCTTCAATCTGGTGAAGATCGTTCGCCACATGTTGAGGCGCACTCTGCCCGCGGACTGCATCGACCTGGCCAACGGCCGGCTGGGAATCTCCCTCACCCGGGTCTCAGATGGAGAAAACGTTTTGGTGTCTCTCTTTAACAGCAAGGAGGAGCTGGTACAGGTGCAGTCTTTTTGAACATTTGTCTTTTTACTGGAACTGTTTGACAATGAAATTAGATATCAGAATACACTAGATTTGTTACTTTTAAGGTGAAGCTGACTGATATTTGATGGAATCCTTTTATTTTAGATTTGTGACACTTTGGAAAAGTCAATTAATCAGTTCTAAAGCCAAATATAATCCTGTTCTTTTTATTTTTACAATAAATTAAGTATCTGTGACTAAATTACTTTGGTACTTTGGACAGTGCAGTAGAGAAATATTTAGATGAAACTGAAATAAGAACTTTAGTCAAAATATCTTCTGCAATATTTTCTGAATAATCCGGTCATTATAATGTTAGTGTCATTCCTCTGTGGTGTTTAAAGTCTAAATCAGTTGTTTAATTTATCAACTTGTATTCATTGGCTCAGTTCTAATAATATTTCTCCATATGAAATTTGCCAAAGTTATGTTCTGATATAATTTCTTTCATTGATCAGGCATGTGTCTGCAGTGCCTTCATTCCAGTTTATTGTGGCCTCATCCCTCCAACACTTCAAGGGGTGGTGAGTGAATTCCTTTTTCCCCATGTGTGTCCTGTTATTGGGTTAATGAGGCTAAATTAGGTTTACTAAAGAGATGCTAAATGTCAAACATTTGGGCTACATTTCTGGATGTACCCTTAAATCATATCTTGCTAATCTCATACGCCCTGATGACATATTTATGAAACAAAAGTTTATTTGGAAGCATTGATTGGTAAATCATGTCTGAACTCTTCACCACCATTCCAAAACCATTTGTTGAATCATTTGATAAATATTGTTACCTCTATTCATGGATTCCCCCCCTATTTTTATTTGTAACTGTTCCTATCAAATTATTTTACAATTCCACTGGCATTAGCATTTTCTCTCACACTGTAGGGGAGAGTGCAACTTGCTTGTTTTTCTGCCTTTTTTGCTGGACATGTTTCTAGAGCAAAGGTTTTCTGAGAAATATGATTGAGTAACAGCAGCTGCCCCACCCTCCCCCTGAGTACTTGGTGATGAGTTCTAAGAGCTTTCATTGGCCTTTGTGTGTGTGCGCAGGCCATACGGCCAAAATGAGTGTGGCAGAGCCAAGTGTGACCACGCTGGCACGTGTTTTAAGTTTGTCCTGTCCACTCTTACTCATGTGGCTCGATTTCAAAACGCTGATGTCACCATATGTTGACACATGCTCGTCCTGTCTCCAAGCTAGATGTTTCATAATCTTCAATAAAAACAAACCCTTATCCATACACATGATATGACCTCACTATTATCGCGCCCTGTTTATGAGCTGCTGTGTTGATAGATGCCCCTCAAATCCACTTTTGAAAACTTTGTGCAGTTATTGATCAGATTCTGTTTGCTCTGTGGCTGGGGTTTATCTTTTACCTTTCAGCGATATGTTGACGGAGGAATCTCAGACAACTTGCCTCAGTATGAGCTAAAGAACACCATCACAGTGTCCCCATTCTCTGGAGAGAGTGACATCTGTCCCACAGACACATCCACCAACATCCACGAGGTTCGCTTCACAAACACGAGCATCCAGTTCACCCTCACCAACCTCTACAGAGTGTCCAGGGCACTGTTCCCTCCGGATCCAATGGTAGGCCATCCCGTACTGACAGCCCTGTACATGTTGAAAGAAACTCCGGGCTGTAAATACAGTGATTGTGTCATAGGAATTAGAAGGATCTTGGCAGACTTTTTAACACATAATAAATACTTGTATCTGTTTGCTCTGAATCCAGGTTATGAAGGCCATGTGTAAACAGGGATATAAAGATGCTCTGCACTTTTTAGAGAAGAACGGTAAGAATGTGTTTTTCTTAAGGAGCTTTAATGCTGTTTTTCTAATAACATTTGCTCAGTAATAACCAGTCGAATTGATATTTTTTCTCATGACCTGAATATTTTAAGTATTTACACACATTATCGCCCTGATACCTTATCCTGACTTGTGCTTCCTGCGACCATGTCACCAAATCAATATTTCCCTATGGATAAGGCTCTTGCTACTCATTCTACTTACTTGTGTGCACAGGTATCAACATGTACAGTGATAATGTTAAGCTCTTGGGGTAGTTTAATCGATTTAGTAAATTTTGTAGACCTTTTCTGCTCATGGACAGAGGATAAACTTTTCCTTTTCTTTTAGGGTTGCTTAATATGAATGGACCTCTAAGAGACAGGCCCCGGCTAGCCAATGAGGAAGAAAGTGAGGCTGGTGATGAAGAGGAGTGTGAAAATAGCGAATCCGAAGACAAGTTGCAGGCGAAAGAGAAAGCAGTGATTACTTATGAAAGCCCCACCTTTGATGAGCACATCATCGAGTACCTTCCACCTACCTTACACAAAGGTCTGTAAGAGTTACATAAGATGGGCTCATTTATGATGTGATTGCATCCACTGCATAAAGTTTTGGTTTCCTTTTATTTTCACATAAGCAGGTTGCAGAAAAACTTTATAAAATTAGGTATAACATGATAATGAACATACATTAATATGAGTAAGTCAAATGTTGCTGCTGAAAGTCAAGATATTGCTTACAATAGTGCTTTAAAAGTAGTTGAAGTTGGTTTTTCCCATGTCATGTCCAACTTTATTTGACAAATGGCCTAACTTATGCTATCAAATAAAAAACAATGGCCCCTGTACGTTCCAGATTCCATTTTCCAGATGATGTGAGATGGTCTTGGTCACATTTCAACCAGTTACCTTAACCAGATGTTTTATGTTATAAAACAAGTTATTAATTTTTAAAGATATCAAATAGTACTTTGCCCTCAGTAAAGAATTTAGAGACTTAACCGTTCAATGTGATGTTAAACTGGTTTCAAGTTTCATTGCTTTTTAAGTTTAAAACATTATTCAGGTCCTTCCATAGTGGTCAGTTATCTAAAGTGTGCACCTTAAGGGTTTTTGGAAAATATTTATACTTAGAGACGTGTTAAAACAAGACATGGATATAATTCAATTAAGAAAGAGAGTATCTATGTTCACTTAAATCCTGCCACTGAAACTCCTGTCGGAGTGCTGAGGTGTTCATGAGCTGCTGTGAGCAGAAGAGGGTAATTCTGAGTGTTTGCCTCCCCCTGCAGCTCTACTTGAGGCCTGCATGGAGAGGAGGAGCCTGGCGCAGTCACTAGGCAACCTGCTCCCCTTCAGGATGGCCTCAGCCATGATGCTGCCCTACACACTCCCACTGGAGAGTGCTTTGTCCTTGAGTGTCAGGTGCTGTATGACTTTATTCCACCTGTCAGTAACTCATCCTGCACTGGGTCTGCTCCGGCCTTCAGTCTTTATCACGTTAAAGTGATTTAAATAAAGTTGTATTTCATTAGGAGTACATGGAACTATGTTTTAATTGCTTTGTATAAAGCCTTTGGTCAGAAAATCTGATTAATTTGAAATTACTGCATAAAGTGAGTGTCTCTTGGCTGATTGTCATGCATTTTATTTTATGTGTAGACTTCTGGAGTGGCTGCCAGATATACAGGAAGATGTGGGATGGATTCGGGAGCAGAGTATTAAAATCCTGCATCGTATTCTGAACCATGCCTCCAGAAACTTTTCCCAACGTGTATCTGCCAGGTATTTTACCATTCAGCTCCACATAGATTCAACTCACAGCTCCTGTTAACTCACACCGGCAGTTGTTATGGTAACATATCTGCATACTACACAGAATGTGAACATGACTGGATTTTAACCTTGTTAAACCCACAATAACCAATCATTTTGGCCAGATGAGGGCAGCAAAATCAAATTATGACTGCCATGTCAGAAGGGTTGGATAACTGTTGTCATTCTGCTCAGCCACCTGTCAAAGATGGACATTATAGTTCTTCTAGAGGCTGCTAACTCCTGATAAGAAAATGCAGTTCCGACTTGTTTGAAACTGTTTCCTATATGAATGTATCTGCCATTTAAAAAATCCATGTAGTTCAAGGTAGTTTTTCTACAGCTCAGCACAATGTGACACTTTGTCAGTAAGGTCCTGATAAATGAACTCACTTTGAAGAACCATGAAATAGAAGAGACCTTAAGACTCAGGTGATAACTCTATAGGCCCATCAGCAATGCCTCATGCTTTTTAGGTGATAAACTGCAATCTTAGTCTGTCAATAAACATGTTAGTTGAGTCTTCGTGCATGCCTCAGTCTGCTAAATTTCCCCAACAGATTATTCTGTAAGGTCGAGCTGCACAACTACCAGTCCCTCCCATCCAGGGCCAGCTCCACCAGCCTGTTTCCCAACTGGGTGAACGGCAGTGGCTCCAAAGTGCAGGACGTTATTGTGCGTCTCGACCAGTACAAGAAGCAGCTTTTGTCTGGAGTTCTCTGTATCAACATGGACCTGCAGGGTTCCTTCAAAACGGGATGCGCATCACCAGATAACAGTCGTATGTCCAGCCTTCCCCAACAAGACTTCAATGTGCCCAAAGGTTTTCTTACCGATCCAAGAGCTGGCAAATCTGGTCAAACATTGACCAGATCGAAGAGTTTTTGGTAGGCTTCTGCAGCAAGCATATTTAAACAATGTCTTAACTGGCAGATTTAAACCTGGCACTGTTTTCTCCCCTCATGTGGAGATATTTCCAACAGTTTTCAGATGTGCATTTTCACTTTTCACATGTAGTCAGTCATGCCCAAACTTGAATCACAGGATGTTACAAAGAGAAATGTACACTTGAAGTTGCATGGTGAAAAGAGACAAGTGTTTGTAGGTTTATTGGTATGCGGTCAGACTGTGAGTGTAGCAGCTTTTTCCTGCTTCAAGTCACCTCTGGCAGACAGGAAGCACAAGAAAGGACAGAAAACAAGGGAGGTGGTTTGCCACAAGAAGTTACTCCATTTCAGTTATGCAAATGTCAATGCACTATAGTAAAGAAATGTATTTTATTACTGGGTACAAATGAACACATGTGTAGTAAGAAATTATTTGTAAAAAGAAATACTTGTGCCAATTCTACAGTGTTATTTTTTCGATTCACGGGAATCTTTGATCTCATGTAAAATTGCTTTTTAATTTATGTGGTTTCAAATGTCTGCTGAAAAATAATTTTTTAAATGTTGTTGATTTTACATCTAATGCAAATCATATTAGTAAATAAAGTTCTATCTGAGATGCACTTTTTTCTGCACTTTTTCTGCTAATGCCTCAATGTTTAAATAGTTTTTCTTGTACAAAGTACTACCTTTTAATTTTGTGTCTCCTGTAGTACCTATATTATACTTGTAATTTTTTCCAAGAGAATGTTAGGTGGTCAGAAAGGTGTCAAAACTTTTAAGCAGTGATTTGAAAAATATTGTTGATGTGAAATTACAGTCAGTCTCATGTTAACCGGGAAGAAGAAGTGAACAGTTGTACACTTTGGAGAGAAAGTGCAATGAGAGAACATTCTACATGGTTAAATTGTGAGTGCATTGATAATATTCAGATAATGTTGTTTTACTGTATGTACTGTGGGACTGTAACTGACTTTCTGACATTAACAGAGTGTAATAAAGATATAAAATGTGGGACCATCCATTCATCCACATATACATTTTCATTTGCTCATCCGAGTTTGGGTCTTTGCCTGTCCAAAATTCCTGCTGGATTCCAGTCATGGGTTTTCACCTCTGTAAGCGCCACAGACCTTTATCATGAAGTTTGTAATTTGTGCAATTCCTAGATCTCAAATTTAAGCAGATGTGCATCCCTCTGCCTTAAACCAGGTGTCAGTATACTATATGACACAATGTACACCATCAATGACATTTATCTCTGGCACATATTTGAATTCCCTCCTTTTTCACAGCCAAATACAATATATGCTCTTCTCATGGTTATCAGAACCTTTGGTGTGACATAGATCCTGGATCTTGACATGTTTTGTGGGCTGATGAAATCAATGACCAAGGTTTTGAATTGGCATATTAACATCTTATTATTTGTATTATTCATGATAGTAGTTAAAGCTCAGCCTAGGCTGTGAGAAAGAGATAATCAAAAGGTCTTTATGTTTCCAATCTTCTTTTGGATTAAAGATGAAGGAACAACTATTTTTTTTTCTAACAAATTGTCTCACGCTGGATTTTTTGGAGCAGCACTTGAAGGCAGCACAGAACTGCCACTCAGTCAAAGTGGAAGTTCAAAGTGGTGTTTACGACCATGGCTCGCTTTGTCCAGCAGGGGGCGCGTCCCGGGGCAGGCCCAATCCAAACTCCGCACTCCGCTTCTCTCCTCGTACCATGAGCTGAATCTGTCCGGGACAGACCAGGGAAGATGGCGGCCACTGACCATTCCCGGTCCGAAGCTGCCAAACAGCGAAGGCAGGATCAGCTGCAGCGATGGCTGGGCTCCGAAACGGATCGGACGGGGTCGGAAAACCGGGGAACCTCCGGGGGTTCCGGGACGCGGCGGGCCAAAGTACGGTTCGCCCAAGGTGCTGTGTTTATGGCCGCCTGCTCTGCCGGAGACCGGGAGGAGGTGGCGGCGCTGCTCCGCCAGGGAGCTGACATCAACCACGCCAACGTAGACGGTCTGACAGCGCTTCACCAGGTGGGGACTGTTAACTTTTTCGACGGTCGACAAAGTTTATTTGTCTGACTCCGAGTTAACCGCGGAGCCGACTGTCGCCCATCTAACGGCGGCGCTGATCCGTTAATGAGCCTCTCGGCGGACGGGAATTAGCCTTATCCAGCTCGAAAAACCTCGGGCTTTCTAAGAAACCCGCTAAACAGTTGACGAACAAGTTTCCGCCGCTTAGACCGAAAACCAGAGGGCTTCCTCAGAGGGCTGCGGGCAGAATGCGGACGGGCACAGTTGGTGTTTTTCAGTCTGTTGGGAGGCTCTTTTCCTTTTTCGTTGTAAGTTATTGCTTTTTTACCGAACGAGCAGAAGACAGTGAAAAGCTGTCACTTGAGAGCCTCCGCGATTGTTCTTATGCTTTTATATGTAGTGTTGTGACAGACACTCTCTGGTAGAGTCTCAGAAAAAGAAAGTAGTGCTACATTTTCATCATTTGGTCAACATGTCAACAGTGTGATGGAAGGGAGGCGAGAGCAGCAGCAGTGGTGCTGGGGAATGTGGCACCATTTGGTAGGCTCCCCTTCTTGGAAGATCTTTCATTTCAGTGAGCAGACTGCTGCGTTTGGAGTGGCCCTCCTTCCTCCTGACCTCAGCCGTGAGGCTGGGCCCGGACAGCCTGGACGGCATCACTGTCACACAGGCCCTCTGTGAGCCGGGGCTTCCGCCGCCTTCCTGACCCGGGCCGCCCTTCCACACAGTGGAGGCAATGGCTGACGGGCTCAGATGGGATGCTTTCGTCCACGGCCACACGGCGCTCCTCACAGCAAAGAGATGTCTTCCCGTCATTCAGGGCGAAGAGGGAGCCCCCGCTAAAGATGAGTGGTGTGCTCTGCTCCCGGCCCTCGTCCCGTTGGCTCGCATGTGGGAGCGTCACTCCGTGTGGTCTCAGTCCTGCCCTCCGTCCCTTTCTCCCCAGTTGCTCATCTGTTGCTTGGCAACTCGAATTAAATATAGGCCCACACTCTCCAAACTTTCCATCCTCTTCATCCAAAGCCTCTCTGTCTTCTCCACGGCACCCTCCTCCTCCTCCTCCTCCTCCTCTTCCTCCTCCAGCCTTTGCTCTTTCTTTCTCTTTCTCCTTCCCTCTGCCAGTTCCCCATGGAGGGGACTTGAGGGATTTCGGATGAAGAAATGGAAAACATTCCTCAAACAGCACAAGCTGCTGTTGTCAAAAGCAATTTCCACAGTGAGTCACTTGATGACCCAGAGAAGGAGGCTGCTGGGAGATTGTGTGCACACTCCAGAGCGCACAGGGGGCGAGCGGCGCCCTGTGTTCATTCATTCTCCTCCCAGCGCCCACTTGCTCGGGGGGGAGCTCTCCTCTGCAGCCGGCCAGCGCTGCTTCTGGCTCTGGACTTGACCAAAGAGTCTCATCTTCACCTCTCACCATGACCACATTAGAGCTTTTTCGCCCTGCTGGCCGACTAATTATCTGATATTGTGCTGAAAGAAAGAGGCTTGTAGCAGCTTTGTGATTAGTTGATTTGGCCCAAAGGCAAAGCCTCTTAGGCGGCTTAAGTCACGCCTGATGGACAAGGTCCTGCGCCGGGAAACGTCCCGCAGAGAAACCCTTTATGATAAGGAAGGGCTGGAAAGCCCTCGTTTAGACCTCCACTTGATGAATCATTTGATGAGCTGACCACCGTGACGTCAGTATCTGGGTGATGGTCCTGTGGGGGGCCCCCGGCCGTGCCCTTCAGCAGGCTGCCTGGCCTTCTGTTTGATGGATCGGCTTGAAAGTTGCTGCAGGCGTCCACACCGTTGGACAGCAGGCATTGGGTCAAAATTCTCCGTGTCCGACACACACTCGGGAGAACTACCTCACGTCCCAGCTGTGGTTTGTGTTTTAGTAAACGTTCGCAGGCTTTGGGGCGCTGCATCAGTCCGTGCCTCAGAGGGCCCTCAGCGGGCCTCTTAATTAGCTTTTAATTGAGTACACATGCTTTTCTCAAAACAAGGGACATAGCTTCCTGTGCGGTTAGCGCTGTGATGATCAGTCAAACAGCAACAAGAAGAACAATGACGTTAATGATAATAAATCAAACGCTTTTCGTAAACGCATCAAGTGAATGTGCCCGCTTTTTTTCTGTATCTGTCGTCATGACGATGACATGATTCATCAAGTGGAAACCTAAACGATGTTGAAGTTGTCTTTTCTCCTCTTCAAATGCCTCGAAGTGTCAGATTTCACAAGCTGAGTGTTATTTGAATAGTGGTTGAACTATCATTTAGACCTTTATCATTTAGAACTATTATCTTTAAGACCTCAAGTGGAGGTGTAAATGGTGCCTAGTTGTATCGAAATGATCCAGCTAAAAACGTCGTCTGCAGCCCTCATTGGCTACAGAGGGACTGAGCATTTTCAGATGGCAGTTCTTTTTCATTCAGGTAAACAGTTAAAGCGCTTTTCATTAAAGCTGAATACCATAGCCTCATCAGACATAACGGTCTCATTAGAAGTCATCAGGGGTTTCAGACAGGCCTGGATATCAGACAGTAGTGGCTACCGGTTGTGTTATCGATCCCGTTCAGCCCTGTCAGCTGATTCTCAGTGCAGGTATTGAACAAACAGAAAGGAAGATGGGCCTGAACGACCACACCGGGAGAACTGCTTCTTTCCAGTTGGTATCAGACACGTCCAGCCTCCGGGTCCCGATGGCGTGCTGTGTCTGATCGCGGTCAATCTCTACCTCAGCTCGCACTGTCCGTCAACGCCCAGTTGTGCAGCGGGAATGCCTGTTTGTGTTTGTGATACAGCACTGACGCTTCAGTGGCAGTTCAAACACGGACCACAGACCCCTGAACCAAACCCCCCCGTAGCACTCAGTGTAGATCCAGGTGGCGTCCAGGCTCCAGGGCTTTGGCGGCCTGAGTGCACCTGCCTGGAGTTGCTCTGAGTCATTGTTGTTGCTTCTGATCGGGAGCAGCTCCAGCTGATGGTTTCAGGCATGACACAGAGAAGGGATCCCTTTAGCTCTGAGGGTTGAAATCAGTGGAAGTGGGGCTTCAGTTTCTGCCCTCTTCATTAACGTTCTTGACAGTTGCTGTGTTTTTGAAGCCAGGCAGAAGCCGGCGAGTTGTAATGCGATCCGTTTCACAAACCCTGTTATCGCATCTTAAAGCACGTCTGACCTGACAATCATGTTTTGCAGAGCCCAGTCTTTCCTCTTAAAGGAGGCTTGTTGATCCCATGATGCTGTTTTCATGCTATTAGGAAAACTAAATCAATTCATTTTTCGGAGGTGCGTAAAATCTGCCCCATTCAGTCACCAAGGACATTGATGTGTATTTGAATAATTTGGAGTGTGTCAACCTGTTCAAACCCTTAAAACATTCAACAACCCTTACCATCCTTTTTTTCTCTCTTTCTCTCATAGATATTAGCTCATATTAAAGCGTGTCTTATAACATAATCTCATGAACTCCTCGTGCGATTTGTCTTGAGACTTCTGTTGGATCACGCTGCGGTCTGCGCTGGACCTCACCTCCGGTATAGCTGCTAAATAGATTCCCTGTTTTACCCCAGCCACAAAATGACTGTTTTGGAAAGCACTCCAGGGCTTTCAGCGGCCCACTTTAGCAGAGAGCCATTACAGCCAGTACACACAGTAGTCATTGTTTTATCCCCGCTGCTTTAGTCGACTTTAATGGGTTGTGGAAATGTCCGGGCGTTTGCCTTTCACCACACGCCGCCGTCAGGCAGGTCAGAGTCCTCCTCTACTGCGGGAAACTGCTCTCTAACGCCAGCGCTCGTCTTGTCCCAGGCCTGCATCGACGAAAACGCCGAGATGGTGCAGTTCCTGGTGGAGAGTGGGAGCGACGTCAACAGAGGGGACAACGAGGGCTGGACCCCCCTGCACGCCGCGGCCTCCTGCGGCTTCATCCAGATCACCAAGTGAGTGGCCGCTCGCATCCCCAGCCTAAATCTGTGGAGCTCCGGGCTGTGGGCTCTGTGTTTACTGACACTGAACCGGGACTGAATCTTTCTTTTTTTAAGATACCTGTTGGAACACGGCGCGCACGTCGGGGCAGTGAACAGTGAAGGAGAGCTCCCTCTGGATGTTGCCACTGAGGATGCTATGGAGAGGCTGCTCAAAGCTGAAATCAAAAAGCAAGGTGTGGAATCCTGTTGTTCAGCTAGCTGTGTGAAGCTCATTTCTGCCTGTCCCTAATTGTGTTGAAATAGTCTTTTTCTGCATTAAAAACTGAAATCACTCATAAAGTGACAAACTGTGACATAAACAATAAACATTTTCACAGTATTTCTGTCCATATTAGCCAAAGGTGTCTGATTGATCAGGTCTTGTTTTGTAGATGAAGGTCTTTAAGCTGAGCTGTTTCCAGCTAACAGAACAGCAGTCTGATAGTGGCGACGTGGCAGCTGATCTCAGTGTTTCCAACATAATGAGAAGAAATAGCAAATTAGAAAAAACTTTAAACACAGTCTGTCATTTTAGCCATTTTGGATGATGTAATTTTCTTGTTATGGGTTTATTGAGTTGTTGTTTTATTTCTTACTCCATTTGTAAATGCCACTGGGGTTATTAGATTAGCACGCTGGATGTCTGTGGGTTTGTTGTAAATGATGTCGTTCACCGCTGCTCCTCTGTCTTAATCCTGTCAGTGTTACCGGCAGACACATCTCAAACAGAAGCTGGCGAAGAAATGAGGACAAATGTGTGTGTGAAGCTTTCTTTCTTTTTTGCGGATGTGTTGCAGGAATAGACGTGGACCAGGCCCGCAAAGAGGAGGAGAGGATCATGCTGAAGGATGCCATGGCGGTGTTGGAGGGAGGTGGCACTCTGACTCCTCACCCGAACACCAAGGCCACCGCTCTGCATGTGGCCGCTGCCAAAGGCTACATCGAAGTACTGAAGTGAGCATCGGCGTGCACCGGGCAGATCTGGCCCTTTTTTAGCTCATGTCTTCTTTTGGTATGGCACCAAGTGAAGCGGCATTTATCCATAACCGTGTCCTCTCCTATTCCCTCTCCCCTCCTCGTCTTCTCCCCTCCTCCTTTCCCCGGTCAGGGTGCTTTTACAGTGTGGGGTGGATGTGGACGGCACGGACTCGGACGGGTGGACGCCGCTGCACGCTGCGGCTCACTGGGGGCAGGAGGAGGTGTGCACGCTGCTGGCTGACAGCATGTGCGACATGGCCGCCGTCAACAACGTGGTGAGGGGGGGGCAGACGACCTTTTCCTTGGCATTAAGTCGGCGATCGAAGCTTTAGCTCCCGTCCTGACTGCTGATGTCCTTGTAGGGACAAACGCCTCTCGACGTAGCAGATGAGAACCTGGTGGACGCTCTGGAGGAGCTGCAGAAGAAACAGAACGCTGTGAGTTTGCCTTCGCTTTGGCCCGGCGACTATCTCACCCGGTTAGATAAACCTGATATGAGTGATGGCGCAGCAGCAGCGAGCCTTCCCTGTGTTTATGTCTGTTTATATTTCTCCTCAGTTACGCAGCGAGAAAGAGAAACAGACACCTGTTATTGAGACAAGTCCGCAAATCTCCATAGTACCAGTTCGCACACGCAGGTCAGTGCCAGTTTGCATGTTTACATCTGTGTGTGTGTGTGCGTGTGTGTGTGTGGGTACACGCTATGCGCATCCTCAGCTGAATCCCATAAATCCAGATGTCTGCATGCAGGTATGATGTTAACACTCTTTCCACTGACGTTGACCGGGATAGATGGAACTATTCGTGACGGTCTCATACAGGATAAAAAAGCTTTTTTCAGTCGGCTGACATCTTTGGTCTGACGTGGAAGGGTAATGGGGTCAGGAGAAACAAGCTGTCAGTTTGGAGCTCTCCGAGCTCCTGGAAAAGTGACTTTGGATTGAGCCCCGGCCTACATAAACACTTGAAATGAGTTTTATTGTTTGAAGTAGGAGAAGAATCTTATCAGCGAGGCCACTTAGCGAGTGTCAGTCGTTTCCCTGACAGTTTACACTTAGACGCACGTGCCAGGAGCCGCGGGGGGCGGGGCATGTTTGTCCAGCCGGTCAGGCTTTATTTTCAGCTACGTGTTTGGCTTTCGTGGCATTTCAGCATTTCATTTTGCAGCATGGCCAGTTTTGTTAATGCTGCCAGAAGAGAGAAGCCAGAAGAGGTCCCAGAAAAGTCAGTGAAATGAATCATAATCACAGTATCTATAACAACAGTTTCCGACTCATCTCCTACTGTTTGTTGGGGTCTTTTTAACCAAAAGAAGTGGTTCATTATATTATTTCTGATGGAGACTCGTGTGCGTGAATATGTGCGTGCGGCCTCCTGACTTTTAAAACAAAGACGTTATGAGAAGGAAATGGAGTGCCCTCAGGGACAGAGAGGCTGCAGAAGCGCAGGCCTATATCTCCATTTCAGCTAGCTGAATGTAAGAGGCTTGTCTGAACTTAAAAGATGTTTAAAAGGAAATTAGATAATCATATCCGAACCATATCATCATAAGACTTCATCAGTTCTACTCTTTATAACCAAACGCCAAACATATCTGTCCACTTCAGGCTTAGAAAAAGATGAGGTAAAACCCATCTTTATCAGCAGTATAGTAACTATCAGTATTTAACTTTTTGGGACTTGAACCCAAAATGCTGAAGTGGATTTTTATAGTAGATTAGACTTATGTTTCCTACTGACTACTGATTAATTATAATATCTTTCATTTATTGGAGTGATTTACTTGCTCCTGGTTAGTTCCGTCCCTTCTATCCTTTTTCTTTTGTTAGTCTTGTCCCTTCTCTACTGAATTTGACCCTTTTTCTGCCTAAAAAACAAAAAGGGCAGGAGGCAGAAGTAAGGGGAGAGCAGTCGTTCTAAGGGGTGCTGCCGCCCATGCATGTCGCACAGTGACCTACCTTCACTTTATGTGTACATTTAATGCAGGTCAGACCTCACAGCTCTGCCAGAGTTTGACCTGGAGGCAACAGTAAAGAGAAAAGATTGAAAAAAAACATGCCAGACTACTCGAGCTCATAGCAATTTGCCACCAGCTAATTTGTCCGTCATTTGCTGTGGTCCAGGATGTAGGGGTTCAGCTAGTAAAACTGAGCATAAACGGGGCGTACCACCACCTTATAACAAAGCGGGACACGCGTCGTCTCTAAATGGCTCCCACTCTGGGGCTCGTAGGGTGTCGTATAGTAACAACCGCCCAGCTCGGCTGTAATCATAGACAGAGTTTACTGTGTGGGCGTTGGGCTAACTTAGGCAAGATCAGGAATGTGATATGGCTACATAACGGGCCAAACATTTTTTTTTTAAACCAACCTCTTTTGGAGAAGGTTTACGTGATTAACTGAGAAGCAAAAAGTTACTGGGTCGACTTGGGTTAAGAAGTGCTCGTCATCATTCTTCCCGTTTGTGTGTAATGTGGCACTGAGACATGCGATGATCTTTAGTGACATTTCATTGGACTAGAGACACGGCAAACATTGCAAAGTAAGCGACAGCAACAACAGCAGTGTTTGACTACGTGAGGCTTCAGAAGGCGAGCTCCCGTCCCAGCTCCTGATGCCTGCATGCCCGCTTCGATTGGCTGCATGTGGATCATTACCCTCACTGATCAGCTCCCTGCATGCCACCTGTTGTTCCACCATGGCCCCGCCCCTGCAGGACCTCTATCTCCCGTATGAGCAGCAAAGAGAAGATTGGCCTCCACGAACGGGAGAAGCACCCGCCTCCCGCCCTGCAGAGCAGTCCGGCCGAGGACGAGGAGGAGGAGGGCCACCCGGGCCAGGGCCAGGGCCAGGCCAAAGCCTCCAGCAGCTCCAGCTCGGAGGAGGAGAGCGAGTCGGAGAGCGACGCGGAGTCAGGTGAGAAGGGGCTGCTGCTTTAAGTCTTTGGAGCTGCTGCCAACTCCCTTAACTGTTGTTGAAATGTTCTACGCTGCAGAGAAAGCAAAAAACAGAGAAATCATCAACAACTTGAACAACAAACGAAACAACACCAGCCTGCTGTCTACCTCCATGTCGGCAAGCACCACTGCAAGCCAGCTGAAAAAGGTAGTCAGCGGAGGGGCTTTAGACACAGAACTTGTCTACTGAGCATGGCTGTGAAGGATAATAACGATAGGAACTGTTATCACATGTAGCAGGAACCAAGCAAGCCCCAAGCCCCCGAGGCCCCGGGCTCATGGAGAACGTCTCTGCGGAAGGCGGGCAGCTCTGTGACCCTGGGCTCAGCCGGGCTGTCCGACCCCAGCCAGGACCCCGCCAGACCTGTGGAACCCGGCCTCGGAATGACCCGCTCGGCCTCCAGTCCCCGCCTGAGCTCAGAGGCCGACACCAAGGTGCGCATGATCCCGAGATTTACGCACCCATGAAAGCGCAATCATCGTTCTACGATTCGTACATGACGGGCCAAATAAAGACTTCTTTTACAGCCTCCAGGGTCCAAGTTGCATAAACAACTGATAAAGCTCCCTCTCCCGCTCCTTTTCAGGAGCCACGGCTCGCTCGAGTGCCGCCAACTCCAACGCGGAGGCTCTGCAGTATTCCAGATAGCAGCCCCGATAACTCCAACAGGTGGGCCGTCGTCCTCCCAGAGGTTCTGCCAGCAGCAGAAGCTGAGTGACTGCATATGTGCCCGTGTGCCCCTGTCTCTCCCTTAGCTGGCTAAGCCGTAGCTCCTCTTACACCCGACGCCTTCATAGTCAGTCAGGAAATGAGCTCACTAGTTCCACCCCGTCTCTGCTTCACAGGTCAGTCGCTGCCCACTGCCCGGCCCGTGCACCCTTGCTCGGCTGTTTGTGTGTGATTGTGTTTGCTGTGTGACAGCTCATTATCCCTCCTCCCTCCCAGCTGCAAATGCTCAGTTTCGGGTCAATGGGCCTGTGAAAGATGCCTTTGTGTTTTTCAATTGGCATTGTCTCACCAGCAGCTCATCTTATGGAAAGAGACTGGATGACGCCACCGTGACTTCATCAAACACAGGAACCAGTTCGGCCGGACTCAGCCGCCTCAACAGCGTCTTAGCTCAGAGGTATTTGATTTTAACTCAAGGTCCTTCTTTTGTTTTTCCGGGGCCTCTTCGATTTGAAGTAATGACCTCTTATTTTTTTAACCTCTGTGCCAAAGAAACCCTCAGGAACAGTCTGAAAAGAAGGATCAGTCATCTGTCAACGCTTCCAACTCTCAGAGCACAACTGCGGGGGAACAAGAGACCAAGCAAAGGCGCAAGTGAGTGGACTCGGTTTGGCTGAAGGCTTGGTAGAGGGGGCACTGGGTCTTTGGGAAAAAGAACTGCAGTTTTGCTCTTGCAGGTCCTACCTTACACCTGTGCGGGATGAGGAGGCGGAGGCGCAGAGAAAAGCTCGCTCCAGACACGCACGGCAATCCCGCCGCTCCACTCAGGTACGGACCAATGGAAGGTGGCGTCCTCAGGGTCAGCTCTGCCAACTTCTGCCAGCGTCTGCCGTGTACCGCCGTTCAGTTCCTAACTGTGCTCTCTCATACGAAGGGGGTGACGCTCACCGATCTACAGGAGGCAGAGAAGACCATCAAAACCATGAAGACAGACACCAAAGGGAAAGAACAGACGGAGGAAGAAGAGAAGGAGAAAGAGAAGGAGGCGAAGCAGAAAAAGGCAGAAGAGGGGGTGAGAGCCACCGTTCCGGTTGAGTTGTTGCTGTTTTATACGAGTTGGCATCACTTTTGGGGGCTCACCGTGCTTACAGGAGGTGAGCTGGAGGTCTCGAATTGCCAGTTTGCAGAAGTCCGACCTGCTGGGCCTCACGCAGCCCGCTGGCACGCCCCGGCCTCAGACCTCTGACAGGCGAGGTACTCACCAGCTGTCTGCCTGTTCTGCCTCTACCGTGCATTTTTGCCTTCATTTCTAAGAGCTCTGTTTGGGTTTATGCCAGATGTGGAGGCCAACACGGGAGAGAGTGAAACAGAGCGATGGGCCAGGGAGCGCAGGGAGAGGAGACAGGCTCGGGCCAGAAGGAAGGCGCAGAGGAGCGGGGAGGTAAACACAGCAAACGCTCCTCATCTGGAAAAGCGCTACAGGCGGGGCCGCAGACAGCCCCAGGCAAAGATGGATGAAATGAGGGGCTTTAGAAAACGCACTCTGCTGTCTGTCATCTGCAGAGTGAAGACGTCGATCCCAGCGGAGAGGAAGAGTTCTCAGGGAGTGGGCTGGATCCACAGGTGTGTGTGCGCATTCATTTTAAACTTAGGGGCTAGAAAAAGAAACGGCAGGCATAATCAATTTTTCTCTTCTGTTTGCAGAAAGATCAACATGCAAGTTCCAGGTATGGTATAGAATTAGTCCAACCTTTCTGGACTCTGTTAGCACAGCCCGTATGACCGCAGCCTTTCACCACCCTCTCAGGTTGGACTCATCTTCTAAAGACCGCACCCAGGGAGCTGGATCTGACTCTAAGGACTTTAAAAAGGTAAGCAGACAGGGCAGGTGGTCGGGCTGCACAGTGTGTTTTTAGTGTCCGTCCCCTTCATCCAACACTTTGATGTTTGTGTTAGCTGTTTGAGGAGTTGTCCAGGGAAAACAGCCAGCTCCAGTCCCAGCTGCAGGACACCCAGAGGAGTGTCAGTCAGACCAGGTTGGACCTGGAGAAGGCCACGCAGGTGACAGCACAGATGTGCAGTGACGTTTTGTCCTGTTTCTCACTTCACCGGCCTCACGTTGGCCCTGCCTCGTTTTCTGCTGGCTCATTAGAGTGTGGGGAAAGCTGGGGCGATGTTGACACGGTTTGTTGTTTCCAACAGAGACAGGAGCGCTTCAGTGACTGCTCAGCCATGCTGGAGCTGGAGAGAAAGGTAGCGTGCCTCTGCCGGTGTTTCACCTTTCTGTAGCTTCATCTGCCGGCCCACTGCCACCCCTGCTGTGTGTTGATGCCTTCTCCTCTCTCCCCCCTCACTCCAAACCACTTCCTCACTTATCTTCACTCGACTTTCACGGCTCCGGCCTCTCCGCTCCATCTCTGGTCTCTCTGCCCCCCCCCCCCCCCACCATCACCACCACCACCACCCCTCACGTTTCCCCGGCACCAGGACCGGAGGATGTTGGAGCGGCGCATGGCCGAGCTGGAGGAGGAGCTAAAGGTGAGTTTTATAATGGCCACGGACACTTTGCATGCATCTGCTGGGTTAGCGCCGCTGGAGGCCCAGCGGGGAGGTGAGGGCCCTGTGCAGCCAGCCGTCTCTCCCGGCGTTCCGCTGCTGTCAGGAGCTTTGTTTTTACACTGTGACTCGGCAGTCCATTTGACTGCTTATCAAGTCAGCACATATTTTACCTGCCAAGCAACCTCTGTCATTTTCCCCAGAGAGAGTGGAAAACAGGCCTGTTACTTCCAATCATAAAAAGTGGGCTGGCAGAATCTTCTCCTCAAAGTTTTATTCAAACACTTTGACATTTTGGTAAATATGCTCGTTCTGTCCTGTTCTATCCCACATAAACTAAAGTAAACCAAAGCACCTTTCGAGAGTAAACCCCCCCCCCACAACCCCTTTTTTTCAACCTGTGATTATTAAATGGATGTTTTATTAGAGGGGACATACTGTGCAAAGCACTGCATTTAGCTGGATTTCTTTCAGGGAAAGGAGGCCAGTCCTGGGACATCATTCTTGTCTTTGGGCTGATCTTTACATGCTCCTCCATGACGTCACAATTGGTTTGCGCACAAGCACTGAACTCAGAACAGTATTCATTCACACTGAAATCCTGGTCTGTTATCTCCCGTGCAGGGCGACCCACAAAAAAAAGCTTTAAAGGAGAAACAGTGATGTCATCTTTGGGTCCCTGACTGTCTAATGATGATTGATCAAAGTAGTAGATAATTGCAGATCTCCTCACAGAGCCTCACTCCAAAACATCTGCTTGCATCCAGGCTTTTGGCTCTCTGTGGAAGGTGCTGGAGGGGTAGTTTTGTAACTGGACGGGGCCAGAATGGCTGTTTCCTTCTGTTTATGGGTCTCTGGACAAAGCCAACTAAGTGCTGGCTGAAAGCATAACTATATCAATCTGAGCAACACAGCAACACATTTTTCCAGTTTTTCTTTGCTCCTGTACAAGTGTCCAGAATATTTCTTTGATATATAAAACACCTGGAATCTTTTCCATGCTGCTGTTTTTAGTGTTCACTGAAACTGCTAAAACATTAAAGCTCTTCAGCTCCCCTTATCTGATTTCCTGTATGTTCTGTAGGAGGACCAGTATGGAAAACATTACACTGTATCATCCTTTTTACGCTTCTTTAGTGACACTTCAGTTTATTATTACCACATGTAAGGGCTTGTTACATTTCAGGACCAAAGTTATGAAGGCTTACCAGCAAAGGAGCGCTGACCTTCAGCTTTAAAAATGATCCAGCTGTCATCAGGACATGAGTTGTGTGGTCTGCTTCTTCTTGTGTCGCTAACTCAGAACATCTTTGTTGTTTTTATGATAATAAATCGAGCTTTTTAACGGTCATGCAGGTGTTTAATCTGCCTTTGGTCATAGATGTGCACCATAGACATTAAATAAGAACATCAGTACCTGCTGTGCTGCATGCGGCTCTCACAGCTGTGAATTCCAGTGAGGCATGCTATGTTTTTCTCTCTCATTTGAGTGATTTGATAACTGGTGACATTTGTTCTTTAAAAAGGAATCCGATAGGTTTTAATGAAAGCTCAACTTTTACCCCCAGGTTCTGGTTGACCTGAGAGCAGACAACCAGCGTCTTAAAGATGAAAATGGAGCACTGATCCGTGTCATCAGCAAACTCTCAAAATAGATGAGACAACCTCCAGGGAGCCTCCCCCCCTCTCTCCATCCATTCATCCACTTTTTCCATCCTTCCATCCATACATTCCACCCAGTGCCAAAGAGCGAGGGGCGGCAGCGGGGGGGGGTGGCCGAGTGTCCAGCGCTCATGAGCACTACAGTTTGACTTGGATTGCGGTGCCTCTCTCACAGCAGCTGGAGTGTCCTCTGCGTGCCTTAATGCTCCGCCGTCACAGGGGGGACCTGCGGAGCGAAAACAACCATGACTGTGCGTCAGGTGGACGCCAACGTGCACGCACGCTTCTTTACGTGCATCCGTACTTCCTCGATTCCACTGAGCACAGATGACCGCTTGCGTCTTAAAGCTTTCCACTTTGTATTTATTTCAGTTTTTTTTGTTGTTGTTTTTTTTTTGTGAACACTTCACGTCACACATTCACAAAGTTTTCTCCACTCAAAGTTGAATTGTTTTGGGGGTGTACTCCTGAAGCCCGGCTATGAAGCGTGTTTCAGGCCCTGCCTTTCTTCCGCTGGGCCCAGTCCCAACGGCAGGGGAAGAAGTCTGTGAAGCTCTGTCGGACTGATTTTGTTTCCACGTGCAAGTGTTTGAACCCACCTACCTCTCCACCTATGCACTTCCCCACATCTTTATTATTGTTTTTAGTATTTTCTTTGTCACCACAGACAAACTCCATGCTCTTAAAAAACGAACCTGGTCACTTGACCACAGCACTTTACTCTCTGCGAAGCAATAGATGACCCTTCGCCCGTCCGCCAGACAGCGTCCATTCAGAGCAGCATCCTCTCTGAGGGAGCACCCAGGGAAGTTTAGCTCAACTTAAAAGGCTGTTGCACAGTTTATTAAATTGCTGTTCTGCCCAAGCCCAAGCCAACAAGTGGTTTTAACAGTTCCGACTTCTAAAGATTATTTCCATAGTTTTTCCATGTCAGTTCCTCTCCTGCAAAGAAGCATGGTGTTGTATATAAATGTTAGTCATGAATAGTCCCCCTTTGAAGTGAAATTCCATATAATCTTGCTTCACATGTTGGTTTTCTAATAATATTAAATATGGATGTCTGCACCTAATAAAAAGAAAAATGTGTCGCACCTGCTTGGTTATTGTGCGCACCAGTCAGAGTTGTGGCTTGAAACTTTCTTTTGCTTGCGTTACTGATTTCCTTTTTTTTCTTTGGCACAAAAAAGAATAAAAAATTCAAAGATGCCTCTTAGACGTGCATCCTTCGGCAACACGTGTTTCTTGCCTGCATTCCTGCTTTCTTCGTGACGTGCGTTTGTCATCATGTTGTTCACTTTGATGTATTTGAGGTCACCTGCTTGTCTTCTTTCCACTGTCTCCCCCCCACTGCACTGCGTCATCCGGTTGTACAGTGTCAGATTGTTTTTTGGTTGTTATTGGGGTTTTTTTTTTTGCTTGCTGGTAGCCAGATGTCAAACATCACTTGGGAGAAGGAAAAAAAACAACAACAGCTGCACCACTAACATACCATGAACCTGGAAGAGGAAGCGGGGCTGCACAGATGTATTTACAGTGTGTTTGCGCTGTTACATTAATCTAACGCTGGTCCCAGGTGCATGATCCATAAAGAGTAGCTCAAGGGTCATGACAGAAATTACTATGTGATGGATTAGTGTGCAGAGATCTGGGAGAAAGCTGTGTGAGTCCTGGCTTCTTTTGAGCTTGTGTCCAGTGGCACCGAAGTGTAGTTAACACAATCCTCCATCTGTTTGTCTCATCCGAGAGCAGAAAGATGGACCACTGTCCTGCAGGGTAGAAGTACTGACAACAAGCTGAGCACCTAATAAGGAAGGGCAGGCCGTCCGAAGCCCTCTCTCTGTAAATATCCCTCAGGTCTGAGAAAGGCAGGGGAAGGGAGCCGGGGAGGAAGAGGGAAGCGGATGGATTGCAGCCTTATATGGACAAAGCACTGCTTTTCCCAGGGTTTGTGGCTCTGACCCCCGGCATGGTGCCAGATGCTGCACAAACGGCTCCGTGGTGCCACCCAGAGGTGCAGCTCATGCAATGCTGCAGACCAGCTGCTGGTGAGGCCGGAGACGTGGAAGATGTGGTATTAGCACAATTCAATTGCTACTGTTCCAGGATGATCAGCATGTTGTCAGAGTCCCAGCTCCAAGATGCACGTGTGCGAACCATTTAGGATTATGTGTGATTAGTTGGACAGTTGATAAGGTCCATTTTTACAATAACAATGCAGTACACTTAGTATTTGCTTTTGTGTCACCCTAAGCCTAAATTTGAAGGGGTAGATGAGGTTAGAATATATCAGTATTTATTTTTGGCTCCATAAAGGATTTCTGTCACATTTCCATAAAGCCTGCAGACTCACACAGAAACAATTTTGTAAGATCCATACTTTTAGTTCCACCATTTCCCAAAATAATTTTTCATTATATTTAAAGTCTTTGTTTCAAATATCTGATTACGAACAGCCATCTTGGTTTTTGTCTTTGGCAAATCCTGGGATGATAATGTGTGAGTTTTTGTCTAAACCCCACAGGTACCCAATGCTTTTCCATGAAAATATATAATAAAAGACCAATTGTAACTGTTTTGATTTGGTGTCAACTGACCTCCATGCTGTGGTTCAACACCTCAGTTGACACCTGATGTGATTCATGTTTCTTCAACCTGCATTGTGTAAAATTGTTATAGTCCAGAGTAAGTTTGTCTAAGCCGGATTATAGTGGGAGATGATTGCAGTTTGAGAACCTCACGTGTGGGTGCATCTCTGGTTTTGTTGCCTGCCATTCTTGTCATTTTGCCACACGCTGCATTCAAGTTTAAATTACAATAAAATATTTCTGACCTCCCTTCCGAAAAACAGTTTTCCTTCCATTTTCCACTTCTTTAGTACTAACTACGCATCGCCATGTACTGTAAAGTCCTCTGAAATAGTTGCAATACATAAACAGTGGACTGAACTTCTCTATTGCTCAGCTATAGAAAACTTGCTCAACACAATGCATGTATAGTCAAGAAAAGTATTTGTCTAAAAATCTCACTTTGACTCATCTAATAAAGTGTTCTTAGCTGGTAGTATTTTTCAGGGAACACTGCAAATGTTTATCCAACAAAAATAAGAGCAACTATATACATTACAATATAAAAATTCTAACATGACATGGGGAAACAGACAGAAATGCTCATTTCATTGGAGGGACTGCTCTTTCCATGAGTGAGAACAAGAGCAGCAACAAGCGGAGGGGAGATGACATGATTTAGTTTGGAGAGAGTGACGTGATGATAGCATAAACACTTTTCCTGTGACCTGCAGAGTATGCTCACCGCCTCAGCCTCGTGGCTCTGCTGCTTTCATTACAAATATTACAAGGCAAGTTTTAGGCCTTTAATGGCTCACGCTAAGCATAAATGTCGGCCCGTGCTGTTCTGCCTCATGTCAAAATACACTCGACATCTCAATGAAATGCCTTGGGCCTGGAGCTCGTCCTGCTCTTCCTCTGTGCAGCTGAGGCCAGACGGGCTCTGCTTTGGCCTCCACTTGGGAATCCAGGCCAGGTTTTACAGCTGACCTAAACCAAGTCCACATTTTCTGTCCAGCACAAAGAACTGCAAGGCCTCCTCCTACAACTGAGATCCTTCAAAATAACCTGGATCCACTTTATGAGCAACTTTTGGACTGCTTTTCTCTCTGTACTTATAAGCTCTGACGGAAATTAGGGCCTTTCAGTTGTTTTTCTACATGTAAGGCTTTAAAGAACAAGCGCTTTGGGAACTTCTCCAGGTTGTGTCTGTTTTGTTTTTTTTACCCCAACATTCCTCTTTGTTACAGAAACAGATGCTTCTTCCTGTTCACGTGAGGCTGAAACATTCCCACTGTGCTGAAGTAGAGATGTTTGTGTAGGCCTATGAGTGCTTTGCTTGTTCACCGATTACACGTTTGTATGTAAAACTGATTTATGTTTTAGAACTAAATGAGGTGAAAAAGTATTGGTTCAGCAAATAGGTCCTTTTTGCATTTAAAATTCTTTAACCTGTTTCAAAATGTATTAGTTTCATTTCACTCTTCTGCTCGACATCATAAGATATCATTTGAATGCATTTTGTGACACCAAAGTATCAAAGTACACGGTCTACAAATAGAAGTTTCTGACATCAGCCTGTGATAAGAGAGGCTGCCAGGAATGACTTGCTGTGTCAAACAAATGAGTTAAATACAAATGTTCTCACATCCTGTAATGAGTACAATTTTCTAAAATTTTGCAGAAGATATCCAGCAACCACCTGTGAGTGTAAGAAGACCACCCGCTCACCATGTCCCGTGACCCGGACCCATACATCTTCACCACTGACGCGCTGCCCCCTGACGCCCGCTTCCTGCCCCCACTAGCGAATGGACTCCTGGGCTGGAGGGTTTACAATAATATCATGCACATGGGAAACGTCTATAATGGGGAGGGTGGACATTGCCACAGGGCCGATGTCCCCTGTCCCCTAGCTGTGAGAGTAGAGACAGAAGAACCTGCTCGACACACCTACAGCCTGGACACCAACACAGGTAGTGTCTGCAGAGCGGGTGATTCTCCAGTAAGGGGGGGTGTGGAACTGAGTGCTGTTTTTACCCTGTCTGCCCATGTCCTCCAGGCATTTTCACCCACACTCTGAGCTTGGCCACTGTCACCGCGTCACAGTCTTTGTATTGTCACCGATTCTACCCAAACCTCTTGGTGATGGAGCTTCTGCTGGTACGTCAGGTGACCTCGGAGGAGCCAGTCACAGTTAATTTGGTCAGTTCATTCACCCCAGAGAGCAAAGACATCGTTTTTGAGGCTGGCCCCGATTACAAAGGAGGAAGGTGAGGTGGACTAAATCTTTTATTTGACATGATTTAATCAGACACCGTTACATCAGCTCCATTGTCCTCTCTACCAGCCACATTCAAGGAAAAACATCCACGGCCGAGTTCCCTGGAGGCTCCTGTCCTGAGGTGCACCTCATCTGGACCCCGGTACCCTCCACTCTGACGCTGTCACCGGACCAGGCCCAGGCTCGCTGGGGCTTCTTCCTGGTTGTGGCCAATAATTTGGCCTCTGTTGAGGCGGGCTTCGATGAGGGCCTGAACCTGATCTCAACCGGGGACCTTCGGCCCTCACACGAAAAGGCCTGGAAAGAGCTGTGGCTGCAGAGCAAGGTGGAAGTAACAGGATCAGACAGCCTCTGCAGAGCCCTGATTGGATGTATGTTCTACCTCCTCAGTGCCTTTCCCTCCATACATGACACCTCCAGCTCTTTTGGTGGAGTCAGTCCCGGCGGGCTCTCTAATGGTGGGGATGGTCAGGATTACTGGGGCCACGTTTTCTGGGACCAGGTGAGGTTAAAGGGAAGTGTTATGATTAGTTTGTATTGTGAGCTTATTCGCATCATAACCCTGCCTTCCTTTGGCAGGACATCTGGATGTATCCAGGGATAGCACTTTTCTACCCCAAGCTAGCCCGAGCAGTGCTGGAGTACAGAGTGAGAACTATAGGTGGTGCTAAAGAAAATGCTCAAAAGCAGGGCTACAAGGTATGATCCACAGACCCATCTGCTGTTGTTATCTAATCGATTTTCTACAACAACAAAAAAACTTTGAAATACTGAAAAATAGCAAAGGATTGAACAATAAAATCTTTCAAGGAAATGAAAGAGTTTCTTTGATCAGAAAAGAGGCATTTTCCCCTGAATTGCAAAGCCATTGTTAATAGCTTTGCAGTTCAGAAATAATGTTCCTTTTTCAAAAGTGATATTATCCAAATATTTTTGCTCATTTGCACGGTGCTTTCACAGTGCATCGTTTTTATTGGTTTGCTTTAAGAAGCCTTCATTTTTGTAAATTTCTGCTTGTTATATACTATCTTCCTTCAGCCTTAGTTTATTTTAGAAAAACTATTTAAGCTAATTTAACAGAGTACATGCAGACAACAGATCAAAGAGTTTTAATGCATTGTGGACTGGGAGTAACTGGGAATAAGTTTTCAGTGCAACTGCTCCAGTCCTGGTTTTAATTGAATATTCAGTTTAATCCAAGAAATAAAAAGAAACAGCAGTACTGTTTAGACAGGTTAGCTGTGGTTCCTTTCTTCTAAAGGGCAGATGCTATCGTTGCAGGGGCTAAAATTCCCCTGGGAAAGTGCTGTGTCTGGGAGAGAGGTGTGTCCTGAGGACATCTATGGACAACAAGAGATTCACATTAATGGAGACGTCACGCTGGCCTTCCAGCACTATCTTTACCTGACTGAGGTTTGGTCCTGTATACTTGCTTCTCTTCACATCTTTACCCTTTTTCTGCTGACTTAGCTCTTTGTTGCAGGATCTGTCCATGTTCAGAGAGGGTCAGGGCAGCGAGGTCATCTACGGGGTGGCTGATTATTGGGTTTCCAGGGTAACATTGCACCCTGAGGACCAGAAGTATCACCTGCTAGGTAGGGCCCTTTGTATTCATGGGAGACCTTCGTTTGCTTAGTCTTTTTAGGTCATTTTCTCCCCTACATCTGTGCAAGGAAAGTAATTAAACATATTAGTTAAAAAATATACTTTTTTCATTACTCTTTTCAGAAGCAATTAGATTAATCAAAATTTAAGTAGCAATCAGTATGCAGATCCATTAGCTCCTAGATATGCTTGATATGTGTTTTAGAAACAAACCACAGAAGAATATCATACCTTAATGGTTTATGTGGAGGTATATGCTTCATCTATTATCCACTATATTAATTCATCTGTGACTAATGAGATACAATTTCTAAATATTACCATACCTTTTACTTAATCTGCATTCAGGTGTCATGCCACCTGATGAATATTACTACAATGTCAACAACTCTGTGTACACAAACACAGTGGCAAAACTCAGGTACAAACACTTTGTGTTTGATCCCATCATCACACGTCAAATGTCAGCATATGAACATGAGTTCATGTTCATGCAGAAGGTGTAATTTGCTAGTCTCCAGTTTGCTGTTGAGTTGGCTGATCTCCTACAACATCCTGCACCAAAGGAATGGCAGGAGGTGGCTGGACGTCTCAAGATACCCTTTGACCAAGAGTTCCAGTACCATCCTGAGTTTGACGGTTACAGTAAAGGTTAATGTTTGTGCTTCTCTGACACCATCTCATGTAAGGAGATCCATTACCCATAAGATGACATAACAGTGTGTGTTGGCTCTGACTCAGGACAACCAGTGAAGCAGGCAGACACAGTGATGCTGGGCTATCCTCTTGGACTGACGATGTCTCCTGAGGTTAGGAGGAATGATCTGGAAGCATATGAGCCCGTTACAGACCCCAATGGGCCAGCCATGACATGGGTAAGTAAGACAGAGATTTGCATGTATGCATGTAAAATTCATGGTGAAATAAAAAGAATTTCAAAGTACAGGAAACGTTCAACGCTGTTGCTCATTATAGGGTTATAAGCGGCATATGATGGCTCATTAGCAGAGAAAGCACAGCTTGCTGTTTCGTATTGCAATTCTAATACGTTACATCCTAAATTAATGTACCACTTCAACTACTACTGCTAGACAAATGACTTCCAAGAGGTTGAACTCCTTTAAAAAATCTTTAAAAAAGAAGAATGGAAGAAATTATTTTCTTTACCATAATTCAATGTCAATCACAAAAAGACAACATTGAAAATGTTTGAAAGGGGGAATTTTTTTTTTTTTAAGTAAATGCCCTTTGATTTAATATTGACAATTTTTTTCCAGATTGTTGGGTCACAGTTTGCAAATCAGTGAATTGTCTTTTATTTAATTGATTTTCAAAAACCCTGACATACAGCAATTGTTTAGGGTAATCAGGTAAAAACATTACAGATGAATCTGCATTTTATCTAGATGCCTATGTTTAACAGTTTCGTGTCACGGTACGTTGGCACCAAAGCTTTTGCTTTCCATCAACAGGGTATGTTTGCTATTGGCTGGCTGGAACTGGGAGAGTCTGAGAGAGCTCAGCGATTGCTTGAAAAATGCTTCAAGAACATCCAGGGGCCCTTCCAGGTATTCTAGTGACTCACCCGACCTGGTAAAGCCAACATTTATTCTGTTAATGTGTCTTTACATCTTCTTACAGGTATGGACTGAATCATCCGATGGCTCCGGTGCAGTAAATTTTCTCACAGGGATGGGAGGATTTCTGCAGGCCGTGCTATTTGGTTACACAGGGTTCAGGTCAGTTATCAATATCTCCAATATACCCAGTACAAGTACAGTCTACACTGCAGGTTCAACATAGAGTTGTTGTTTTTTTCAAAGCTTCTCTTTTTGTCTGTCTTTCCAGAGTTGAAAAGGAATGCTTGGCCTTTTCCCCACTACTTCCTCCTGATATCTCCGAGCTTTGTGTTCGTGGAGTGAACTACTTGGGCCGTCGGTTGGACTGGCTGCTCAGGAAAGATGAAGTCTGTATCATACTCAAGCAGCAGGAAGACAGGGCTGGCACTACACCCCACAATCTGCAAGTTGTCCTGAAGGCATCAGGAATTAAAATCCCCCTTCCACCAGGTAACAAGCGGCAACAAGTAACAGCATCCAGTTGACATTTGTTGTGGTCTGAGACTGCTTTACATTAGAACACTTTTTATAATTCTGTGTCTCACCCGTTTTCTCTTTTTAAAAAAAGGTACTTGCAAAAACTTGGTCTCAGCTCACACTTATGTGTACTCTGCATGTGTCGTTTCAGGTCAGCCGGTAACGTTTCCTCGAGAGCCAGGTTGCATATGTAGAGTGGATTCAGCATCCTCCTGCTGGCCTCTGTGAAACAGGAGCCCCCATCCTGCTCACCATTCCATTTACTGAGAGGCAAAAACAGGCTGAGTGATGGGTTTCCTGGAGAGATACTGTTCTTTTGTATGTTACCATTTCTGTAAACAATCTTGGATCAATTATGTAACGTTCAATAAAAGAAGGCCAACATTAATTAAAGGCCTAGTGCTATTTTACAGAGAAGGAGTGAAAGGCACTTTCTTATGTTTTATCTTGGAGGCAAAAATAAAATAAGAGCTTGAATGAAATATGAGCTGTTAGGTTTGATTCATACCACAAAACTATTGCACTATTAGAAAAACAATACAAACATTTAGTTATCCGTTTCGGTAGACACAACAGCTGAACCTCATCCTCATCTCTATAATTTAGCGTGTGATACATAGCTATAAACAAAACTTAGGTTCATTATTCTGACAGCCGCAAGAGGCGATGGGACAAAATACGATGGCTCATCTTTGAGAAAAAAAATAGGTGGACCATAAAATAATCATGGAAAGGTTTGACTTCCATAAAGCACAGTCAACGGTGTTATACACATCTTACGTGTTTTGCTTGGTCTTGGGGGGGGAGTGGAACGAATCATGCTAGATATCGGTTGGTTGATTTAAATCTCTGTGGCACTATAACTCCTCCCTTACATTTCGTTCGGTTTTTTACATTGTCAGTTTTACAAGGCTGACGTCTCCGCCCCCCCAAACATCCGCAGCAAGTGTTTTCACAGTTTTCTCCGCCCCTTTGGACACACAGGGTTTAAAATCGAACACATCCTGCTGTCGTAGAGCTTCAGGATTGGCTGAAGAGGTTTGAACGCGTTATAAACGGTTTCAGCGGGTCACAGGGCTGGATAGCTGTTGTCGTTCAGGAGCTGCAGGAAGAGAGGTTTTTACACATGAAAGTGGGTATTCCCATCATGTTAGCCCATTTATTTTAAGTATGAGATTGATTTAGTTTGATTTAGTTTTTCGACTCAACAAGAAACATTTAAACGGAGACTCGGATAATAAAGGTAAATATTTTTTACTTTAAACAAATGTTAGCATTGATGATAAACGTTAGCGGGCTAACATTGTAACGTTAACTTATTTAGACATTGAAGGATATCGTCATAAGAGGTAATTATGTAAATCTCTAGTAAATTAAACTGCTGTAATTTAAAGTAGATGCTATAAACGTCTTTGCGAGATATTTAACCTAGCCTTTTACATGTTGCTGGCTAGTTTACCTTTTTTTTTTTTTTTTAATTGGCTAAGCTAGCATGCCTGTCTGGAGACGTTATTTGAGGCTACTTTGTTCAGTTCATACTTTAAAACTAAATGTTATGTTAATATTCAATGTTTGAATGTTTGATGCGACTGCTGCTGTAGAGTGTCACTACAATAAAACAACTCGTATTGCAACTTTGAAGCACACTTGATTTTATTGTTGTTGTTCAGATAGTCCAACCCATAGGCAGTTGTCCGCGAAAACGGAAGAATCTACGCATGCTCAAAGCAAACGTAACACACTTTAGATCTGTTTAATAAAAGGTGAAACTCGCCTAATGTCCATAAACTCGCAGGGCGAATCTATTATAACTGCTTCAAACTTAAAAAAAAAACTCCAAGCAAGAGTCATTGAGCTGCTTTATCTTTTTTCTTCATCTTAAACTGGTCGTTTAGTCCTTTTTTAAGTGTTGTATTTGATAACTGAATTCGATATTCCACATTTAATATATATCTGTGTAGCAGTAGATAGTCCAAGTACAAAACAAACATTTTTCAATGAAGAAAAGATGTAAAGAAATGTTTTACTGTACTGTTGACAGTTCTATTCTAAAATGTTAAATGAATTATAGCATCACTATTCAATAAAAATAGTACAGAATAAACAATTAAATATGAATATTATTACCACGAAAAAGCTGTAAAGAACTGAAAATTATTTACAAGTCAACCAGCAAATTAAAGAGCACCTTTTAACTCAGATCAATTTAAGACCTGAATGAACAGACGTGTCTACACTTGTCATGTCCGTCTAAGCTCATCCCCATTACAACTACTCCTTATATCCCTCAGGCTGCCAAGATGAACTCTGTACTTTCATCTGTACGCTCCCTCATGCAAATGTTTGATGGCAAGGCACAGGACTTCATCAATGAGATTGATATTGTCCACATGGTTTGGCTGGAGGAGATCCAGCAGGAGGCCAATCGTATGTTCTCAAGGTAGGTGGTCATGAAGTCATTAAAAGTCTGAGTCTTTTATTTCTTTTCTTTCTTTTTTTAGACTTTAATTTTAGCAAATTTATAATAATTCTTTTCTTCTTCCAGGGACTTTAATGCAGAACCAGAATTGATGCCAAAAACACCGTCGCAGAAGAAGAACAGCCGGAGGAAACGTGTATCTTTGGGGCGCCAAGAAGAAAGTCAAGCAAGACGAAGGTCTGCTACGTATATTCCTGCTTTAGGGATGGAAACCTTTAACAAGTTGAGAATTTAATAGATCAAAGTGTTCATTATTCCTATTTAAAAATGTTTTGTTTTTTTTCCAAAGATTTTCAAAGGGAAAGCGCAGTAACCTTCGTGGCTCCTCTGTTAAATCCCTCAATTTGATTGCTGAAGAAGAATCCATCCCTGAGGTTTCTGTCTCCGACACCAGCAGCGCGACACAGCCAAAACGTGCCACCCGCAAAAACAAACAGGCAAAGCCTGAGGTGGCAGAGGATGAACACCAGGCACCCCATCCCAGCAGTGAGTTCAGAGAGGAGCTGAACAAGAAGCCAGAGCTAGTAGAGGACGAGGAGGAGAGCAAGAGTAACACAGTGAGTGAGGCTGATGCTGACCAGTCTCCACTGAAGATACCTTTTCCAGATGTGGTTGTCAGAATCCCATCAGAGGAGCGCCTGTCTGCTGAGCTTGCCAAGAAGCCAGAGGCCTCCCCTGGGCACGCTGCTTCTAAGATTGCCATCGCAGAAAGTAGTCGCAGCTCGAGGCGGAGTTCTGTGCGCTGTTCCCTCAAACTGCGCCACTCTCTGGCTGGCCTCCGGCACAGTATGACACAGGAGTCAGTTCGCCGTGCGTCCCGACGTTCTCTGATGAAGAGGAAGGCAAATCGCACAGGCAACTCCACATGCAGTAGCAGCGCTGGTGGTAAGAAGTAGTTGTTGTGATCATGGTCATTAATATTTCTTTAAGCATTTCCGCATCGTTTGAATTTTGTTGTTTATTTTCTCCTGCCTTTGTGGGATCAGCAGAGGACTCCAGCATGGACACTGCTGATGAGGAAGGAGAACTGTGAGTAAAACTTTATTTTGGCGTAGATGACCATATTTTTGTTTAATAGTTTTATGACTGTAGAGATCTGTGAATCTAAGGAACAGCCTGTCCCTCATAAAATGCCTGATTATAAGGCACTATTAGTATTCTCAATGAATTTCTTCACAATATGAAGAGACTGGTAACTAACATTTGAAGTTCACTTTCATTGTAATTCTTCCTGTCAGAATATGAATGGTTCTACAACAGACACGCACATTTTCGACCATTTTGCCAGTTACCACTGGTGAATTTTAATGCTTCTCATTCATCCTTATTCCCAGTTTCATAGAGCCTGTAGCTGAGGAAAAACTGGACGATGCTGCATCTAAAAAAGAAGCATTGCAGGTAAAAATATCTTTCAAAAGATCGGTTTTATATCTTAAATTAATTTGTTATTTGAGTGATTTTCTTTATTTTTCTACCTCTTAAATAATCTAACTTCAAACAAATAAGATTGTACAGGCGTCCCTTGAACGTGTCACTCGGTCTGTGGCTGCAAACTCTCCCAAACTGGCGCCTCCACCTCTTTTCATCACGGGGCCAAAGATGAGCACTCCTGTCAAAAGAACAGGTATAGCAGCTTTTTTCTTTCTTTGATTAAAGTTTTATGCCCAACTGAAAGCTCCGGGTGCCAAATGCTCGTCTACATTTGTCTTACAGTTGCTGCTGAGAAACAGATGTCTCAGGCATTCCGAAGGTGTGTGTGCTGCCTGTGGTGGATATTTATTTAAAAATGAATCTATTGGAATACTGTCTGATATTTGTGTTAATATTAAAGAGGAAAGGCTTTTTCTTTTGTCCTTGTGTGTTTAGGTCGAGTCGCAGTACTAAACGCAAAGCACCGGATACTGTAGAGGACAGCCCCTCAAAGAGGCTCTCACCTCCCAAAAAGAGTCAAAGTGTAAGATGTCAAAAAGTCTTTATTGAAGGTAGTGTGGAAGCTGATGTATGCTGTACATTAATTTGTTTTTTTGTAAATCATAGGCAATGAGACCCAACATGAGATCTTTTCTCCACACCGTGCAGAAGAATCAGATGCTGATGATGACTCCAAACACTCTCGGTCGCACCGCTATGATCAAGTCCTTCATCAAGCACACCACTCCCTTGAAATTTGATCCCAAAGTAAGTTATATATTACTTTTAACGTTGGATTTAAGGGGTCATGGAGTCTACATTTTGTGTTCTCTGAAATCAAAGTGGTTACAAAATCACTGGCTCTATTAGTTTCTTGATAGTGATTGTCCAGATCCAAGATCATTTCTTACTGTAAGAGCTGCCTGTTCGAGTGTCCCTCAATTTACCATTCAACCACAAAATATTGCTTACAGACTGATTTTTATTGGCTGACTTTAATGTTTTGACCAAGGCTCACATTTTTGTGTGTCGTTACCCAACTTTTGTTGTTGTTGTTTTTTTGCTAAAATATGTTCCTCCCTTCCTCAGATGAATAGTGGTGTTGTGGTAAGTGGAACTCTGAAGCACTCCGTTTGTGGGACTTTGTTGGTGTATTGAAAACCACTTTGTGAGACTAAATATCACTTAGCATGCACCCCAGATGAGCCCCTTTTCCTCTGTCACACATGAACCCAAACACAGTTTGTACGGGGCCTCACAGAGTTCTGGGTTTGACAAAGCACGTGCAAAGTTGCTCTGTGCACAGGAAATAATCCTGTGTGTAAATGGTGATTCCATCACTCAGTAACTGAAGGTCCATGTGTGGAAGGGGCTGCTTCTCCGTTCTGATCCTGTGGGCCACTGCTTCACTAACGTGTTTTATTACATTTACACATTAACTCTGAGAAATAGTTTCTTTTAGTGTAACATGGTGAGATCACGGGGTGAGGTCAGGTTTCTGTAATTAAGCTTTTCTGATAATGTTTGCTGCTTCTATGACTCCTCTGTGTGGAGATCCACCTTAGCCATGTCGTCTAACCAATCCGGATTGTCATCCACAGTTGTAAACTTTATAACTTTATAACAAAATATGTTTTTATTAGTGGAAATTTTCTATCATGAATAAATCTGTATTTTGTAAGAGTTGGTTTACAAGTAACTTTCCCTAAAGCCCCTAGTCATGAAACGGTTACAGTTAGATATCTTTTTATCAGGCATATAGCGTATATTTCTATTTGCAGCTTTAACTTTCATCATTATTAACCTCATTGCAACTTAGTTTTAACGGTTAAGCAAGTATTACTTTTTATTTATTTTACATTTTAAAACATTTTTTGTCACCTACGGTGATGTTTTTTCTTCCCTCAGACAAAAGAACTTCACAAACTGGAGGCCCTTAAAAAGAAGCAGGAGCAGGAGGAAGAAAGGATGAAGAAAATGGAGGAGGAGAAGAAAAAGAAGCAAGATGAACTTAAAAAGTTAGTTCCTTTCTTTAAGAGGCAACGCATTTCTTTTTAAATTGCTTTTATTAATTCATTTATAAAAATGGTTTTCCAGGAAGAGAGATGAAAGGATAAGAAGAGTGTTTGAGGCCAAAGTAAAAGAAGAGCAGAGGAAAGAAGAAGAAAAGAAGAAGAAGATTGAGCTGAAGATGGCTCAGATTGATGAGAAAAATGATAAGGTCTGCAGCTGGCCTGGTGCTTCTGAATGAGGTTTTTCACCCAGAGACATCCAGTCTCACCTGTGGCTGTTTTACCTTCATGTAGCGTCTGGCAGAAGAGAGGGCCAAGAAGAGGGTTGCCCTGAAGCGTCAAGAGGAGCTGGAGCAGAAGAAAAAGTTGGAGGAAGAGGCCAAGAAGAAGAAGATGCAGCAGGTAGAGACGATGCTCGTGTTTTATTATTGGTGTTTGCTTTTTTTGTGTCACTGTTTTCTTTTTACAATGCAGAGAGTTCTATTGCTGATGTTAAAAAGATTTCTTGCATGCAGCGTTCCTAGTAAAACACTCAATATATTTCTATCAAGTACAGGACCTTTATCATATCACTTTCTAACTGATAGTGCTGATATGAGAACATGATTCGTTGTTGAGATCAGCCTCATTTGGTGGGTGTCTTTTTAAAACCTTCAGGAGGAGGAGAAACGACAGCAGGAATTAGCGGCAAAGAAGAAGGCCGAGGAGGAGGAACAGCGAGCTCGCAAAGCGCTGGAGCTGAAGAGGGAGCAGGAACAGCGTGAGAGGGAGCTGGAGAGAGAACGACAAGCTGCTATTGAAAGGTCTATTTTGATTTTAAAAGCTAATGTACAGACATTAAAAAGGCCACAGCTCCAGCCACCAGGCAAAGAACCACTGTGGTGTTTATCTAATCTCCAGTCTTTGATCTCAATAAATGCAGGGAGCACACACCCTGGTAGCAGGGGACTAATACACCAAGAGGTCATGGACAACCACATAGATTTGTTCTTTCATGTAGCTGTCAAACAGCTGACTTACCAGATGACTGATAACTCTCATACTGAACCTGCAAATAAAAGAAGTGTCACTAAGAAAGGAAACAAATATGCTCACTGTGTGATTGAGCCATATCACATTTGTGGGGTCTTATGGCAGATTTTGTGGTGGTTTTATTGAAGCAGGCAGCATGGAGAAATTCCTATTTTTCCATACAAACTACAGAAGGGATACAAGTCTCAAAACAAACCCACATGGCAGAGGGAAATGTTATTTATTTACCATAAAGCCTGGTGACTATTTTATTCAGTGGTCATGATTCGTCCATGTCTGTATTTTCATTGTTTTTCTGTTCCTTTTTTGAACAGGGAACGAGTGGAAAAAGAAAAGGCTCTTGCTCTACAACGTGAACTGGAGAGGGCAGCAAGAGAGAAGGAGATGAGGGATCTGGAGGAGAAGAGAAGGGCCCTTGAGGAAAAAAGAAAACTGGTAAGAATTTGTTCCCTTCTTAAAAATGACCATGAGTGCATCAGTTTGAACACTACCGTAGCCAGTGTCGGTATGGATGTGAATAACCAGCGTTATTACAAGGAGGAGGTGTTGATATTGTTATGTTTTCCCATCAGGAAGAACAGAGGCTGGCTGCTAAAGTGAAAGCTATCGAGAGGGAGGAAGCCAAAAAGAGAGAGGCTGCTGCTAAAGAGGCTGCTGATTCACAGGTAACCTGTTTGTTTAGTTTATTATTGGATCAAACCTGTAAGCGCAAATTAAAATGTGACATCAACACTAAAATGTGTCACTTTGTGAGGATAATGGAAATGTGCTGCTTTTCTCTTTTCTTTTTCTAAACTCGACTTTAATGAAGACTTCTGCTGGTCTGAATGTGACTGTGGATATGGAGGTAAGAATTTTCCTCATCTGGACGGTGATCGCGTTAAGACGGTGGTGTGATATAAAGGTTTGTTTGGGTTTGTTTATTTCATTTTTCATCATTTGCTCCAATTCTTTCAGCGCTCAGTGATGAAAACACCTGTGGGAAAAGGTGGTGGCCTGAATGTGACTATGGACATTACGGTATATTTTAATATTCTCAGTGTTTGTTTCAAAATACAAACTGTAAAACCTGTGATATAATGACCTAACGTGATTCCTCCTCATCCTGCAGCAGTCCTCGCCACAGTCCTATGTCATTACTCCAAAGGGTGGCAACAAACCTTTGATCCAGCCCAATATTCTAGACAATTATGGTATGGACCAAAACAGTGATGACTCGACAGATGACGAATCTGCCCCAAGGAAGCCCATTCCGTCCTGGGCACAAGGTACGCAACATATGTTTCGGTTTAGAATAAACTTTTTTTTTAAATAATACATTGACTCATAATTTTCCGTAAAGAAAATTTGTATAATATTTGAAAAGTAGACTTTATACATTTGTATTTGTTTTCTCTCTTGCCTTTAGCAGTCATCTGTGTGCTTAGCTATTTCATGTGTTTTCCTTTTTCCAGGTTCCAATCTGAATCAGATCATTAGGAAGCAGTACTTCAACCCCCCTGATTTAGAGTCTTTCCTTGGGATTATCGAGCCACCAAAACTGGAAGACATTTTTTACAAGAGCAAGCCTCGATACTTCAAACGAACCAGCTCTGCCGTGTGGCACTCACCTCCGGCTGGAGCCAAGTAATGCTTGTACACTGATACAGTACCACTACTGTACACTGATGTATAAAGTTTAATGTCTGACTGTCTGTTTGTAAGGTAAAGTCCTTATAATAAAGTAGTCTCTTTTCTTTCCCCTAAATCTGCTTTTAGTTTTGTAAACTGAATAAATGGATTAATAAATTTCTTGTAATAAAGCATATGAAACGATGAGTAAACACAAGGAGTGTGGACCTTTATATATGGCATGTTTGTGTTTTTTAAAACATTATTTCTCTATCACTCAGCAGTTTATGTCATCTCATCTTCAGATTCACAGCCTAAAAGATTTTTTTAATAAGTGTAACAAAACTACTTTCATATAGAGAGATTCAGTAGTAATGCAAAGATAGTCACATTTTTTTCAAGGTTCTAGATACATAGACATACAGTAAAAGCTGCAATTAGGAAGAAAAAGGCAAATATCGCTGTTGCATGAGGTTTACTGAGCCTACCACATTTTCTCGTTTTGTTTTACCTGTTATTTACTTTTTGTAAATTGAAATGCGTTGCTTTAAAGTGGGTAGGATACTGAATGACGGACCTCGAGTTGCATAACAACGAACTCCCTCCACGTTCCACTCGTGTCACAATAAATTGACTATGATACGCCTTTTATTAATTAGATTAGCTTCAAACATTGAACAAATGCATGCCCCTACATAAGCAATTAAAGGTAAAAGCGTCACGTGTTGTACAACGCTGTAAAAAAACGAAAAGGCTGAGATTTCCTCAATTTTATCTACGTCCTCAAATGCAGCACCAATATCAGTTTGACCTTATTACGTAGATGTACAGTAAGCGTTTGACGGCAACGTCGTACAACAGCCAGTACACCTTTCTGTCTTAGACAGTTTAACGTAAATGTTTTTACTTATTCCGGAAATAGTCTAGTTTTTCTTGGAGGACAGTGTAAAAGCGTCGAAGCAGGTAAGCTAATGTCGCATAGTTAGCTGATAGCTTTTGAGGTGAACCCAATGCAAAAGTTATTAATATTAACGTACGCTGTTGCCTAGCTGTCTCGACATTAATGCTGAGATTTATTATTGAATAGCACGCTCCTAGAACACAGTCGAAAGTCAACACATTACTACTAATATTTCACGTATACTTCTTTCTTTAACTTATCAGTCTTTGGAAGCCAGTTTTAAGTTCAAATTTTAACCCAAAAGTGAAATAATTTCTGGGTTATTTGCTGATGTATTTTTTGTTGAAAGATGCAGGGCGTGTAGGAATCAATAATAATGCAGTCAGGATGATAAGGGCAGCAACACCCGTATCTGCTCCACATCCGGTCTAAGATATGTCAAGGACACAAACGTGTCAACAGAACGACTTAAAGCGAGTAACAAACGTTTCCTGTTTTCAAACATTTTGACGTGAAATCTAGGGATTTAATGGTACTTAAAGAAGCCCATTTTTCTGGTAACTGTTTAGCTGTTCTGGGTGTTTTACAGAGAATACTTATTCCTAATCGAACTGGCATTAGATTATGTGAACCTTTGCTGCAGATTACTATAAAAACTTGTCCCTTCAATATAACTGAATAAAGCCATAGTTTGGCCAAACAGGACTATGATTGTATTTTTTTGTGTGTAATAACTTGTTCATTGGTGTGTTCCGAACAGATATGACTTCACAAATCAGACAAAACTTTCACCAGGACTGTGAGGCTGCACTAAACAGACAAATAAACCTGGAGCTGTATGCATCTTATGTTTACCTCAGTATGGTAAGATCTGCTGCATTGTAGCTGTGCATTCTTACAGTGAAAATTCATGTCTGAATCTAATGGTAATCCTTTTGCTTTTGTAGGCATATTATTTTGACCGGGATGACAAATACCTACCAAATTTTGCCAAGTTCTTCGGAGAACAGTCCAAAGAGGAGCGCGTGCATGCAGAGAAGCTGATGAGTCTGCAGAACAGCCGCGGAGGCAGAATTTTCCTGCAGGACGTCAGGGTGAGCAGATAAATGACAGAGAAATATTTTTGGTGAACACTGGATTGTTTGTTTTATCTGCACAGAGAAAACACTAAGCTTTCATGGTGCAGGTTTTACTGACTTATCAAAGATAAGAAATAGACCAAAACCAAAGTTACTGGTAGGAGTATTATAAATGGTCCTTTAGAATGTTCTGCTTGACTTTATTGAAATTATTGTTGTATTTCCATGAATAATTTGTGTTAGAAACCTGATCGCGACGAGTGGGGCAGCGGGCTGGAGGCTCTGGAGTGTGCCCTGCAGCTGGAGAAAAGCGTAAACCAATCCCTGCTGGATCTGCAGAAAATGGCGACTGATCACAACGATCCTCATGTAAGAAGCAGTCCAGCTGAACACGCCCTTCAGTCTCTGCCATTTTTGGCTGATCCTGTCATGTAATGCAGCACTTTGGCCTTTTCTTCCCTTTAGATGTGTGACTTCATAGAAACCCATTTTCTAGATGAGCAGGTGAAATCCATCAAGCAGCTGGGGGACTGGATCTCAAACCTGCGCCGTATGGGAGCCCCTCAGAACGGCATGGCTGAGTACCTCTTTGACAAACACACCATGGCCGAGGAGGGCAGTTAAACTGAGCCCTGATCGTCTCACTTTCCCCTGCATGCCGGCGGTGTATTCACAGCATACCTAACTATCACTACAGCTTTTTTTTGGTGTTTTTTAGCCTTAGGATTCAGCTTCATATCACCGAATTCTCATTAAAAAGCACTTTAGCTAAGTCTGTGTTCATCCCTTATATTTTACTGATCTTGTCAGGGTATTCAATGAATATTTGATTCCTTCTGAGCATACCTTTTTAGTCGCCTTTATGGTTTCACATTTGCTTACGTGTGAAGAAAAAATGTGAATTTGTTACACAAAAAAATACTTTGCACATATATAGAAATTATACTTTTATTATTTGTAGTGTAGGAACAGTTTAGTTTTACTCACATCTACTCAACAGCCAGAGGCCAAACAGCACATTATTCATGTTTAATCTACACTTTATCATTTCTTGAAAATAAGGTTATTGTTTAGATTTCCTAGATTTAGCATCTACAGCATAACTGGTCCTTGTCCTTTAGTTGATGAACTATTTATATGCAGATGACGCTGTTATAAAATAAGCAGTCTGTTTTTGTTATATCGTTTTGTTTTGGAAAAGGTAAAGTAAAGGTCAAATATTATTATTATTGTGTGAATGTGTCCGATATCGGTTATATTTTTGTGGGGTTTTTTGCATTATCTCTGTTGGTCAGCTTGCCAGTATTTTAAGTTAATTTATAAATTATGAACATTCATCCATTCTGAATTTAAGTCAGATTGTACATCCAATTTGCTTGTATAATGAGACAATAAAGCAATAGTACTCAAATGATTCCCAGTATCAATTTTTAATGAAAATAAAGTTAACAATTGAGTTAGCTAAGACTTCCTGAATTAAAGATCGTATATCGTTTTAATTCATGTTGCCTACTTCAGAAGAAGCTGTGAATTTGAGTTTTTGCGTCACTCTGTGATGGTTACATTTTTGCCTAATATACAATTAATATCATAATATCAGTAAGAGCTCTCTGTTTAAAACATATAATATCCACTTCTTCTGTTACCAGACGGCTGTGAGGCATTTCATGAGAAGACGCAGAGGTAGTCACATGAATGCTGCTGACTCCCACTAGGTGGCGGCTTTGAAACGTTTATGGCTCTATTATGAAATCCATCAGTCCTGAAAACTTTCCCAAAAGTCATCACTTGTGCCATATTTCATAGTACGCAGCCTTTAATGGGGACAAAATCCATAATCAGTCATCATCTAACATGCTGTATTTTCTGACCTCTTCTTCAAGCGTTTATTCTGGGTCCTTAAAAATATAATGCTTCAAGGCCTGACACTCCACTGTCACGGTGCTACTTTAGCTTCTGGTGTTCTGTTTAAGGCTCCCTTCCTCCTGCGGCCTTCTTTTCCACACCATCCACCAGCACACCCAGCAGGTCCCCTTCCGCCAATGAGATTCCTGAATCATTGGGAGAATTTTGCTGGTTGGTTTCTTGCTGCGGCGTTGCTGCAGTGGACACAGTGTTCGTGTTACTGCTCAGTCCACCGTTGGTGCCCCCATTGCTCGCCCTCATGCTTGAGTTGAAGCTCCCGTGGTTACTGAAATTACTTGTTCCGTTGCAGAGACTTCCTGTTGTGCCCGTGCTGTTGGTGCTTGTTGCGTTAATGCTGCTGGAGCTGCTGGTGGGATTACTGGGATTTGGCACCACTGCGTTGGAAGGGGGAGTAAATGAGAACACTCTCTCACCTCCACTTCCTACGGTCCGAGCACTAAGGGGTCCGGGCTGGCTATCAGCCGACGGCAGGGGGTCCAAGGTGAGGCGTGGAGGGGGAGGTCGGCGTGACAGTAGGCCGTGTGCTGGTCTGAGTTTAGATATCGGACAGAGTTCTGGCGGAGGGTCAGGGAAAGAGAAGGTTGGAGCACTCTGCATGTCACCCTCACTGCTGAGCCAGGGAAAAGCAGAAGACGGAGGCGGCGGGAGGTGGTTGGGAGTATCAGGGGGCAGCAACTGGGAGCCCACCATTGGAGGAGCCATAGAGCTACAGCTGCGATCCCACTCATTTTGGGTTCGCCTGAAGGGTCGCGGGCGAGGAACGGAAGGGGGCACGCAGTGGATGGGTGTTTGTGGGCAGCTGTAGAAACCTGGTCTTTCATACAGAGGCATAGTGGAGAAGGCAAAGTCCGGATCTCGGTCCTGGTTGAAAGGCTGGCGGCCTTGGCCTTGAGTTGATGGAGCCTCTGGATGGAGGTAAAGGGGGTATCTGCTGAGCGGAGCTCCAGGGCGCCGGCGTAACAGAGACACACGGGAGGAACGATGAAAGTTAGGGGACTGCACGCCAAGAAGGCGACCAAGCCCTCCCAGAAGCGGGGTGGAATAGTTGGCCTCTTCATTTTCTTTGATCTGTTCCAGATTGGACTGGAACTCCATTTCCTCCTTGGGAACACTGTGAAAGATCAAGAGAAGGGTTTACCACTGCGAAGAGTCAAACATGTCTTCCAGAAAACAGAAAGATAGAAGTTTACCTGATATCCAGCGCTGAGCCCATGAAGGAGGGTTTGCGGTGCTCAGCACTTGCAGTGGTGTAGGGAGGCTGTGGTTCCGACTCATTCCAGTACATGTCCCTCTCAACCAATGGCAGGCAATCATACATCTCATCCACTGACAGCAAAGAGACCTGAACAAAAAAATTTGGAATATTGCTAGTCAAGCAACAAAGTCTCTGTTATATGATTGTTCTTTTAGAGGTCGGTGGCAGCAGTTCGGCTTAGATCCACACCTGCAAATTCCGATCAACTAGCCAGTTTGTTTCAAAGTCGTCATCATCTTCGCCAAAGGGATTGATCAGTTGTTCAGCCACCTAAGAGCATGAAACACGATCTTCAATAAAGCTCAGTATGAACAAATGAGGATAGAAGAATATCTTTTCAGTTTGTGCTCACCTTCAGCCAACCGACGTAGAAGAAAAACTGGAGCAAAGTAAAGACAGGCAAGTAGAAGTCCACATCGTGGCCAGGGTATCCCTGAGCTGGGTCCAAGAACTGACGACCAATCAAACAGGCCAAGAAAAAGCTGTAGACTGCCACCGTTGCCACCTTATCAAACACATTTAACAAGTCTTCAGTTATCTTATTCTTGTCTTCTGGTCTGTCATTTCAGGTTTCATCATATTTTGAGATATCAAATCATGTGCTGCATTTTAGGGAAATCAGAAACAATGGAACCTGAGTGTAGACGAGAGGCAGGCTGATCCAGTCATAACCGTACAGCTTCATGCACTTAGCCCGTAAACTGTTGAGCTCCTGGACAGAGACAAACAAAGGTGTTTCAACCAAATCAGAGAAGTTGTGCAGACAGAATCATGACGCCACTTACAGTGAGGATGCCTGTGAGTGCCACGTCATTGTTGATCCGACCCTCAGTCCTCGCTCTCAGCGCCAGGCTGACAAACCACATGCAGGGCACCCAGAATTTGTTGTGAGGGGAGGGCAGCTCCTCCAGGTGCCGCATCTCTTCTGAGGTCATCAAACCTGATATGAGCAAACAGTGCAGTCATGTGTCTGTTAAGTTAGCAAGGGGTGGCTCCAGTTTAGTCATGAACCCAGTTATTGTGTTATGGCATACACTTAGTTTAACCACTAATGATGGCTCAGTGCGAGCGTGTCATAATGCCTCACTAGCACTAACCCACAGCCTCTTTAATGACGTAAACTGAGGTGAAAACCAAGAGCAGTGGCTTTGGTTTCCATCTCCACACCGTACCTGCCTGCACCAGATGCTCCATGGTTGGAAACCGTTTGTAGACGGCTGTGCTCACAGAGCGGTAGATCAGCACGCCGGACAGGTTAACGTAGCGCATCAGAGTTCTTCTGGTTAACCTGGAGGCCTCATCAGCTCCACGAACATGACCTCCAACTAAAGCCGCCAAGCGGTCAGGCCAGGGTACGTTCTCAAACTGGCCCCACCAACGGGACACCACCAGTGTCACATAGAAGCCTGGGGGCAGAAGTTTAAAGCATAACAAGTGAACCGCAAAGAACAAATAAGTATAGTTTGACTTATCTGGGGAAAAAGCCTGTCTGGACTCACCCAACACAAATGACACAGGGATGAGTTCGGCATAGCGGTCACAGTATATTGACAGCCTCTCAAAGAGCCTCTTCTGCTCATTTTTTAGTACAAATCTACGGAATGAAACACATTTACGTTTATAAAAACACTGAAGTGGTTTAGGCCTGAAATTGTCTTGAATTAGTTTCTTAATTTCTTTTTCATTTCCAAATATCTTTTTTAATGTATCTATATTTTAAACTTTAAACTTATATATATATTTAGTTATCAAGACTGTATAACATCTACCAATATCATACATCCATACTCTCTGTGTTGAAATAACCTTCACCTGTCAAGTTTACTCTTTCAACATTCCTGTTCAGTTAGCATATACATTGCATATCAGCCTTTTAAATAAAACTGTAGAAATAACATGGCTTTCCCTCTTTTTTCTTCAACCTTTCAGCTTTTTCATCATTTTCTGTTCCAGTCATTCAGCAGATCGACATTCTAACTGCTCTTTTGCAGGAACGGATCTTTTTTTAGTGAGAAAAATTCCTTTTTATCCTAATCGTGACCCCTTTAAAAAGGTGTAAAACCCTGTTCTGACCTAAATTTGATCCCGTAACATGTAGAGATGCCAACTTATTCATTTACAATGAAATGAAAAGAGCTTTCGCTGTTATATAATTCTGCTGAAACATTCACAAAAGATTACCGTGACATGTTTTTGTTCCAGTTCTAAATCAGGTGCTGTGTCCCAATCTCAGCCACATCCAGGAGTGGGCTGTTTTTAATACTCTTTTATTTGTTTAGTGATTTTAGTGGAAATGTCATCACCAGGGAAGGTGACTGTGTTTTCAGTTTACCCCTCTCAATGTTAGTAGTTTGCTTTTGTGAATGATTACTACTGAGCTTCCTTTCACTTACCTATAGACAACACTGAGGAAGTAGTAGAGCAGAGTGAAGATGATGAGCTCCCTGTAGAGCAGCTTATAGATGCTGCCCTTCCATCGCAGGAGCAGATGAAAGAAGGTCCCTAGACCTGCATCAGCAACTCTGCGGGAGTACGTTACTGTCATTGCTGCTGCTGCTGCTGCTTGTTGGAAAACGTTCCAGCTGTCTGTGGTCTGACATGAAGGAAACTAAAGTAGTTTTGTTTTCTGAGCTTCATCAACTTCAGTGATCGGTGTGGAACTCATGAGGCCATCCTGCTCACAAAACTACAACATTATAAAAGACAGCAGGTTAGTTTCGGACTTATTCCACATTCCCGTCCCCCGCTGAGATACTGGGTCAAGATTAATTTTTTGTTTTTTTACATTTATCCTCAATGTTTACTAAATACCTTGATTTTATTAATATTCTTGTTTTCATTTACAGATTGTTACAATTAAGGTGAATTCTATAAAGAAAAACCATCAAACCACAGCATTTAAATCACATCAAAGATAAAAGTCTATTCACTTACCTGTAAAGTGAAGTAGCCTGGACTTCATATTCACTGTGGTTCGAGATGCATGGCGGCAGTATCCAAAGAGAGCGATGGAGACAGGAAAGTAGGAAGGAAAAAGAGAGCAAGGGACTTTTACACCTTCGGTCACTTGATGTGTTAATCTGTTCCTGTAACAAAGCTGCATTGTGAGGCCGGGTCCTGTTAATCTGAACAAATCTGAGGACTGCAGGGCTTCCACTCTGTCACAAGTAGGCTGGTTAAAGTGAATGCTTGGGGCCTAATCTAAGAAAGACTAGGGAATACATTTCAGCAATTTGATTCATCCTCTCAAAGTTTAACACACTCTCATGTCAGTTTACCACACCACACAAACACGTTCTGATTTCTGGAATTCAGCAATATTGAACTTATTACGTTTTTCTATTAAAAAATAACAGTGCCTGGCGTTTGAATGCGGAAAACCCCCTCCACTGGAAAAAATGCGTTCAGCTGAATTGTTGGTGGTCAGAAGGTGTTAGAGATTAACCCATCCTGCCTAACCAGCAGACCCAGAGCGGGGCGAAGTGCAGGGAGCTCAATTCTGAAAGCAGAGATTATTAAAGCAGAATTTTTGCTGATTTTGCAGATATTTTGTTGCACTTTCAACAGGAAGATTTGACCATCTAGGTGAGTTCCATGACTTCCATGTTCCATGACTTTTTAAATGTTTAAGTATTCCTATACTCATAGGTGTGTGGGACTCAGGATATCTCAAAGCAAGAAATTCCTTTAGCCTGACAAGCTGGAAAGTAGAGAGCCCGTATTCCTGTGGCTCTGCAGGGAGAACAATGTAACTTTGCAGAGGTCATGTCATGTCCTCAGCAGGAATGTTTAAACTCTCAGAATGCGTTTAGTTTTCTTTTGAACATGTGGTTCTAAGTCAGTCTCCTCTCTACTAGGTATTGAACCTCTACAAATTCTGGGCTAATCCAACCATTGAACAAAGTCATCTCTGGGGTGGAGGGGCACCTTGTGATGCGTCTCTGCAACGCCTGAGAGACACACATGGATGCTTTTGAAGGGATTCACAGAGTCCACATTTCCTCATCTCCACCCTCTTCAGCCCCATCGAACCCGGGGTATGAAGTGGTAAAAGCAGGGAGGTCTGGAATCGCAGTCTACTCGTCCGCCGTCTTCTTTGGGACCCCCGATGTGCCGGCAGTCAGACAAAGGTCGAGCAGAGTTACCGAAGAGGAGCGCTGTGCCGTTGGACAGTAAGTTTAAATCCTGCTGCTTAGCGGCAGAAAGGCTTTGTTGGGTAAAATTCCAGGCAGGAAGGCCTGTTGTTTTGTCATAACAGTTGTTCCTGGCCAGCTGGAGATGGTCTTTTTTATGCAAGTGAGAGGTTATCGTTGTTATTTATTCATACATGTTTTTTATTTGTTTATCTATTTATTTACTTTTTGTTATGAAATAAAACTGGACATCGCAATGTTGAACTACATGACAGGGGGCAGGAATAAAGTATTGTATTCTACTCTATTAATGCAAATTAATTGACCCACTTGGCGAATTGAGAACTTGAAAATCTGGTTGACACATGCCCAGCACAAGTTACTTCATATGCAGACACAATTTTAAGAGATAAGAAAAAGAGTGTGTACATTCTTATAAACATAAAACAAACTCACTTAGTCAGGACCCATCACAAAAACAGCTGTGAAGTTAGAAGAAGACCTGTTTTATTACACTTAAATTATATCTGCTTATATATCATTATTCATTGTTAAACCAACTGAAATACAATCTTTTCATTCTCGTGCATAGCTGGACTGTCACTCTTTGATATCTCCACATGAACCCAGACTAAAGCAGATCATCTGCCCTGAAGAGCCCAGGCTGTTTTTTTTTTTTTCAAGTGTCATTTCATCCCATTCCATAAGCTTTCAGGAGGAGCCAGTCACCTAAACGAGCCCCTGGCCTGTGTCTGTGACTGGTGCTTGGCTCTGGGGAGTGCTGACTCGCAGGTTTGGCTCCGGTGTGCGGGCTGGGGGCTGGGGCTGTTTGAGTCCGGACGGGACGGGTCCTCCGGCGGGCAGCTGGGGGTGGATGCACCGTCACGTGACCTGAGAGGGAGAAGGACAGGAACAGAGGAGACTTATTTTCTTGATTGACCGTAATAAGGAAACACCTTACGATATTCCTGGAAGTTCTTTTTTTTTTTTTTTTTTATCCAAGCCGCTGTCTCAGTCGTGCTACCTCTCTTTGTTTTTTTCTTCTTTTATTTTTTTTTTGTCTACGTCAGCGTCCGCATTCCTCTGCCGTGATTTAAAACGGCTGGGATTAGTTTCACTGAAACTCGCTAACGCTAGCTCAGTTTGAGCACTTTTTCTGTGCTTCATTCTTTTTTTTTTTCAAGGCTTTTCATTTCATTTTTATTGTCACTTTAACGTGAGGCGGTGGACGGAGGAGGGAAGAGAAGAGGAGCTGACAGGACAGGGCAGCGTCGGGGTAAGGGCGGAAACTGGCTCAGAAAGTTGGAGCTAACTGGCTTATTTTGCTAAAACCTCTGCTGCTCCGGACTTTAACTGCTTATTGGCGTTAAAGTAGCAGCGGCTAACACGTTTTGGAAGTTCTAGGGGTTGTTATTGCCCTGCCAAAGGGGTCTCAAACGATGGTCCGGGGTCCCTTGTGGGTCCGTTTGGATTGTCACTGACCGGGAGCAGATGTGACACATGAAGGGGGGGTGGGAAAAGCATCTGTAGACGCTGTCAGGATGTGTGCAGATTCTTTTCAAGACCTAGTGTGGAAAGGCTTCATTTCATTCAGCTGACATGTAACTAAAAGCAGATGGTGATCCTGGCTTTAAAGCTCAGGTCCTGGCGTTGGGACAGAGGCCCCAGAGCTGTTGCACTTCTCTAGATTTATGGAGGCATTTGCATGAGAGTCTGTCAATGTTTGCAACAGTTGTTTACAGTCACAAGCTACAAGTCATAAGACAGAAATAATCTTTGATTGTTGGCATGCAGTGCTTTTTTGTTAGACAGCTATAAACATCCACTGGAGCCTCTGGTTTATGTATTTATATGTTTTTTGTGAATGTGGTGAACCATGTATATGTTTTTTGTGAATGTGGTGAACCACCAGTTTGACCCCAAATAGCACCTTAAATTTCAAATGCATCCCTTCAAACTGACCCAGGATTGTTTCTAAGCGGGCGGAGAGGCAAAGGTGTTGGCATGTGGCACCGTGGTCATAGGGATCTGGTTCAGCTTAAGACTGTTGCGTTCACAAGCCATCAGCTCTGTTGTTTATTGCTTTTGTGTTTGTGTGTTGTTGTTTTTTTTCGGTGCTTCTGTTAAGGTTGGTAGACCTGGATCCAGAGCCGGAGCCCAGAGTGGGGGGAGGGGGCCAGGTTGGGCCCACCTCCGGCAAACCCCATGGCGAGCTGTGCCGACTTCGCAGCTCCTCGCTGGAGATCCGAGAAAAAGAAATAAGAGAAAAAGGATCGGAGATCCTCAGAGAACAGCTGGACGCTGCAAAGAAGGTGCCTGGACCCACTTTATGCTTTCAAACATGGACACAAAAGATGTTGTGAAATTGGGGGTCTGACGATGCAAAAGTGCTTCCTGATTAAATGTGTCTGCCACATGTCTGTCCCTCACATCTCAGGAACTGAAACTAAAGGACAAGGAGTGCGAGCGTCTGTCACAAGTCAGAAATCAGCTGGAGCAAGAGCTGGAGGAGCTGACCGCCAGTCTGTTTGAGGTCAGAAGCGTTTTCCACACGGTGGTCAGTGCGCTGCAAAGGTTCTTGAGCCACAGCAGCACTGAGTGGTCAGAGGGACCAGTGATGGATTATTTATCCACTGACCCGTTGTAAACATTCCTGCACAACAGCCAACCAAACCCTCTGGCACCTCGGGCTCACTGTATTGATCCTTTCCTCAATCTTTTTGACAGGAAGCTCATAAGATGGTGCGAGAAGCCAACGTGAAGCAAGCGGCAGCAGAGAAACAGCTGAAGGAGGCTCAGGGGAAGGTTGGCTGGCTTTTTCTTTTTTTCTGCTTTAAATGAGAAGTGCTTATTCATAATCGGAACCTTTTGTCCTGCATCATAATCCTTTCATTGTAACCATGAATGCTTTTCTTTCTGACAAATCCTCGTTCCGTGTCTCAGATTGACGTGCTACAAGCAGAGGTGATGGCGCTCAAGACGCTGGTCCTGACCTCCACGCCCTCCTCGCCCAACCGCCAGCTGCACCCACAGCTGCAGTCGCCGGGCACCCGAGGCTCCTACAAACAGCTCGGCCACATTCGGAACAAGAGCGCCAGTGGCGCCTTTGCAGCCACGTCCACAAAGCCGGAACCTTTATCTGTCCCCATCCAGGACGTGGCTAAAGAGGACCGAGAGGTAACCGGGATTAAGTTTATCCTCTTCTCTCTGGCCTCTTAAAGTGTGTTCCTCTTTTCCCCCTTCTCTCCTTTCACTCTGCCGCTTTGCACTGAGTGAAGCTCAATTTGCTTCTCGTTTTTCTCTCTTAGTAAACCAGCCTCTCCCTGACTTGTTCTTCCTGTCTGTCTCTGGTGCCTCTCTCTCTCTCTCTCTCAGCCTGCTGTTCCTGCCCTTCTCTCTCTGATTTTCTGCCTCCTGCCTGGCCAGCCTGTCGGTTTGAACTCTGACCCCAATTTGCAGGAGGAGGGCGTGGGCTGTGACACTGGCAGCACACAGGTAACCTCACAGCCTGCAAGTTGGACTTTTACTCTGCTGACTTTTGCTGACAACAGTTGGCATGTTTTGTGCCCAAAAGTCTGTGTTTGTAAGCCAAAGACAGCTTGTTCTTCCCCATAGCACAGATCTTTTTGGAAATACAGCTGTAATCAGTCCAGTGTGAAGAACGTCTTTCTCCAGTGAAAAAAAAAGAAGTGAAAAGTGATATGAAGTCTTACATTAGTTGAACCATTAAAAATACACCTATGCTTTAATATTAACTTTTTAGTAATGATTTTAAAATTGTGCAGGGACAGAATATTTATTCTCATGCTTAGTGGATGCAGCCACCCCTAAAAACCCACCAGCAGAACCCCAGAGACCATCCCTCAATTACAAGGTCTGCAGCCACAGCTTTCTGCATCATTTCAAAGTCACAGTGGTCAAGGGCTTTCCTAATTGGAGCAGAAAAAAACAAAACTAAATTAAACAAATGAGTATTATGTCATGGCAGCTGGGGGTGGAGTTCCCTGCTCTGCTCCACCCCTCCCCTCCTCTGCTGGCAGCTCCTCTGTATGGTCGTGGAGTTTCTTTGCAACCACACAGAAGTAAATGACAGATATACTGTTACTCTGTCATATGTTAGAGTACAGTATTTGGAAAAAAAAAGATTTAGCTGGAAGTTTGATTCTAAACACTCAATTTGTAATCAGTTCTTAAGGTTCTATTTCTCTGGATGTTTTTTTTTAAACTGGTAGGGAAAGATAAAAGTTAAGAGTTTTTAGTGGAACTTACAAGTTTTTATGTTGCGTATTAACAACTGGAAACTTTTAAATGCATAAGTAGTTTTTGAGTCTGTTGCCTTTTCAGACAGTTACAACCTTAAAGCACAGATGGCTTTTCATCTCTCATGTGTCCTGTAGTACCTTTTTTCAGATTCTACCACTAGCAGACTTCATTCATCAGGATTTAAATAGATCGGAGACATTTTTTGAGAAAGATTGTTTTGTGTTTTGTTTTTTCTTATCAGTAAATAGTTTTTCAGTGGCAGGGGTCCTGGGGTCACAGTGTTTTAATAGTGAAAATGTCCAGTCATCATGCTATTAGTTACAGTTGTAGCCCTTACTGACCTACTGGGTGGTCTCTCTCTCTCTCTCTCTCTGCAGATGGACTCGATTCTGTTTGCAGAGTTTCTGATGTGGAAGGAACACCCTAGTCTGGACAGATCTTGTGCTTTTCTAAGCCGCATTTACAGAGAAGACGTCGGGCCCTGCTTGTCCTTCACCAGATCCGAGGTCAGACACCTGCTGCCGGTTGGCCGTGCTGAGGCCTGACGTTAGGGTCATGTTGACATGCTGTCACTGTTCTGCACAGCTGTCCCAGCTGGTCCAGAGTGCAGTGGAGAGGAACTCTCTGACCATCGAACCCGTGGCCATGTCCGCGCTTCCCATGGTCAAGGCTTCAGCCATAGAGTGTGGAGGTCCTAAGTGAGTTCCCACTGCCTACAGTAGCTGCCACTCTGTCCTCTCTTTCACCCCTTAGGGGCCATTTAAACTCTGCACATTCCCTACTTTTTAATGATTTTTTGTTGTACACTAGTGAGTGCTGATCACAGTTGAAACCTTTCCACTGTCTTCACCTGAGTGGTTAAATCAAGGGTCACATTTTCTAATCTCTGACTGACCTACAATCTTGTTTGTTTTTTTTGTGCTGTTTTTTCATTTTTTTCAGTGGTTTTAGAGCTGCAGTAGAGACGTAAGTCCCCCCAGGAATCAGTCACCCATTCAGCTGCGCACTAACTCATGTTGCTCTGGCATGGATTGAGATCAGCCTATGATTTGTGATCAAATTCATACCAAAACTGTAAATGAATTAACACAGCACAGCTTTGCATGTGTCTGGATTTGCTCTCCTGCAACCTAAAACCATTTCCTCCTGCATTTTTCTTCTGAAATGAGCTTTTCCCATGAGTGTGCTGTCCAGTACCTGAAGAAGTCTAACACATGTTCAGTGTCTGTTATCATGTAAGCGTGACTTTGTGGATCTGGTTTTTGTAGCAGTCAGTTCTAACAACTGAGCATCTTTACTTGTAGAAAATGTGCATTAAGCGGCCTTTCACGGCTCTGCAGACATCGCATCAAACTGGGTGACAAGGGGAGCTACTATTACATTTCACCCTCAAGCCGAGCGCGGGTAACTTTTTTTTTTTTGTGGCTAACCCTTTATTGAAGTTATTTTCTCACATTAAAAGTGACCAATCTTTTCTGTTTGGTCTTTTAGATCACAGCAGTGTGCAATTTCTTTACTTATATCCGCTACATCCAGCAGGGCCTGGTGAGACACGATGGTAAGATGCCTTTATGCTCCTCGCTTCACCACCTATTTTCATCAGGCCGCTGATGTGTATTATTTTTGTGTGTGCCTGTGTTCAGCGGAGCAGATGTTTTGGGAAGTGATGCGTCTTCGCAGAGAGATGAACGTGGCCAAGTTAGGTTTCTACTTGACAGAGCAGAGCTAGAGGACCCTGACAGAGGCACAACAGGACAGCACCATCACAGGACTGTAATTACTCTGACACACGTCTGGGGAAGCTGTGGTGCCACGCAAGTCCTAGATCATTAAATCAGTTCTAGCTCATTTTGTGCTAAAGCAGAGATACACCGATAAGGGGAGCAGAAAATGTTAGTGTCACTTTTGGGAATGCACTTAAGACGGAATCAAACCAGCACTGAAGGAAAGGCATGAACAAACATGATTCTAAAGATTGCTCCCTTTAATGTTGCATATATTCTGCTGTTAAGCCACATGCTAGGAGACTGAACCACAGTTTTAAAGTGTCTGTCTTCATTAGTATGGAGAGTATTTGGTTTGAACCGTGTGAACTTCTCCCCGGTGGAGAACACACGATCTATAACGTTCAGGTTTCAGTGAGTGAAAACGGCACAGGGAGTTGAGTTATGGTTTACCTCATACGTTGTAACTATGCAGTCTAGTTTCTCTAAAGCAATAATTTGAGCTGTATGAGGTTTTTACGCATAAGCTTTGCTCGGTTAACAGCCCAAACATCACTCCTGACAATTCATATCTCAGCATGGCCTTAAAATGTAATGATAAAACTTGCACTATATAGTCATAAAATCATAAAGTAATCAACTTTTGAAATAAACACCTTTATTTCACATCTGATGTATTCTCATTAAAACACCTTCAGACTCCAAAAAGAGGAAGCCTAACAATGTAGACAAAGCATAAACTTTATTACATGTGATTTGCTATTGTAAAGATGTAGTTTTGCATGTTTACAGCCAATAAAAGCCATAAATTACTGTGTGGCCATGTTACCCCATAAAGAATTACCTCAGTCTGAATTTGTCATTATCTATCAACAGATTTTACAGAAGTATTTTAATGGTAAAAATGAAGAATTTTATGTTAAAAAGTGCAATAACTGCTTTTTAGGCACATTATGGGATTGAGGCTCCAAACCTCAGTGTAATAAAAAATGATCTGCATGAACAGTCCATTAAACAGAAGGCATTGTACCCTGATTATCACTTTTGTGCTTTGTCATTTATGGTTCTCAGCTGTTCAGAAAGTCAGTGACTCATCTCACTGTCATTCGTGTAAACGCAGCCCAACTGCAGGACCTGCTATCAGAATCAGGTCGTGGCTGGGAACGGCCTGCTCACATTCCCAGTGGCCCAGCAGATTTGTAAGCAGGCGTCAGGTTCAGGAAACAGAGGAAATCCTAAGACCGGCTCAGAAGTGCCTTATGGTCTAAATAGATCTGTTTTTGGAACAAACATTCCAGTAAGATTTTTAGTTTCCGGATTGACGCGGCTTCTGTTTTCACAGCCTCTTTGTACGGATTAAAGTTGACCTGAAGGCAAAAGAAAAAAATACTTCCGGGCACTGGTAAAGTGTGTAGTCAGGGAATCTGTCAGCAGGTCATTAGGCATTTAATGCCCCTACAGTCTGTTTTATATAAAGGGGAACAGTAGGAACATTGCAACAAAAATTAAGACTCTGACTAACTGTTGCCCTGGCAACATTCAGCAGTGATCAGTTCTTCTGCTTTTGGGAAATATCTGCAAAGAGCAAAGGCCACCAGTTTATTTTCAGGGATGAGCAGCGAGCCTTAATTCTGTGAGACTTTTGGATATTACGTTAGTAACGACATAATGTGTTGTCAGCAAAAAGAAGGGCTCCCTCACCTGCGATAGCAGATCATGATCATCACCAGCGCAGCTGCCCCGCCGATCACCACCATCACTGCAGTGGCGATGGAGACGGGCGACAGCGGCCGGCCCTCTGGAGCACAGCAGGACATGGACAGGGTCAGGAGCCACAGACCCAGGGGGGATGTGTCACTACTTTAAACTGACCACAACCTACCTGAGCAAATAAAGGAACCGGCTGTGTTGAAACACTCCAGGTGTTGTGGACAGGGGGAAGTCGTTTCTTCACATTCATTTATATCTACAAACAGATGATTGTGATGTGGATTAATAATCTTAAAACTGGCCGTATCTTAACATTTAACATATGATTCTTGGAGCTCCCATAATAAAAGTCAAAGGGAATCCCGAGCCATGTTGTGCTCTGGTCCCCACCAGCCTCCCGTTGTTCCGGCCTGTACCTTCACATGTGGGCGGTGCTGAGCTCCACTGCTGGCTGCTGGGATCACAGCTGACGGACGCAGAGCCCAGCAGCTTGAAACCAGAGTGGCACTGATACAGAATCCCAGAGGTGCAGAGCAGGGAGTAACCGGATTGAATCCTGGGTATTGGACCACAGCTGGGATCTGAAGGAGAGCAATTTAAAAAGGAGACCCTGATTTCAAACCTGTGCCTTCGTTATCTTTTTTTCCTCCTCACCTGTGTCTGGTTCCTTCCAAGGCCTGAGGTCGAGTTGGGGGATGAGCGGGTGGGAACAGGCCAGCATATCGGCTGGGCTCTCAGTGCGAGAGAACGGGTCAGCAGGGACCTGCGTGATGTGACTGTTGTCACATATGATGCGAGACAGAGAGACGGAGTGCAGCTGTCTCCTCTGAGCGCTGGTGAACACCCCTTCCCTCTGCCACCAAAACCTTGGCGTTCAAATACAGACTCAGGTTTAATTCTCGGTAAAAGCGGCGATAGACTTTCCCACTCTGTCCGGCTCCTACCTGTCCCCGTCTCTCAGCGCTCTGAACTGTCTGGCCAGCAGGCAGGACAGCAGCGGTCCCACTCGACCCCCGGGGAGGGCGGGCTCTGAGATGGCCCCCACCCACACGTCAATGTTGTGTGGAGTCCCGTATAAGAGCTGGAATTTGTGGGCCAGAGTGGAGCTGCCTAAAATGTCAGCTAGTTCCGAGCTGGTGTTGGGAACAGAGAGGTTGCAGAACCTTCGCCACGAGCCGTAGCCTGGGGGAGAGGGTCAGAGGTTTCACGGCGGAAAGACTATTTAGGAGTAAAGCTGATGAGGTGAGAGAGCAGGTTACCTGGCAGGCCGTGGTCCCGACCCCTCTGGAGGTTCAGGGCACCCAGGTCCAGAGGCATCCCTCCCTGGGCCTGGAATAGCCTCTCCGTCAGCTCCTCCACCATCATCTGACCTGGAGTCTGCAGCTTGGCAGGAGACAGCAGCAGGCCGCGCAGCACCGGGTCAATGCCTCCTGAAAGACGGGAGGCACTGCGGTACAGACACAGAAAAGCTCTCGTCTGGGTGAGGAAAAGCGGCACCGTCCTGCTTTACCTTCCCGCACGACCCTCCACGAGGCGAACAGCGAATGGTGCAGAGCCAGCGGGGGGTACTGGTGGCTGAGGGAGTACCCGGGCCCCAGGCGGCTGACCACTGGCTGCACCGTGACGTGAGCGAAGCGGAAAGCGGCTGTCGCAAACACGTTGGCGATGCTGGGGTCGACTTGGGGATCGTAGCCCTGGTAGGGAGGCATCTGACCAGACATGGCGCTCTCACCGAGGACCCGCGGCAGGTAGTGCTCCCAGGTGAGGATCTTGAGTGGTGAGGGAGGAGGGATGGTCAGAGGGAAGACGGTGCTCAGGGTCAGAGGTGAGAAAGCCTGGGCTGTACCTGGTGAATGGCTCCTATGAGCTTGCGGGCCTCCTGATAGAGCGTGTCGGGGCTCCAGTGAGGGTTGAGGAGGTACAGCTCTTTGACCAGGCGGTTGTGCTCTCTCAGAAAGAGTGTGTGCAGCGCGATCAGTCCCAGATGTTCGTTGGCTCTGGAATCACCTGTGATGGGAACAGCAGCTGCTTTAGTGCGTGCAACGAGAGCTCGGTTCCGTGCATTCAGCCGCTCACCAGCGTGAAAGCAGGAGGTGGTGTTCTCCCGGCGTGCAGCCCCGCCCGGGGCGGCTGAGCGGGTGGAGTTACGCGGGCCGCAGGGGTCCAGGTGCGCCTGCACGCGGGGGAGGAACGGCATGTGCGCCAGCTGGCTGTCAGAGTGCTGCGAGTTGACCGCCATGGCGCCCACAGGAGAGGAGAGGTTCCTGAGAGCAGAGGCCAGGCCCTCGGAGCTCCCGTAAACCATGCTGGCGTCCACAAAGGAGGTGATGGCGTTCAGCTGCTCCCGGTGGCGTCCAGGCCGAACCCTGGAGCCGCAGCTGGGAGCAGAGCGGAAGAAGGGCATGCAACTCTGCAGGCCGTTACGGGGGTCAGACGGGGGGATCTAGGAGGAACTTTTAAGTGTTAACTTTTTCTGCTACTGCTTGAGAAGTGACAAATGCTGTCATTTAAACTCCCACCTATCACTAAAATCCTTTCCTCTGCTTGGTTTTGAATGAATTTATTTCTGAGGAAACGTCCAGAGAATTCTGACTAACTTTAGTGCACAGCCTGCTTCATCCTCAAGTTAAAGAATGAAATGAAACGGCTCCCACACCTGGATAGGGAAGCAGGGCGTGTCCCTGATGCAGGTGTGGCTGCAGTCAGCCCCGGTCTTAAAGGCGGCTGTGCTCGGGCTCTGGGGGGTCAGCACCATGTCGTGGTCTATCCACTGACCCCAGTCCACCAGCAGGTGGGACAGCGTGGAGTCCACAGAGATGTTGTCATTGTGAGTGAACAGCACTTCCTGTGTCACCAGCCTCACCTGGCAAACAGACGAATCAAACAGTGTGGGGGTGGCTGGGGTTAACGGAGACTGAAAGGATACGGGGTGGGGGTGGGGGGGACCAGGGGCTGCTGCGGGGGTCTTACCGGGGGCAGGCTGACATTGTGGTAGGTGTGGTTGGGCCCCCATCCTCTGGGCATCCCCCACACATCCTCGTATTCTGGAGCCAACCAGCGGGAATACGGGATGTTCGCAGACCCCCATCTTGGATGTTGTCTGAAAATGAAAAAAAAAACACAGGAGGAAAAAGTCAATGAGGAACCCTGACAGAATAACACCAGTGTCTTGTTACAGATGCTTGACCTGTTGTTGCAGTCTCCTGTGATGGACCTGTAGCGCTGGGACACACAGTCTGTGTGACAGCTGAGAGTGTGCAGCTCAGCGGAGCAGCCCGTCATCTGCAGCAGGTTCCCCACGTCCTCATCACTCAGCAGCTCTGTGTGCACGGACAGAAAATCCCAGTGATGCAAAGAAATCCCCACCTCTGATGGATCATTTTTAGTACTCTGAAGTCAGAACATCTTTTGTAATAGGCACTAGAAGTTTGGTTATACATTCATCACTGAGCAGCTGAAAGTTGACATCAAAACAGATCTGAGCATTCCAAACTTTTTAAAAGCTGTTCCAAGTGCAAAATGCTCCACTGAAACAAATATGACCCCCAGCTGCAGACACACCTACGTAAATCGTGTCATGCGGCAGGTCCGTACCGTAAGGATTGGGCTGCACCATAGTGTTGGTGTAGACCATCTCCCTGATCAGCTCCACCGTGTTATCCAACAGTTCAGCTGCCCGGATCTGAGTCCTGGTTTTGGCTTCAATCTGTTTGAACTGGGCCAGAAGGTCACTGGGTCTCAGTGCACCTTCAGAGAGAGACTTCTTCCCCCTGGAAATGTTGATTCATGTTTAGTGCCATTTGCAGAGGATTGCTTATTGGTTTACACTATGATGACTCTGTTGTAGATATTTTTCAGACCATAATAAAAAATGATGAAGACTTTTTACCTTTCACTTGTGTGAGCATAAGCAGCGTCAGTCAGCTCAATCGCCCGCTGAAGAGCCTCGTCAACATATGCTGACCCCAGATAAAGAGGTCCTGAGAATGTGGACACAGTTAGAGTGGCTCTCGAGCATCTGTTGCCTCAAATAACAATCGAAGAGGAAACCTACCTGAAGTGTTGTCAAACACTCTGTTCAGGGAAGCGTGTTCGGGGAAGGAGAGCAGGAAAAGAGCGAGTCCAATCAGGGACGCAGACACCTGAGGTGGGACATAGCAGTCAATGTTGAAAGTGCAAAACAGTCTGATCATTTGAACAAAGGAGAAAAATCAACAACTCACAAGTACCGTGTCCATCTAGATCCTGTAAACTGTTCAGTCTGTGCAAACAGAAACAAACCCCACTCGCAGTACCTTACAGCTGTGCTCACTTTGGCGCATCTTGAGAGGGAGAGGATCGGGGATGCTATGTATACAGAGGCGGCGGGGCCAGCAGGTATGTGCAGAATCCCCTTATCTGTACTTCTGGTGACAGGAAGGCAACATCAAACACTGGACTCACTGCCTCAACCTAATAACATTTCAAATCCAATTTACTTCTGTCCTCTTGCCAATGATGAAAACCCTCTGTCAAATCAACATTTCAAATTATTTCTCTGACTTTACTCATCCAGAACAGATGTAGATCAGTACACAATACACAAAGAGGCAGCATACGATGCACGCGATACAAGTTTAAAAAGACAGCCTAATAGTTCATCATCTCCAAGTGGGTAAAACAAAACAAGCGTGTCTGTGTCTTCCACACAGTGACACAGAAAGATGTGGGATTTGGAAAACATGATCTCTGTATGAGGGAAAAACAAAAACATTAAGTAAAGCTGAGTTAACTTGAATCAGGGTGACATGAATCATAAAGGGTGGCTGTGTCCAGTCTGAGGCTTTAAAGGTTAAATGTGAAACACTAGGACTTTCCTGGGGCCTCTAGTGTCTCTTTGATGCTCCAGGTGTGTGATAGCATCAAATGAGTCATCAGTCCCATTTCATTACGCTGTAATTAATCTTATCTCGGCTGACCCACATTACCCATCTTCTACTGCATGCACTGGAAGGGGAGAAGAGAATAAAAGACAGAATAAAGGCTCCATTTTGGACTCTTAAGTATTCGGTTTTTAAATTCCAAACGTAAAACATTTTTCATGATACCAAGAACGCACCTTTGAACTGAACAGCTCTGAAGTAAAGAAAGGTAAATAATTAACATGTATGAATATTCTGAGAGCAGATTCAGCACCAGTCAATGCCTGAATTTGTTGTTTGGAATAAAGTAAACCAGAATTGTGTCTAAATTCAAAAGGCTCCATTCATACCCATGCTCCACTTTTAATGCACATTTTGTGAAAGTCAGCTTGATGAGCAGAAACACACTGCAGATATTACGTTTATAGAAAAATGCAACAGCATAAGTGAGGTATTTATGGCTCCAAAACTGTAAAGCTGATCGTCCTCACATTCACCACAAGCTTTTCAACCTAAATACAAAAATATAACGATACAGGGTTTTTCACAGACAGCTTTTATTAACATAATATTACCAGGTTAGAACGATAAGACTGCATTTAATTTTTTTCAACAATTATTCGTGTCAAAACAGAAACATCTGATTTGAACTACAAAGATACAGGACATGATATATTTAATAGCCTCTTTATGCAAACATGTCAGTCTGAAATATGAAGTCAGTGGATTGAGGATCATTTAAACACGGTTCTTCTTTTATTATAGGTACATTCATCTTACATGGTCAGGTCTGATGAATATCACTGTATAAATGAACTTACAGCCTGGACGTCAGTTAGTGGGAAGACTTGCAGTGAGTGTTATTTGAATGATTCCTGCTGTGAGCAGGAGTTAGGCGTGCTGAGACCAGAGGAAGCGATCACACCGCTCCAACATCGTCTGTATTATCGCCCTGAAACAGAAAACAAAACCTCTGTCATTCCACAGGCTCTTTGTGACAAAAGCTAATCTTATCTGATGTGTCATTTTAGCCATCTTGGTATTAAAAAGCCAAATTTTACGACAAAAATGTTAATTGGACGCACCTAATTTGTAACACAGGGACCAGATGTTCATTGTGTTATACATCCCATGTTATCTGAGTTAGTTCAAACAAACTGAATTTCAGAGAATTGGTCAGGCGCTGCATTAAACCTTGATTTTTAATTTTGCCTGGGCAATGTTGATTGTTTTCTCCATATTTGAACTGCGGGCCAGTCTGATTATGTCTCTGTGATCTGATCAACCCACCTCTGTCTGGTCTCAGCCACTCTCAGGAGCTCACACACCAGTTTGGATTGGGCTGAAAGAACCAGCTGCACGCCACATTCCTCCAGCACTGCCAGGGCCCGGTCAGGCCCGGCTGTCCGGGCCAGCAGGAGGGTCAGACTCTCTAGGCTGATCTTTCCTTCGCTGTCCGCTGAGCTATTGGACCAGTTGCTCCCATTCACATCTGTGAGCTGCTGCGAGTCGGCCCCGCTGATTTGCTGCTGGGACAGCTGGATAAGGAGCTTCCACTCATCCAAGCTCTGTGGCTCAACACCTGGAGCACAGCAGCACAGTATGAGCACAGTCATTGCGGTGAATAAGGTTTAGGAAGGATTAAGGAAGCCTTGATATGAGACAACATGCAGAATTGATCTGTTCATTAAAAAAGAAAAAGGAAACAACGATATTGTGATGTACCAATTTAAATGGGTGAAAATATTTGAGCTGTCATCACAACAAACAAACAAAAGGCTGAATGCGTTTGCCTGAACCCGATGAGACAAATACACTTCATGTGGATTTAAACTTGCAAAAATCAAGTTGACAATGGCTCCAGTATCAGTTCCTTTATTTGCCTCCAAAATTCAACGGTTCAGCTCATTTTTAGGTCACAGCTGCAACTTGGTAACATAAATTTAGAATGATTTAGTTTTGACCACAAAAAAGACGACTTCCAGTTTTTTAAGAGAAAAAGGTGGAAAGACTTCTCATAATTTCAGCTTCAGTTTTTAAAAGAAAAAAAGCAAACCTAAATTGCATTAAAAGACAATTCTGAGGGGATTCGATCTTTTAACTATTTGAAATTAGGTATAAAGTGCAATCATGATTAGCATTTACATGCTGACTCTAAAGTCAATGCCTGTTAGAGCAAAGTGCTATGTCTCCCTCCTGAGAACACTTGGGTTTCAGACTAAATGTGTTGTCTGCCTCCTTTGTTTTCTAACTTTACCTATTATGACTCCAGCTTTTTGTATCAGAGTAAAAACACAGTATTTATTTTATTTTTAATACGCGTGTGCATTTAAATAGCTTTCAAACTGTTATGGGGAGCGCTTTTACCATCGGGCTCCTCCAGCAGGGTGATGTCATCCAGCTGACAGATGGAGGAGAACGCCTCTGAGCGACGCTGCAGCTCTCTGCAGAGGCAGAGGTAGCCCATCCAGTATCTGCATGACACAGACAAAGCTCAGGTCATTCTACAGCACATGACTGTAAAACTCACCAAATATTAAGAGCACAACATGACTGATGACCAGAGTAAGACAAACAGAATTACCCGTGAGTGCGACAGGTCTCGGCCATCTTCTGCTTTGAGGGAAAATCTGCAGGCAGTCGAATCAGCAGAGACAGGAGACGTCCATACCCCCAGCTGAAGCAGTGGGAATGCCACCTGGAGCAGGAAATGCATATGATATTTATCATCGTGCTCCACTTTCATCTATGGGTTAAAAGAATCAGCTCCTTCCGCTCACTTCCAACTGTGACAAGATTAGTCTCTCTTTGAGCTACCATAGCTTTGGCACACCAAATCCCAATCGTGTTGTGGTTACCTGGGCTGTCCCTCGGGTGTCATGGTGTCACAACGCTGAGGAGCATCATGAGTAAGTGCCAGCTCCAGCCACTCCTGCCTCAGAGATTCAGGGTCAAGAAGCGACTGTAAAAATGACAACCTAACACAAAAAAGAGACATTTTTAATCATGGGGAGTTTTGTTGCTTTATGTTGTCGACATGAAACCAAAGGTGTACCTGTGCTCTTCAGCTCTTGACTGCACCAGATTATCCAGGTATGCCAGGAAGTGGCTCCTCTGAGCCATTGTCATTACGTCTGCTGGAGTTATTGTGGGATAGAACTGGGAAAAGGAGCGGACAGCTGCCTCTCCGTGCTTGTCATACAGCCTGAATAACAGAGCAGAAAACACTTACTCCCAGAACCACTGAATTTCATGTGTTGCATCAGTGAAAGGCTGCTGAAAATTCAGGCTCCGAGATTAAAAATAACACTGATATGCAGCCCCGAGTTCTGAGGTCAGCAATGTTCAGAGAGCATGTTCAGAGAGGGAGTAATGACAAAACAGCTCCTCCAAAGTACCTCTCTGAAGTGATCACATTTTTGATTAAGTCATATGTTGACAACATCCAAAAGAAGAGCAGGTGTTCACCTGTGCAAGTGAGCGAGGAGAAGAGGTGCCCCCCTGGGCTGCAGCTCTCTGAGGCTGCGCAGGGATTTCAGTAAATCCCCCCGCTGGATAACCTCCACCACCTTACTGGACTGAGTGTATTCTGGAGACAACAAAAGGCATTCGTTTCAATAATCTAGGTCAAATCTATCATTATCGCTAATATTTTCCCTATTTTTCAAATTCAAACATGTTATTTTATTGATTGTCTGTAGATGATGCTATATTACTATTCCGCCTATATTTCCTTTCTTTTTTTCTAGTGAGTGATACGACTGAAAGGCATGTCCTGACCTATCATGGCCTCAATGAAGGAGCTCCTTATCTCGCGCTGCTCCTGGTAACACAGCAGGCACATTCTTCTCACACGCTCTTGATCCAGGAGAAAGAAATAACGACGCAAGAAGGTTGTGCATCCCGGAGCCTTGTTCTGCTTTCTAAAACAGCTCAGTTCAGTGTAGAGAGTGGCCAGCTCTGTGAGATTAATGAGGAGATCTGAAGGTACAGGTTTAGGGGACGCCACTCTGATAGACTCCAGTTGAACATTTTCAGCCAAGCTTGTTTTCTGTTGGTCGTCACACAGGAGCTCCTCTTCTTCAGAGGGATCTGGTGAGTCTTTCTTCTCCTCTTTCACAACCTCAGCAGAGTTTCCTTTTCCATCAAAACTGGGGTTTAAATTATCCTTGTCCCAGCTTTCCTCTCCTGAACAATCCAGGTTTGAAGCACTTGCTGTTGCTGGCCTGAAATCAGCAGGGCCGAGTATTCGCTCCAGGACCGGCAGCCACTCCAGCAGAGCTTCTCCCAGGCAGACCGGATCCAATAACACCAAAGGATCTTGTATCTGTGACCTGATGTTGGGGGAAAAAAAAAAAAGCTTTTAAAATAAAGTCAATGCATGCGACCACTGAAAACTGGGAAAAGAAAAAAAAAACTGAATAGAATCTGGTAAAACTCACATAGCTCGCTCAGTTGCTGCCTGAAGTTCTTGCATGTCAGCTTCTGTGTTCGATGATTCATCATAAAATCTGTAAAAAAGAAATACTAGCAGTTTTTTTTTTGTTTTGTTTTTTTAAATCAGGCTTGCTTTAAGTGAGATATTCACCAAAAAAGGACAATTCAGAGAATCCCTCGCTTAATTTGTAACAGCTGTAAAGCATCTATGCACTCACTCATTCTCCATCTCCTCTGCGTAGGGACTGGTGCCGGCTAACGTCTCTGCCAGCCCGCTGTCTCTGAATTCAGGTCGTTGCCAGAGCTCAGAGTTCATCTGGAGGGTGTTGATCTTTTCTGTTGTCTTCTTGACAAAACTAGAAACACTGATAGTAAAAAAGCAGAAAAACAACCATCAACCAACGACTTCTAGCTAAATGGATTTCACAGTGTTGCAGCGTAGCAACAGTGAGATGAGTGATGCTCAGAAACAAAACACAGATGTGCATGTGTCAGTAAAACTAAGACGTGGGTCTTCAATGGAAAGGGGAAGTAAGCTCTCAGGAAGGACATCTGCGCTTGGGTTTCGATTCTCATTCTTTAAATTTAACTCTAGGCAACATGTCTCTATGGAGACAACTGCTGTGAAAACTGCTTTTACTGTTAGCATGTCACCATGTGCATGCACGTTTTTCCTTGCGTGGTTCTTCACCTGTCTTTGACGGCCTGCAGTGCGATGCGGGGAGGTTTGGGACGGAATGAAAGCGGGAGGTGGAACTGCAGGCCTTGCTCAGAGCGATCGGCCTCTGTGCGCTCGCTGCTCTGTGGATCTGAGTACAGATGGAGGCAAGAATGGGAGGAAAAACACAGGTGGATGGAATGCTGAAGGGGAGTGATGAGAGGCAGTGGACGCAATGCAAGCGGAGGGAACAGATGTAACAGACAACACTGTAGAGGAAATGTAAATCAAATTCTGCGCAAAATGACGAACAGAACCAAAATAGTGACGTGTGTGACACCATGAAACAGATGAAAAAGTTGAAATTAGTCTTTCGGCAAGGTGAAGCAAGCCCATCACCACGGTGATGGTTCAGCAGCAGCAAAGCAGCATTTGTAATTAAATCTTTTTTATAACACAATTAGAAACAAATCATACCGACATTAGAAACAGGTAAACATGATCCATTTGAGAGACCAAGAAGTCAAAGAGTCAAATTATTGTCAGTCCTTTTAACAATGAATATTAAACCTGTCAAAGTTATAACCAAATCCAATAATTTCATTTTGTTTAATTTAAGTGAAACTGAAAATAATTTTATTCTTTTTTAATATCAAAGTCAGAAGAGGCAGAAAAGAAGCGTGGTCCTGCTAAAAAAACAAACGAATCACATAAAGAAAGAGAACAAAAAACAGAGTTAAAGGTAAATAAATGAAACCAGACAGTGTTAAATGGCAACTAAAGTAATTGTGATTAATGTCTTTTGTATGAGAGCAGCTGGAAACACAGTGATAATTCTGTACACCAGGATGCCTCTTCCACATGAACATGTAGTCAAGTAATTTATGAACAACTCCCAAGTTTTTCACCAAATGCAGCATCTGCGCATCTTACGCACTCCCATTGAGTGTGTAAACCTCAATGGGACTTGTTTAAACATCTGTTTTGCAGCTTATAAAGTGAAATTATACAAATACTGTCAATAACATCCTGGATACCGCCTCTTACCATGGTCCACTTGATCTTCCTCCTGCACAAAACTGAACTCTTTTAGCCGCTCCTCCTCGGACATGGACTGATTGATGAGGGAGCTCGTCTCCTCGTCGGATTGGCTCCCTCTACGGCTGATCACACGATAGATACCACAGTCCAGGACATTGAAGCTCTCCTAGTGAATGTAGTTATCAAACGTCCCAGTTATTAACTCACATTAATAAAAATATCATCAATGAATGTGTCTTTTCACAATAGAAAAACTGTACAGGTTAACATCAACAAACTAAGGTGGAGGCTTAACAAAAACACATGTTCAGGTCAAGTGGAATGTCTAGATTAAGAGAAAATTCATGTATCGCATGTCATTAGACAGACGTACTACAGTAGTTATGCATCTACTTAAAAAACCTCAATATAATTCATACTTAAACTGTGAGTTTTAAGACCAGGTTCACCAGATTCAGAAATGAAGATGTCGCTGGATAGATAATAAAGATGTAATGTTGGCTAAAAGCAGATAGGATATTTGTTACTAATCACCTTAGCAACACCAAGGTTTTAATTTGTCAACATTTGTCCTCTCTGTCAAACCTTTTATGCTTAAAAACCTGAATTGTACATGTGAGGAGATGCTGCTTCTGCGGCTGCTGGAAGCAGAGTCCAGTGGCTCCAGCTTTGCAACGACTTCCTCCAGCTGACCGATCAGCTCCGGGTGTGTGCTGTGACTGAGCTGACACTTCACATGTTCCAGGCGGTCAATGGGAATGGACTTCCTGGCCTGATTTGAATATTGAGGTAAGAATTATGAATAGAAAATATCTTATTCAAAGAAAAACTGATGAACTTTCATATATAACAAATGAATTGCTTGTTGCGACACTTTAGACTATAAAGCAAAAGGGGGGTTATTTTCTATAACGTCACATTACTGTGTGTATTAAACACTAAAATCCTGAATCACAAAGGTGAGGCCATCGTACCCTGCTGGTGGTGACTGCGTGTTGGAACATACAGCAGACGGCAGCAGCTACAGTCCAGGATTCCCTGCGCAGCAGACGTTCAACACAGCGCTCTGCAGACAACAAGGACAGGTGGGACAGACGCCCGCTGCCATGCAGACAGAAGAGCTCACTGCGGTAGACTGCCACATCTGCCAAATCTGGAAAACAAACGGAGAAAAAAAAAAGAAACTTTAAAAATATTTCAATCCATGATGTATACACAAGACAATGAAACCCCTGTGAGCTACATCTATTAGAATTGAAATGTTTATTAAGTTATTACTGGAATCGGAACTGGAATTTTGGGAGAAAGCAGCACAAACACCTTTCATTTCAGTCCACAGCAGTATTTGACCATTCTGAGGCGTGAAGATATAAATGGCTGAATCGGTCCAGGTCAACAAGTTTTGGTCTCTAAATAGATAAGAGAGGTCTTTAGTTAGTCAGGTGATGGGTTCAGGGGCAGAGAACGTCATCTTGAAAACACAAACAAACAAAAGGCAGATCAGATTACCCAAAATAGAGCAGTTTAGGGAAGGCGAGCGACTGTGGACTCCTCTGCACTGGACTGTAATTTGGCTCATTTCTGCAGAGAGAGGTCAAAAGGAAATAAAATAAGATTATCTGATTTTTAACAGAGATTCATAGGTGAGAGCCCAACATACCTGTAAGTGATGAGAGGTAATGGGGGACATGCCAGTAGCTGTTTGAATTGATGGGTGCTCAGAACCTCGCCATTAAAACTAGCCTCCCATATTCGTGACCCCGGCCGGGCACAGTACAGCAGCGGGGGCTGACCTACTAATAGTCCCCTGTTCTGAGGGAAAAAACAGGCTCCATACTCCCCGTCACGTTCCTTATTTCCAACACGCCAGAACTTTTCCCTGAAGGTAGACATAAAAAATACTGAACCACTGAGATTTGCTTAAGGCAGAACTACCCTTTACCAGTGACAGGACAAAGAAAATAAATGAATACATGTTACTTTCAATAGCTTGATTTTCTCTACAGTTTAACAAAAAAAAAAAATATTAATATTTTAAACATGAAATGGCAGAAGCTTTGGATTAATAGCAAATGTTAACATATAAACGATATGGATCTAAAAAAAATCCTAAATAGCAAAAATAAAGAACTAAACCTAAATTGTTGATCTAGTGATGTGAATCATCACTGTGCCGACTGTAATAGGAAGGTTTCAGATCTTCTGAAAAAAGGCCATTCGTGGGAATACATTGTTTTCAATATTGAACTTTGCCACAGTGATTCAAATGATCTGGACTAAAATAATACACAGCCATTCCAAACACACAAATTATGTCCTTTAATAAGAAATGCATTTTAACAAATATTTTTGAAAAATACCCTTGTTTACCCCCCAGAGATGAGATCAGGCACTCACCTCTCTGTGTCGCAGAGGTAGCAGCGACTCAGGGAGGACACCAGCAGGCGGCCATCTTGATACCCCAGCTGAACCACTCGAGAGTCCACAGTGGTTACAGTCTGGACAGGGAAGATGACGAATGCAGACCCCTAAATACAAGAAACTAAAATCGAATAATTCCGCATGGCATCCATTTTAGGTATGAATTTGAAAAAATCACAACAGAACTGTCGCACAAACAACCAGAGGCAACCCAGGGAAAGATTCATCCGCTCAAGTAAAACCAGTCAGTTTCTACCTTGCCTAATTTACTTGAACCCGCCCGCAGAAACGACACTTTGCCTCCAGAGTCCCCGACAAAGACTCTGAGCGCGCTGGTATCCCAGCAGAGCGCCGTGACGTTGTGACCTCTGTGCTCCCAGGACACGCTGACTCTCTCTGGACGGCCGCGGCGCTCCAGCTGCAGCTCCCACACCACCACCAGACCCTGACTGCAGACCACCAGTAACAGCACAGGCAGTCCAGTTAAGCACAGAAATCAATCCACACACAACCTCAAAAAATTCCTTTACAGCATGGACAAATTCACCTTGTTGCGACTGCAACGAAATCTTCATCGTGAGGGCAGCAGGCCACCTGAGTGATGGATCCCTCCTGAGAACACAGGACCCACGTCGCAAGAGGAGTTCAAAACAACTATTTTCAACTGGGCCAGCTGCCTGGAGGCTCTCAGTCCCACCTTGTGAGTGAGGATCAGCCTCTGTTTCCAGCCCTCCCTCTGGATCAGATGTAGACCTCCGGCTGATGTTCCCAATGTGAGCCACTTCCTTGACACCGCCACACAGGTACACTGGTTTAAAAAAAATAACATTAAAAACAGAAAACAAACAATCTTTAGCTAAATATTTATGTTATGGATGGTCTATCACTTTCTGCTGAGCCTACCTTCAGCCTGCCCGAGTCCAAACGTAGAGCAGAGAGAAGTGGATCCAGGCAGTCAAACTCTGCCAGTACGTGGCTGTGGTTCTCTGGCACAACTGGTATCAGAGGCATCTTCTCTGTTGATCCATTAAAGACGAGCCACAGAAGCAGAAATGTATGAAGGTGTAAATGTTATGGATCTCACGAGTGTGTTTTTCTTGAATACCATGGCCTTCAGCTATGTCACATGACTTTCAGCAGTGCACCTACTCTGTCAAATTGGCTGGGAGTGACTCCACTTTAGTCTGCAGCCGGGAAAAAATGTTTCCTCCCATCTTGTGTAAAACATTAAAGATCCAATATGAATTTTCATTTCAATTTGCTAGAATTGCCTGTTTTTTCAAATCAGTAGCACCATGAGAATGATACTGAATTTAGCAACTGCATGAAGAGAAAACCTCATAAATAAAATCCACAGTTTTTCCATTCTCAGCACACTGAATATTCTGCTCCGAGTTCAATTTAGCCTTTAAATTAAGTAAGAAAAACCCATTTCTACTTTAACAAAACTTGTTTTTTTATAACTAATTCTCTTTAAGTTGTCCTATCGAAAAGATTTGGCTTTGATACTCTTGTTTTTGTTGTACATCAGTCCATGAGGAAGCAGAAGTCAGACTGAAGCTGGAAGTGGTCAGCGCTGGCATACAGCCTACTGCAGGCAGAGACAGTAAACTTTCACCTCCAACTAAAAGCACTCTCCAGTCTGTGCATTACAGTGCAGACTAACCATAGTTTAACTGATCTGTAAAAAAAACAAAAAACAGATACCAATATAAAACTGGGGCTAAAAATCCTGCAGCTCAAGACAATACCTAACCTCTCCAGGGCTGAACCCAGAGAAGCTTGGTTTTGAATGTTTATCTGCACCCAGATAAACTAATTAAATATCAATGACATTATATTTCATCTGACTTGCTCAGTAAAACTGAGGCATCCAGACAGCAGACTGACATGAGTTCTTCGACTGTGTTTGTATTAAAGTAAGCACTGCAAAGGAGGGCAGCAAATAATTAATTAATAAATTAATTGCCACCTATTGAAATCTCTTTGATCCCAAATGCATGTTGTTTAAGTGGACATAAAAACATTTGTATTGTTTTTGGAAAATACCATGATCAGTTTAACCATATATATTTATGCCAAAAAACAACCAATACATACAGAAAATTACAGAGTGAAGCTGATAGTTTTAATTCCCAAAGGGACAAAAACAGCCTTTTACTACTGTTAACCATAACCAACATCGTAAAGAAATATCACGTTTGAGGTTAAACCACGTATTTGTAAAGTAACTGCAACTTAATACACGTACAAACGATGTTTTTCTGGACTTTAAACTTTAAGGACAGCGTGAGTGATCATTTGCCCGGTTATCTTAAAGCATTAGCAGATATTGATCCAAAAAATAATGCAGATGTAAGCTAGAAAAACTCAGAACGTTCCGCTCGACATTAATAACACATGTCAACTAATAATAAAACAAAACAACTTGGGGGTTCGCATTCCAGGCGGACTAGAGTAAAACGTGTTTGGGGCAGTATTTTCCAGCAGAGTAATGTTTGTGTGGAGGCTTTCTGCACAGCCTGCTGTCACCTAACCGGGGAGGGGGCGAGCCGTTCATGGCAGCCCGCATCACGAGACCCGTCAGTTAAGCCCGCTCCTAACGGTAAAAAATACCAAGCGGTGCAGGTTATTTAATCTAGAACATTCTCACGTTTACAAAAAAATGTCATTTATGAGGAGAAATCTCCGCACCGCCTTCGGCTCAGACTGCTCCGGTAAGTGGTTAGCAAACGTGCTAGCGTTCACCGGGGGGTGACAGCTAGCCCCGCCGCTGTTCGGTCAGGTCAACTCACCGGCTGGGTGGAACAACACTGCTGCGTTACCGCGTGGAAAAGCAGAGCCAACTCCGCTTTTCGACGCCTGTCTTTGCGGCGTTTATGCGGAAAAAGTCGGCGGTCAGCTTCACGTCGCTGTCGGGACGCCAGCCGACCGCCCCGTGACAGCAACACTCAGCTGATGTTTGAACACTTCCTGAAAGCGGCGCGTCACATTCCCCACAGCCAGAACCCAAACTAAACCGGCCTCCTAATTTGATCATATTTACACTGCAGACACGACCCCTCGCTAATGATTAATTAGCACGTGACACATGGGATGACTGGCCACCCGACCAAAGTGAAACACTGTAATTCTAACAGACAGTGGCATGAGCAAAAGCCCCACTTTAATTCTTACGTTTAGTCTTTGACATTACAAACCAGCGAGTGTGATTTTAGTCACACTCTAATGCACGCCAAAGTGAAATGACTTAAAGGTATTGCTATTTTCACAGGCCTTCGTACTTTCTTGAACAGTAGTCCACATATTGCTCCTGTGTTCAGAGTTCCTCTTTCGCCAGCCTTTTCTCTACAGTGATGAAACGCGCTGGCCATCCTCTGCCTGCATGTCACACCTCAGTCTGTTGTCCTGAGAACCACGTTTTTGTTGAGGATTTTCAACTGTAGTTTGGTCATGTTACACAATTTTTCTAACTCCCATTCATCCTCACTGAAAAGTATCTCTTTATCACAGGGGAAACATAAAGAAAAAGAATGAAAGCAATTAGTTATTTGTGATTGAGATGCAGTAAAGTCTCTGTAGAACATTTGGGGTTGTAGCAGCGTCCTTCCATGTCCTCAAAGCCCTTGTGAACCATGTTCCACCAGGCTGTGGTGTTAGGTTTACCCACAGCAGTCCAGAGGATCAAGGCAGATCATTCCTCCATACTTTAATGTCTCTTGTGATTTATAGTTGATCACCCATCACAGGTCAGGTTTTTCTCATCATCCGACGGGTCTGCCAGATGTGGAACTTGCTATAGGCAGTCTGCAACATGTCCTCCAAGTGTCCTGTGAACTGTGCAAAAGAGAAAGATTGTTAATAAAAGGCCACCTGGTGAGGGCCTTTGTTTCACAACGACCACCTCACACTCACGTTTACGCTTAAGTATTGGCGCTGAAGTTTCTCCTGAAACGGACGAAGCTTTGTCACCTGAAATCTCTCCAGGTTTGACTTCATTTTCGTCACCTGTAAGAAAAACACGAGAACAAAACTAAACCACACTGCTTAAGGCAGTGAACACTTTGTGGGCAGAAATTTTGTTTGCTTTGCTTTTTAATCAGAAATGGAATTTCTCATGATGACAACATAAAAAAAAAAAGAAAACCAAAAGAAACTGGAAAAAAAAAGACTCACCTTTTCCTCCAAAAATGGTGTATTCACAGGGAAACAGGACCAGAAGTGTCTCAGCAGCTCTCCAGCAGCTATATAAAGGTGTTTCAACTCACCCTGAATCTCAGCAGGTGCCATCTCTGAAAAAGAAAAATCTTTAACTCACAATATGTCTTTAAGAGAAAATATAAATGACTTTTTACCGTCCATGCTGTTGGACAACAGCATGGCGCTGATGCTGAGCTGTAGAGCTCGTCCAGTGACAGACCGCTGCATCCTAAATGCACAAAGGAGCGCTACAGCAAATCCTCAGGCTCTACAACCACAAATTTACTGCTCCCAACAAAAACAAAACATTTCAAATGATATTTAAAAGCCAATTAAAACACAGAGTAAACAGATTAATTTATTCTGCCTCCCTTTTTGGACACTACAGGCAGGGCACGTATTAAAATGACATGTTTTAGTTTTGGATGGAGCTCTGCAATTACAGCATTTGCATGCTACTATAGACAACAAGCCTGTGTAGCAAGGTTACCAAATGAGCCAGTACTCAAAGCAAACAAACAAACGAACAACCCAAAATGGAATTCACTGAATACAAGCCAAAATGTCATTACGTGCTGATAGTTGTCTTTTTGAGCATCACTTTGGAAATGTGAGCTTCTTGTTTTGGATGAAAGAATGTGCAAAACTAAAGTAACACTACAATGAATTAGAAGAACATTGTTTTAAGGTTTGTAAACCTCTGTAGCATAACAGAACACATTGATCACTTTTCTCAGATTTAACATTTAAACAACCCTGCATGTTGTCTTGTGTGTGAAGTATGTGACTGAATATGACTTAAACCAGCTAAAAGGAACATTTCAGGTCTGGTTTTATGGTAAATGAGTTTCATCTCATGTGGTCGACACACTTACGGTTTATGGCTTGCTGTGCGCCGGCCTGCATGAGGACACCGCCTGGAGAGAGCGCAGCAATAGCAGAACTCGCTGCTGCGCTGGATAACACCTGTGAACAGGATCAGATTATTAGCAAACTGACCAAACCCAAAAAAGAAAAACATTCAGCCAGGGATGTTTGAAAGCAAAATGTGCAAAATCACCGTCAGGCGCACAGGATGTTTAATCTGAAACTAAAATAATTCAGCCACTACCTCTTACAAATTTGTCAAAAAAGCTGCACTTCTCAAATGGCTCTGCCAAGAATTTCTTTCAAGTGCTCACGTGTTTTAGCACCCCATAAGTTGAAGCTAGCCTGTGATAGACTAATCAATCAAGTATCCCACAGCACTTTTCACTTTTCTATGAAAAATTCCTGAATATCCTGTAAAATAAACCCTGACGAAAATGTAAAACCATCAGGCACCTTTCAAACAGCCCAGTGTGGGACAAAAACAATGAAAACAGTGATGATCAAACCTGAGTGAGGTTGGGTTTGTAAGTAGCCATTTCATGCTGGATGTAGCTGACAGAGTTGATGATATCCTGGCTGGTTGTGTATTGTTGGGACTGAAGTGGCACAGGACCATGCGCATATCTTAAGAAAGTAAATGGCAAAAAAAGAAAATGTGATGATTTGACAACTGAACCATATTTTCTGCTCAATTGCTACTGTTAAGCAGTGCAAACACATTTGTTAAATAATGCAAAAGGACAATACATTCGTGTAATAATTTGTCTGACAAATGATTACACAAGCTAAAGGTAATAAGGGAGATAAAGGTCATAAAATCAATTGTAAAAAAAAAAGCAACAAAAAAAATAAAAAGAGGAGAACCCGTACCTGTCAGATTTCTTCAGGTTTAATGCGACTGTTTTTGGTCTATTTTCCCTTTGCAGATCCTCATATTCTATGGCTTCTTGTAATTTAACCTAAGAGAGGAGCAATACAGAATGTTACAAAGCTGCAAATCAAATATATAGAGACTCTGTATCAAAGCTGCAGTGCTATGGCACCTTCTTAACAGGAGGCTGAAAGAAGTCTGAATCTCTTGAGTTTCCGTCCGTGCTGCTTGTCTCACTGGCTTGGTCAGCTGGCAGCTCCCTTTCAAAGCAGGATGGAGTTAGCAGAGAGGTCAAACACAAACAAGTTGATGATGAACTTGTTTCATAAACAGTATTTACCCTTTGCGAGAGCCTGCTGCCAGCACCATGGCGCTATGATGGTTGAACCGCTTAATGATGGCAGAGTTGCTGCTCTCCTTCACTGTCCTATTTGCATTCGAAGTTGAGGGCAGTGTTGTGCTAATTCCATAGCCCTGCATCACAAAAGAAGCCCATTTTGTGTATTAAGGGGTCGAACATTTACGAAATTACTTAAGATCATTAAGATTTACATAAAGAATCTTCTCACCTCATCTAATGTTTTGTCTTCTAACGACATGAGGTCAACCAAAGGATTTCTGACTCCTTGAGTGACCATAGACTTTAACCCTGCACATGGAAAGTGAATACCGGATCACCGTTTTAAGATCATTAGTATAATAAGATGTACAATGAAGTCAGAAAAATGCCTAAGACTCTTACCTTTCTCATCCTGTTTGGCACATTCAGAAAAGATATCCTGCGTTCCAGTGTTGATACGATCTCTGTGAAAATAATGGGACTGGAAAAAGCGGGTCCAGAACTCCTTCTCCGTCAGGTTATGAGGCACATTTTCACTATACTTCTGCTTCACTGCAAATACAACACAGGTCCATAAAGAAAAAACTTTTTTACACATGTTGTGATCAGATGCATAGATCATTTAAAAAAAACATGAGTTCTCTAACATTGCTAAAGCCTGTCAGTTTAAATAAGAATGTGAGCTTATAAAGTTATTATTTTTGTAAAAACAGAAATATAACTGGATACCTGCAGGGTATGTTCTGAAGATGGATTCAATAATGTCAGCTGTCAGATTATATCTTAAACCATTACAGCCATCAGTCTGAGGTCTAATGTCGGCCTGGAAAGCAGAAAATCAAGATGTGCATGCATGCTGTTAATGGCGGTGACTGAAATTGGGAAGCACAAAGTGCCATGCTGCCAGAATAGATGTACTCACCAGAAATGCTCCAGATATACCCACTTCCTGTTTGTTGTCATATGGTGCGGGGTCTGCGTTATTTATGCCTCCTAACCGGTTAGCCCAGAACTCCTCAGCACTGATCACTTGGCTCACCACCAGGTCTTTGTATAACTGGAAAAGCACAGGATCTTCTTGAAGCATCCTGCAGGAATAAATACAAACATGACACTGGAAAACCAAATTTATATTCACTCTCAACGCATCTAGCCTGAGAGGCAAAGATTACAGCATTGTTTTACATCAACATTAAGTCCGTCTGGATTTGATCACATGCAAAATGACAAAAGCCAGTCAGTCTAGTACATCGTATTGTGCACTGAGTAGATTTACAGTAGCTCTTTGTCACTCTATTCACCAAGACTTTCTTTCAGAAAAACACAGTGGAATACTGTTACGTATATTTTAGGCAATAATGTTTCCAAGAGATATAAAACAAAGAATTGCTACACTCAAATGAAGCTTAATCAATTATCATTAAAAAAGTGGCCTCTGGCTGCAGATTTTCTGTAACTTTGTTGCTGTTCATGATGAAAATAATAGTAGAAAACTCACAGACAAACCAATGGTTGACTATTTGAAAATACAAAATGATATTTACCAGCTTTAAAAAATCTTGCAATGGCAATCAGGTCAACGAGAGATTCTCACCGGTTTTTCTCCTCCAGCTCCTTGTTGGCTTTCTTCTTGAACTTGGGCAGTAGCTGCTGCAGCAGTTCTTTGACAGCATCTCGGTCTTTGAGTGCTGTGCTGTCATTGGCAAAGTGGAATGTGGTACTGTCCCCCGCGTGAAGGACCAGCTGAAGTTGAATTTTGGCTTTGCCGTCAGGGCTGATTTTCTGACCTGCATAGGGCAGCAGTAAATTGTATTGTGAAAAGAAAATAACATCATGTAGGTCAGTTTTAGAAGGGAATTTAGGGTATCCAGGACTCACAGCGAATATCGGAATACAAGTGGCTGACTGTGAAGCGGTCTTTGCCTTCTGGACCCCAGGCTATTCGTTCAGCCATCAGATACAGTGTGCCGTCCTGCTTTTTCTGTCGGACCTTTTTAATCACCAGCAGCACCTCCTCAGACAAAGATGCCATGGCTAAAAAGGATCACTAAGAAAAGAAATTAAGAGTCCCAAAAAGATAAATGTGAGTTAGGTCGTTAAAAATAATTATTTAAAAATAGACCGTTCAGTCATTCCTTGATCTGGAACCACAACTTTAACGCTGGCAACATTAACGAAAGCAAAAAACAAGCGAGTCTTTTACCCCACCAACATATTCAGCACTCTGAATGAGCTGCAAACAAGCAGCTTCCAGGTCACTACACATCAATGTCTACCTGCTACTAAATGGTCCTTCTACTAGCAACCTTAATATTATCCAAATACAAGCAAAACCATGACTTATTCACGGTTCATCATATAAACCTAGCTAACCAACCTGGCGTTAGCTAGTGTAGAAGAGTGAAAGCCTCCGGATGAAGTCGACAATTGACTTACCTTACCTCAAATATATCAATACTGCAACCAATGCGGTTTTTTAACAAAACACATAATCTTGAATTGGTATTCTTTACTAAAATATCTACTGAGGGTTGGCGTTTTAACTGAATTTGAACTACTAAAACAATGTACGGGCTGACTTCTGTGCCGACATGTCCAGAGCTGTGTTACATTGAAGAGATTCCGGTGGGATAAGACATGCGAGCGTCCGTTCCACTCGACATAACGACACAGTGATTACAACTCCAAAACCTTCCAAAACGTTTTTAAAGATAATCAAAAAATGATATTATTATTTTTTCTCAATTAGTTGTTCACAAGATTTTAGTTAAAGTCCACGGTAACAAATATTTTCAAAGATAAGGAATCACTGAAGGAATTTGGCTTTTGGAAAAGCATAGGAAAGTGAATACTACCAAATCAGTGGGCTCAAAAGGACATTTGAAAACTTAGTAAAGTTATTCTCACAAAACTAGAATGGATTCCCAGACCTATATACCAAGCATATTTCTTTCCATTCATCCATCCATTTTGTGTACCACTTAGTCCTAACTGGGTTGCAGGAGGGCTGGAGCCTATTCCAGTATAAGTCAAGAGGCGTATATTCTTTAATTTTCCCAAAATCTGTAATTAAAGCTACAAGCCAACCCAATTTCAATTGTATTAGGGGTAAAAAGGTACACTACATTAAGATAGAAACTTTGATAAAAGACTAAAATGACAAATGACTAAGATAATGTTTGAGGTTGTATTAATTTGATGTCAGTGCATCTTAACCAACACTCAACAGTCACAGTATAGATCACATGTTTTTTCAGGGGGGAAATAAAGTTTTATATATCCTCTGTTACAGATGTAATCTGTATATTTGGACTTCTTACAAAGCTTTTTCTTTTGATTAGTCACCTGTGTGTATTTCACTTGATAATGATGAGAATAATAGAATTCTAACACATTTATATAATCAATTATTCAACTAAAAATTAAAACCAACAATACAGTGATCATCAGCAAAATGTTTTTAATGATAATGAAGACAAAAGTTGGAAATATAAGATACAGTGATTTATTAGACAATGGCTAAGAATAGATTAATAGGTATTGTGAAAGCACAGATAAGCAGTGTAAACATTTGTAGAAAATTAGAAACCAGCACTTTTATGCTGCCTTTCAAGTTCTGAAGAATAGTAAATATATGGATCAGCTTTCCTTTAAACTAGTAACATTTGGGTCCAGCCTTTGACATTTCTTCAGATCTGCGTTAGGCGTACTCTTTACATTCAGCAACTTCACATCCACACTTATCAACTGAAATGTAATTGTGTTTGATTTTACTGCCATCAGAGCAGGTCATTTCCACTTCCTTTTTGCTGGTGGCCATTTCTCGACAGCAAGTACATGAATGCATCATTTTGTTAGCCTCTGCTGAGTACCTGCAAATACAAGGAGACTAAAGGTTAGGAAGCTAAAACACTAACTTTTAACACTCATCTTCATTTGAAAAAAGTCATTGTGTAATCTGGAAACTGCATATTCCACAGATTCTTTATGACGATTCTCACATTGACCAGGATGCTCCACAGGATCCCTCACAGGCAGTGAGCTCCACCTTCTCATCTGATGTGCAGTTGTTGGTCCGCAGGTAGGTGATGTTCTTTGACAGCACACAGCTGTAACGAGGAGTGCCTGCAGAAAACATGAATGTGGAGCACAAAGCTGAAGATTAGTCATCAATACAGTGCTCTGCAGTGCGGATTCAGACGTAAGTAATGCAAATTGATGGTGTTTGTGTCCATGTACACACAGCAAGACTTGGAAAGAAAAAACTTATTTGAAGAGATTACAAAAGAGTTCTAGAGGTGAATTCAGGCCAATATCAACTAAATAGAATATTAGATACTTACAGGTTCTGCAGCAACCACTCTTGTCACTTTTTTCTGTTCCCTGTATTGGATATAAAAATAAGTTTAACTTTTACAAAATATTTACTACCTCAATATCAAAATGCATTCAGATGACTTCTCCTTTATTTTCATAGCACAGCAACACTGTATAATAAAAGTTTGTTCCATGGTCCAATGCATTTTAACTACCCATGTCATAGCATTCTTTGTGCTTAGTTTCTATATAAGATCTCACAATGCTTTCATAAATAGAAAACAAGCACCCATCTTTGGCATGCAGACACAACAACCTATGTAAAGGAAAAGCTTCAGTCTCTGTCAGAAATGGATTATACTCACTGGAACACAGTTGTTTGGGTCAAATTCAGGACATGTTGTTTGGTTTACTGACTCGATGAAGTCCCCTTTCACCTTCCGGCAATCATACTTGGTGCAGTTGTCATTTGGTGGCGACCATGACTCAGAGGGCTGTCATATATGTGGATGTGTTGATTTAGTGAGAATACTATATATTCTGGATTATGACACCATTAAAGATCCTGATCATTCTAAGTATGTTTGCATTGTGCTTTCACTTACCTTTAGAATGATGGGAGATGTGAATCCAGGAACATCAAAAACACATCTTGTCTGTACACACGATCCACAGCATTGTCCAGGTTGGTCTACATACTCATGGCCCTGTTTGCAAAGTATAGAAATGAACATGGTCTGCAGGTTCTGACTAATTAAATCTCTAAATAAGTGTCCTGTATTTGGAAAATATAGCAATATCAATCTCTGCCTTTCAGTATCCAAGATTAGATATTTAGATGAAGCTGTCCTTTTTGTTTGATACACGACTTGTCAGATGTTCGCTTTAAGTGACTGAAAAGTAAAATTACCTCTTCACATGACTTGGAACACTGTATCTGATCACACTTAATGATGTTCAGTTTGCTGCTGGAATTCTGGTTTTCAGTGCAGCGGCAGGGTTCACATGGGCTTTTGGAGAAATTTGTACCTGGCTGTAACAACATAGTGTTCAATATTAGACAACGTCAGGTAGGTAAATTCTAATGAGAACACATTTGCGTTGGACATGAATCCTTACCTTGTACTCAGTGTCATCATAAACACAGACGCCTTTGGGCACTAGAAACCATGTTAGAAAGAGGATTACATCATTAGTTTGGCCTTTCATCCATACGAACTGTCAGTAAATGTTACAGATCTTACCACAGCTGTAGACAGGGCAACAACTTCCATTGGAGACCTGAATCTTCAGCTCAAATCCCAGTTCACACTGTGGCTGTGGTGAACAGCGGTTCTGATCACACTCTGTTGGTCAAAAGGTCAGATGTTAGGTTGAGAATTTGTGAGTTAAAAATGGGTTTGTGACATTTTTATGTTCTCTATATTTTTCAAAGGTAACAAATCAATACCAGGTTAAATTTTAAAATTGGAAGATCAAAACAAAAGATTGTTACAGGAAAAATAGACCACAACAATGGAAAGTGATTGGGCATGTCTCCATTAACACAGACAGCATACTACATATATAAGCATGGTACATAAATCACTCACCACATGTCTGTCTTTGGCAGCAGTTAACTGTTCGGTTCACTAGTATCTGGCCTTCCTCTGTGCAGTCAACTGGCTCTTGAGTGGGACATGTGACAGGCTCACACACAACACTTTCAGTTTCCTCACTGCAGACGCACTCCTGACAGCCACTCTTCCACGTCTCACCATACTGTTCAAATTAAGGACAAATGTATTTGTCTCCATGATGACAACACAAAACACATGTGGACTGACAACTGTGTGATGTTTTCTGACGTTCACCTGTTTAGGCTGACCATCAGGTCCAGTGCAACCTGAAATATAAAGAATACCAGTGAACTCCAATGGTCATTACAATAATACATAATTAGTTGTTCTTTGAGGAAAACAGGAGTTTCTTACAGGAAGAGACACAGATGTCAGAGGTTGAACTAAACAAAGTCATTCCCTCTGGGCAGAAACATCCTTCCATGAATGAGTTGCATGCTGTGCTCCATTCATCTCCTTGGCATTGCTTTGTGAGCTTTTCGTTGTATCTTAATATGAAAAGAACCAACAGAAATACATAAATGATTATTTCTGACGTTATAATTTTACCATTCTAACATTTTTGAAGAAGAAGTTGTTTACATGACCTAATTATTTCCACTGTAATGACAGAAGGGAGTTATCACCTTGCATTGCAAGTTGGTGCAACAGTTGGCCCACAAGGTTTGTAGACTTTATTTTCCGGACATGCATACTCTACAAGAAGAGAGGGTAGATTTAACCTCTGCACAGAATACATTTGAAAAAGAACAGCTTACTTTCCAGTAACCCAAACTGTCCTACCACACTGTCCATTTGTTGCATTTCTCCAGTCTACACAAACTGATGCTTCAGCACACAACGCAGCATATGTCTCTATACTGGAACACCCAGTGGTCGTATTTTTCATGTGGCAAACGTCAAATTTACAAGCCTCATAAAATGGTTGTGGGGGAATATCTTTGTGGCAAACTTCAAACACCCTAATGTATAAAAAAAAAAGAAAAGGAAATAGTTCAAAATTATGTCAAGTAAATATACTAAATTCATATTGACTTAGAAATGCATTTGTTTTTCTCACTTGCTGTTCAAAATTTCACAGATCTCAGTATTGCATGGTTGTGTAGGCTCTGGTGTTGGATAGGTCGGTGGTGGCTTCTCACAATATGGTTTGTTTACAACAGGGACGTGCCACTCATATGCCATCTTAGAGCATGATGGATGAATATTGCCATTTGGTAATCTGCAATCATTTATCCGGCTGTTGTCACAGTTACCTTGAGAAGGGAAAATGTTAAATTAACAACCCATCTATTCCTTGCAGAGTCTGGCAAGTAATTGTAGAAACAAGCTGGCATTGATTGTAGTTGGTGTATACAAAAGCTATATATCTCTACTTTGTTAAAAAAAATATCAGTATTTCATTATTATGGCTGAAACAGATAATAATCTTACCACAATGTCCTTTGGTGTTGTTGTAGAAAAGTGAAAAGGGCAATTCAATACTGAATAACAGCCCTTTAAATCTCACTTCAGCTTTAATTTCTGGGACCTTTAAAAGCAGCTCAATGCCTGTGCTTGTAATTATGAGGTCATCATTTGTGTAGCTTGGAATCACCCGCTCACCATTGATGAGTACCTGTATATAAGCATAAGTGACACACCTTTAATGCATTCTATAGGACAATTAGTATAATAGGTATGAGAGCTTTAGTCAGCTTGATCTTACAATGTTCTCAGTTTTGGGTTCTTTTCTCTGTGTAAGGGTAACTTCATAATGTTTGTAATATATGATCAAGGATTTGACACAGGCCACAGTTCCAGAAGCATCACAATTTTCGTTTTCAATGAGAACTGTAAAATTGTGCCTGGGAATGATCTCTTTGATCAAAACATATGTGCAGTTTTCCTGGAAGCTGTAATACTGGCCGTCAAATGTCACATAATGAGGATCTCCCCAACCAGTGCAAATACCTGCAAATAGTAGATTCACATGAGACTGGGTGCTACATCAAAGAAACAAACACTTTGTATTTATGCTCCATTTGTGCTGAGTAACTTACATCTGCATTCTTCATGGAAACAGCAACCTGATTCATCATAAACTCTTACTGGTTTGTACCCATTTTCACAAACAGCAGAGGATGCTGGTTTACATTCTTTGTGTTTTCTGATAACCACACCATCTTTACACGTTTCGCTGAAACAGTTGCTTGAATTCCAGGATTCACCATCCTGTAAAGAACAAAAGACAAATTTCAGCAATCTACAGTTGATCTCAGATACTTAATGATTGAGGACACAATTTGAATACGGTCAGGAACATGTGTAAAATAAATTGTTATTAACACCCATTGTGGTGTGTTACAGATTGATGCAAACTGGAATGTTGTACCTGCAAGTTGCTTTGGATAAAAGCTTCTGTATGAACCTGATCAAAAAGACTGCTTGTTCCACTTTATTCAATGCAAAAGCTAGAGCTCGGAACTAGTTTTTCTGACTTTTAATTTGGGATTCAAGGTTTTCCGAAATTCATTCAATTTAACAGTGACACCCTCCCTTATGTTATGTGTTATGTCGGTGTTCCACAGATAAACAACAGATCTATCACTCAATGAGGGGACTCAATCTGCCATGGAACGTGTAAATTTCACCTGTTTTGTACTGAACTATGAATATGTATTGAAGAGGATGTCAGACATACCATCTTGGTTTTCACAACTATGAAGATGCATATAATAAATCAATTTCAATACCTTTCTTGGCGGGTTGAGATAAGAGCAGTCTGTGGGAGGTGTCACTGTGGGTACTGTTGGAGTTGTTGTTGAGCCCCTGCGTGTTGTTGTGCCAGAGCTTGTTGTGGTGGGTGGAGAACTTGGTGGAGTTGTAGAGTGACATGGCCTGCCATGCTTTTCAACATTACATGTTAAGTTGCAATATGCAGTAAAACACCAACCTGCTCCATCACTCTGATTGTACATGTAGCTACCTATGATAGAAGAAAAACAAGACGGTCAAAAAAAAATTATTCCGTACAATCTTTAGAAAATCTAATTGAAATGCTCAGAAATAATACAAAGACGGGGTCCAATTAATGGGTATAGCTGATTATTGAACAATGCTTACCAGGAGAGAAAGTCTGATCCATGTACTTGCAAGAACATAAAGTTGTTTGGACAGGGACTGAAGTTGATGTTTCCAGAGTTGATTTTTCAGTGGTTACTATAATTGTTGTAGATGTTTTTGTTGTTGTGGGTGTTCCAGTAACTCTGGTAGTTGTTGTAGGTTTTGTGGTACCTTCTGTCATAGGTGTTCCAGTAACCTTGGTAATTATGGAAGGTGTTGTTGTTGTGGGTATTCCAGTGACTGTGGTAGATGTTATGGTACTCTCTTCTTTTATTGTGGATGTTCCAGTGACAGTGGTAGATGTTGTTGTTAGCTCTGTTGTTGTGGGTGTCTCAGTAACAGTGGTAATTGTAGCGCGTGGTGTAGTACCATCTGATTTTTTTGTGGACGTTCCAGTAACAGTTGTTGTTGTACTCTCTGGTGTTGTTGAGGGTTTCCCAGTAGGAAGGGTAGTTTTGGTAGATGTTGTGGTTCCTTCTGCTGTTGTGGGTGTTGCAGTAACAGTGGTTGTTGAGCTAAGTGTTGTTGTACCCTTTGTTGTTGTGCTGGGTGTTTCAGTGACAATGGTTGTTGTGGTGGCTTTTGTGGTACCTTCTGTTGATGTTGTTCCCGTAACAATTGTAGTTTTGGTAGGCGTTGTACCCTCTGTTGTTGTGCTGGGTGATCCAGAAGCAGTGGTAGTCTTGGTAGATGTTGTGGTGCCCTCAGTTGTCGCGGTGGGTGATCCTGTAACTGTGATTGTTGTGATGGATGTTGTGGTACCTTCTGTTGATGTTGTTGGTGTTTCAGTAACAGTGGTTGTTGTGGTAGATGTTGTTGTTCCCTCTGTTGTGAAGCTGGGAGTTCCAATAACAGTGGTTGTTGTGGTAGGTTTAGTTGTACCTTTTATTATTGTTGTGCTTGTTGTTCCAGTAACTGTGGCAGTTGTGGTGCCCTCTGTTGTGGTGCTGGGTGTTCCAGTAACAGTGGTTGTTGTAGTAGGTGTTGTGGTACCCTCTGCTGTTGTGCTGGGTGTTTCAGTAACAGTGGTAGTCTTAGTAGATGTTGTGGGGCCCTCTGTTGTGGTGCTGGGTGTTCCAGTAACAGTGGTTGTTGTGGTAGATGTTTTTGTACCCTCTGTTGTTGTGCTGGGAGTTCCAGTAACAGTGGTAGTCTTGGTATATGTTGTTGTGGCCTCCGTTGTTGTGCTGGGTGTTCTTGTAACAGTGGTTTTTGTGGTAGGCGTTGTTGTAC
>CAJRST010022223.1:7550706-7571299 GCA_907169785.1 Menidia menidia | reverse complement strand
GTTGTGGTGCTGGGTGTTCCAGTAACAGTGGTTGTTGTGGTAGATGTTGTGGTGGCCTCTGTTGCTGTGCTGGGTGATCCAGTAACAGTGGTAGTCTTGATAAATGTTGTGGTGCCCTCTGTTGTGGTGCTGGGTGTTCCAGTAACAGTGGTTGTTGTGGTAGGTGTTGTGGTGCCCTCTGTTGTTGTGCTGGGTGTTTCAGTAACAGTGGTAGTCTTGGTAGATGTTGTGGTGGCCTCCGTTGCTGTGCTGGGTGATCCAGTAACTGTTGATCCACAGATATAAGTGCAACACTTGACTCGTATTTCATAGTTGAAACAAATTGGAGGAATACTTTGGTCTTTGTTATTGCATACTAGTCCATTTTTTAAGTCACATGTTACAATTTGGTCAAGATCATTCAGCGCAACATCTTTCCTCAATACAGCCCTGCATTGTATATCCAGAGGTTTACTGCAAATATTTGTCATGTTTTCTAATAATTCATAATCTCCATCATCTATTTCATGTCCAGGGTAGTCATTGTCAATCCAGTCAGACCACTTGCAGATGAAGCAGTTAGATGTTGTTGTTGGTGGTGTTCCAGTAACTGTGGTACTTGTGGTGGTTGTTTTTGTGGGCGTCCCTCTAACAGTAGTAATTGGGGTGAATGTTGTAGTACCTTCTGTTGATATAGTTGGTGTTTCAGTAACAGTGGTAGTTGTGGTGGATGTTGTGGTACCCTCACTTGTTGTTGTGGCTGTCCCAATTACTGTGGTAGTTTTGATGGGTGTTGTAACTTCTGTTTTTTTTGTGGGTGTTACAGTAACAGTGGTAGTTTTGGTAGATGGTGTGGTACCCCCTGTTGTTGTTGATCTTCCAATAGTAGTTGTAGTGGGTGTTGTTGTACCCTCTGTTGCTGTTGTGGGTATTACAGTAACACTGGTAGATGTCTTTTGTTTTGTGGTACCTCCTGTCGTGGATGTAAAAAAAGATTAAAATGATAGAAAAATGAAATATCAATGAAGGTAAGATTTTCAATGTTTGCCCTAATCAAACATTCAAAATTTAAAATGTTTCAAAATGTTCCAGCCATTTAAAGGTTTTCTTTAACAATTATTTTAATCTCACCGGTTGTGTTGAACACAAAGATAGTTGTTGGTGTCGTTGTTGACTGGCAATGTGTCATTATTCTAGTAATATTTCCTTCCTCTCCACAACTAGCAGTGATGCAGGTTCCATCTCCATCATGTGTTTCATAGATTGTTTCTCCATATTTGTAATTACGACCCCTATAGTAACAGGTGCAAGCTGCAAAGGTATTACAGGGTATTAACCAAAAATTCCAAAAACCTTAATACCAACAATTTAAGCCATCAGTCTTGAATATTTGAAAAATGTTCACTCACCACTGACTTCATATGTGCACTCGATCTTTGTTGAAGCACAAGAACTGGGAATACAATGAAACAATAAAGATTTATTTTTACCTCATTTAATGTATTTTTTATCATGACTTAACTTTTTCAGAAACTGTAGAATTTATATGGATGATATCACACCAGCTGTAACAGTTTTCCTTTGATGGTACGGATTCCCCTTCCTCATAATGGTTTTCTTCATCATCATAACAGCCGCATTCTATCACTGGAACACACTTCATGGTAACTTCCTCAAAATAGGGCTTTTCCGGTGGGCAAGTTGGATAGCAGCCTTGAGATAGAATATTACACAATTTCAGTATTAAGAAAGTCTGCCCAAGTTATTCTAAACGAGTGGCAGAAAGAAATATCAGTGAATGAAAACATCAGGGATACATTTCACAGATTAACTCAACTCTAATGGCATTATAGGCTTAATTAAAAATAACACAAAAACTGCTTTTCATACGTCACCTTCAAAGGCTGGAATGTGATTGTAGCATAACCCAGATGGATTCCTACAAGTCCTCATGCATGGTCTTCCACATGGTGCATAATGCCAGTCGCACTCCCCATCAGGATTATAATAATCACAGAACAGGGCTAATAAAGGAAAGAAGGTATCATAATTGTGTCAAAGGGGAATTTAGTTTTACAAATACATAGATTATGACCAGTTCTGACAGACAAGCAAAGCTCAAGTAATAAGTCTGCCTTTTACAAATAGTAGCTGGCCTAAAGGATTGGAACAGTATATCATGTGAGCAGAGTTAATAAAAACGGCACTGAATTTATTCATTTAAACAGCAGTGATTGCAAGTTGTGTAGCTGTCTCTGTCTTCTATTTCTGCCCACAGAAACAGACAAAACACTCACGGCAGATGGTAGGAGTTCTCCATTTCACACAGGCTCCAGCGTGATTACAGGCTGCAGCGTAGGCTGCAACGGCTGTGCAGAAACATTCGCAATCCCCTCCCGTATTGCAGGCACATGTGTCTCTCACACAAGCATCAAAATAGTTATCTGGGAGAACCTTTTAGAGAAAAAACATTAATGTTCCTCTTCAGCAAATTATGCAAAACCACTCCATCCTCCATGAGATTGTATAGCATGTGCCGTCTGTATTGAACAATCTTACCTTTGAATGGCAGGCCTTAAACACTTTACTTTTTATAATGTTGCAGTGTTTTAATGCCCATGGTTTTCTTTGTGAGTTCAGGCTGCAAGGATTTCTGGTAATGTTTGAATTTGGGCAGGTAGGTGACACTTTCCAGCTGTTTCCAAAGTCAAGGGCTGCAACCTCAGCCCCTCTATTTTTGGTGGTAAAATCATTCTTGATATTTCCGTCATAATTTCCACACAGGCCACAGACCTTACCCTAATATAAAATCAGACACAGTTTGTTTAAAAGTAGAATCTACGTGAATGCTCTTACAAGCTTTATATCTGTTTACCTACCTTGAATGTGGAGCTTAGGTTGATCACAAGTGTTGTCTTCTTATCCCACATAAGAACAAGACCATTCCTCGTCTCAATGACAAGATACAAACCCATAGTGTGGACTTTATACGGTATATCCACTCCACTGCTTTGCTGGGTAACTCTGATATTTTCCTCAGACAGAACAATTTCTTTGTTCTGCAAGAAAGAAAACACACCTAAATATCTATCAAAGGTAACATTGGGTTTTTTCAAATTGTTCAAATATACATATGTTCCAACTCATTTGAAAACAGGAAATGAAATGGATTACATTGTTGTTTACTGCATACTTATACTGATATTTATGCCAGTAGCTATACTTTGAGTTTTTCAACACTGTCATTGTAGTTTCTGAATAAAAGTGATGATTTGCAAAATGTATTTCTTTTTAAGTTAGGAAATATTGAATCAATAATTAACTATAAGACCTGTGCCTGCAATCTTCACTGCAAATACAATATTCTTCATTTAGTTTGTACCCCTAAGAAGAGCTTGATTGAAGTTGAGCAGATGGTTTCAGTTGCACCACAGGGGATGTTTTCCATCAGGACTCTGAAGGTGCCAGTCACATCATCCTCACAGTGATCCTTTAAGATTCTTATGTGAGTATCACAAGACTTACTTTGTCAAATCACAAACATAACTAATAACAGTTGATTACCTGAGTTAAGATGTAGCCACAGTCCCCAATAAAGTCAAATTTCTTGCCATCAAAAGTCATGTAATGCCCCTCTCCATATATGGTACAGGTTCCACCACAGTCATTATCTGTACAGTCCCACTTTCTGTTTTTGCATGTGCTTAATATTGAAAAAAACACACAAAAACAGTAATAAGAAAAAGCAGTATGCCCTCAACTCAGAGAAGTTATTATTAAATGAGAATTGACAGAGAACTAATACATCTACATGACAGCTCACCATGTGTTGCAGTCAACTGTTATATTTTCACCAGGACCGTACGATTCTCCATTGTGTGGGCAGGGACAGTCTTCTTCTTTCACACAACCTCCTTTACCGTCAGATAGGAGGCCATCGGGACACACACAGCCTGACACACACTCTGTGCTCAACTGTACAGCATAAAATGAATTTGTTGTCAGTTGGCTGCTTTACTATAGAAGTATTAGATGTTGAACAATGGTCATTAAGAAGATTTCAGTCTTACACATTCAATGCCCAGTGTGTGGCAGCTGTTTTGGCACTCAGAACCCTTTTCCCGTGGCTTTGCATTTGAGCAGTTGAAGAAAACCATTGGGGAGGTACATGCTGAGGACATCAACAGTGTGTTACAAGCAACGGGTAAGTGTACATTATTTTGCTACCCTGCTACTTGTCATTCTTTGTACCTACTTTCAATTCTGTCAGGTCCTGTGCAGGTAAATGTTCCACCATGGCACAAACTGAGAGGCATAAAAACAAACTGAACAAACTGATACATAAAGCTGGTTTGTTCTGATCTGGTGTTTCTGGAGGTGATTATGCAAATAAAAAATAATCCTTACCACGTTTGTCCATTGAGTCTAATGATCTGCCTGGACTGGACCACTTTTTCTCCGACATGACAAGAGCACTGTGAGGCTAGCACGCAAACTCCTCGCTCATTGAGATATGTTCCTTCAGCACAGCCACAGCCATCAAGAGGGGTAAAGTGAACCCCACACGTTAGGTCTGATTGGCTAAGAGAACGGCAGGTACGGCCACAGCTTTTCATCTGGTAGTTGTACACAAAATTGGAAGGACAGCCTGTTGTGTATTCCTCTGTTGAAATAACAATGGTTTATTTGAAAGTTAAAAGGTCCAGAAAAAAAAGGAATTCATGCCACAGTTATTGATGAAACCTACGGCATATGTTGTTCCTCCAGCCCTTCAGCAAAACACCTTCAGCGGCACATGCATGGACATATGCAGCTAGGGAAGCGCACATGCAGTCATGGCTGTTTTTGCAGGAGCAGGTGTCATAAATACACGACTGCAAAGAGAAGCATCAACAGTCTGAATGAAAAGTTGAAATACTGAGTTGATAATTAGGTCAAATATTACTGACCCATATACAGCAATTAGGTGTTCATAGAGAGACATAATTGCTTACTTCTTCATATTCTTTTGGATCAACTGCAGAATGGCAACGGGAAAAAATCCCGGGTTGCTTCGACAGTAAGGAGCAATGCTGTTTGGCAAATTTCTCTACAAAAAGATAAATAATTAAACCTTCTGACTGTAGAACGTTATGAAGAATGGCATTACTGTCATATTCGAGACCTACCCCTGTCAACACTGAAAGAGCAGGGGTCGTCAAGTCTGTTTATCACATCCGGGCAGCTTGCTTTGGTCCTCCATGTGTTGGCAAATGTCACACCTGTTCCTTCAGTCAATCCAGTTGTAGTCTTGAAATCATCATGCTCGTTATCATTGAAATCTCCACAAAGGCCTGCATGAAAATGATGATACTCTGACTTCACAACCACCACTAACAGTCTGTGCAAAAGGTTATGCTTTACACATTGATTTAAAAAAGAGAGATCTTAAAAGGATAGAGAAAAACACATACCATTGAGTTTTCCCTTCATGGAAACATTTGCTTTGATGTAGACCTGCATAATGGGAACCAGCTGAATTTCAAGGTCAAGCCCAAACATGCTCCGGATTACAATAAAGAATGTAGACGGGTTGAAGATTGTGAAGTCATCTGTTGGGGAGAAGACAGATATTTTCATATTGGACCAATTTTATCCAAATTCACTTCAATGTTTTTTACTAGGTGTAGACCAAGGGAAACTTTCCCACCACTGACCGTCAAAAAGAGGAAGTTGAGATGTGTAGCTGTTATAAAGTACTTTTCCACTAGCTTGAATTTCAATAATCTGCAGAAAAAAAGTCAGTTTTTCAGAAGAAAATTATTCAAACAATTTCTAAAAGGTATTACATGAAGATAATAACAAGTTTTCACATAAATGTTTTACCGTTTTTTGATACAGTAAAGTGACTGCAGACAGGCAAGTTGATCTATCTGACCCTTCACAATTTCCCAAATTGCCATGGATACCGAAACTGCCATTAGTTTCCTAATGTTTAGAGAACAAAAATGTTTTAAAAGAGTTGGTGATGACAGGATAATGATATCTTTCAGTGCTCTATTTTCTATGTGATTTCCTCACCTTGCATAAAACATATGAGCAGTCACCATGAAAAGTGTATGTTTTATCATCATAGGTGGAGATGTGAGAGCCTCCCAGGATGGAGCAAACACCAGGACAGTCAACATCTTGACAGTCCCACTGACCCTTAGCACAGGTACTGAAAACGCACAAGTTAGTTGGACAGCCAGTTTAATGCATGTGCCACACAGATATACATTTGGTAAATTTAGTTTCGGAAAAAAATTACCAATTTTTGCAGCCCCTAAAGTAAGTTTCCCCAGGTTTGTATGACTGGCCACTGTGAAAGCAGGGGCACTCTTCAATGGTGATACACCCACTTTGTGAGATGTCATCAAAAACAGTTCCTTGAAAAAATGTTGTGATATAATTATTATAAAATTATTAGATTCTGAAAATACATGCATTCTTTTAGACGTTTTACGTACCTGATGGACAGAAGCATCCATCTATGCAGTGTTCATCACACAGCTGGCTTCTTTGGGGGTTGCTGCAGGTATCGGTACAGGGACTACCACATTCCTTATACTCCATGTTGAAAGGACATTGTTTTTCTGTCCAGCACACAAATATTTGTGAAAGTTTAGAGGCAGCCCCTGTCATATGTCTCCAATTGAAATGTTCATTTCTGAAAAATGAACGGTTCTCAGCTTAGTTCTCACCACACAGTTGTTTGGTCTTCCACTGCTGAGGCTTCCCGCCCTCATGAGCGCACTGCCGGGAGTACTCTGATACGGTTGAACAGAAGCATGAAGTGCTGTTGTTGTTACAGTAGCATTTGTCCTTCTTACAAGCTTCAATGAAGGAATCAGTATCTATTCGGCTTTGACAGCTGTGGAAAGCAGATCCAGTCAGGATGTCCTCACAAAGGTCCGTCTGGGGGTCAGATTAAGCCATATATGAATAAACACCAGAAACGTATGTAAGACCAGTAAATAGAAATTCTCTGTTGTATACCTTATTTGTACAAGCTTTGGAGGCTTGAGATGAGATGGCGGCACAATTTGTAGAGCCACCATCAACTTTCCAACTCTCAGAGAAATCATCAAGACTTACAGGGGACCCTGTTTTGGAATGGAAACACTTAAAAAGTCTGACAAATGTTTGGAGCAGTTTGTTTTATGCTTCAACATGAAAGACTTACCTAACTGAAAGAACTCATCAGATTTCTCAACCCCATTGAAATCCCCACACAGACCACAGGTTTGATTCCTGAATTTTGCATCCAACTCCACCTTCAAAGGAGGTCAAATTTTAGATCTTGATGGCATCTTGTAAGAATACATTTACACCTGACACAATTTGTGCATGGAAGTCTTCTAAAATGGCCTTTTCCCGATCTTTTGCCAAGTCAGACATGTGGTAATTAGGTTCAGGGTAAAACTAAATGCTTCATAAGAGGAGTCAGTTGGACTTTCAATAACTTAGTGGTTGTATTTCATATAACTGATATGACTACTGTAACTTAATGTGTTTTATTCAGCTGGTGACGGTATAACAAAGCAAGCATGAAAAAACATACCCAGAGGGAGTCCGCCTGATTCCACAAGAGGACCAGCCCAAGTTTTGCCTCGATTTTAACATAATTGGAAGTTTCCTGAATTGAAATACCGCCCTGGATGAAAGGGATGTTGACGCTAAAAGGGACAAATAAGGTGAGAAGAGACTGGTCATTATTCTGAGCTGTACATCTACTGGAAATGAAAACCTTGTCATAAAAGCAAACTCACAGTTCATCTTCGACTTTGATGGTGGTATTGCTTAAAACTAAGTTGATCCCATCCAGTTTCATTGTGACTCTCTTGATGGTAGGAACTCCATTTACCTCCTGTCGCTGGAACTGAATATGGAAACTCTCATAGCTCTCCTTACACTGGGATGTAAGAATGTAGTTGCAAGTGGAGGGGAGGTGGTAGAAATAACCATCAAAGGTCCTAAAGTGGTAGTTTCCCCATGTGCTGCAGAACTGGTTGTTGTGAGAGGTTCTCAATTCTAGTTGGTGGGGGTAAAAATACAGATCATTTTGGTGCTGACCATGTAGATAATTTTACATTGTTTTCTAAAAGTCTGAAAAAATAGTTAGTTATTACCTGTTATAACTGGTAGTTTAGTCACTGTCTGAACCATCACTTCAAAAAAGAAAAAATACATTTCAATTACTGTTGCAATGAGAAAAAATTTTTTTTCTTCAAATAATGATTTATTTAATCAGAGTTAGTATGTCTTTTCTATACTCACCACTGGTAGCTGCAGACAGTCCAAGGCACAGAGTGAACCATGGTATCACCCATTCAAGAGGCATCTTGACTGTTGTTGTGGTGTTTGAGTCCCCCCTGTCCTGTAGCAGATAGCCAACTGGTACCTCACTAGCATTGTGATTTAATATATTCCCTTGGATGTTTGCAGTGTAGGATGAGTAAACATAGGTTTCTGCGTAAATCTTTGTGGGTTTTGTCTGTTTTGAGATCACGCCCATGAAGATGTTACTTATATCAACACCATCTTCATGTGTAACCAAGAACTGTTTTTCCAGGCTTGGTCACACTGCCTACATCTAAAACATTGATTGGGATTGATCCAGTTTTAACAAAGGCTTACTGAGGACTTGAATCGTAATGCAGGGAAAGCGTGTGAGTGTGACTGTTCACATATAAGGTTAATGATCTTCTCACTGTACTTGAAACTGTGGGTTGTGCCTACTTCTATAAACACAAGCAGTGTTATCATAGAGGAAATCCTTGAATAAAAACATCCTATACAGACTAATCATGGGCAAAAGAATTGCCAACCAATTGAATATTTGGCAGCTTAGTATGCCATCTTTGCAACCAAGTATTTGTTTTTTATAATATAGTTTCTGTTCGATGGGTTCAATTTTGCAATTTGACTTTTTTTCTTCATGAGACAGTAAACCCATCAAGCATGAAAATAATTACTTTAATAGGTTGCATTCAAACAACTGACCTTTTTCAGCGTTTGATCAGAAGGTTACAGGTAGGTAATAACTTTCCTTTAGCTGTCTTTTTAGAAACTAATTATGGTAAATCTTATTTTCTTTATTAACCAGACATCACAACATAATGTCCAGCCAACAAAAGATGAACAAAAATAGATCAAAGATCTACAGATTACATAAAGAGTGCATAATCCCAAAACTATTCTGCATATTGTTTTCTCCTTTCAAAAGATTTTAAGCATTCAAACAACCAGTATCATTGACCTCCTTCAATCCATTATCTATACCATTTATTGGTATACCTACTCAGGTCACAGGGGACTGTAGCTTATCCCAGCTGACATCGAGGCAAGAGGCAGATTACACCCTTGACATTTTGCCAGTCCATCACAGGACAACATAGAGACAAACAACAACACACTCACATTCACATTCACTCCTAGGGGCAATTCAGAGTGTTTGGTTAACCTAATATGCTGGAGCACAAAGGGAGAATCCACGGCAGACACAGGGAGAGTATACCAACTCCGAACAGAAAGGCCCTGATTTAAACTGGGAACCATCTTGCTGTGGGGCAAACTTCTAGTGCAGTTTTCATTGTAGCTCACAACAGCTGAAATAAAACTATGGCAAAACTGATTTTAATTTGTAATGCTAGCAGATTTTTCCTTTAAATCTTTCTGCTGTTGTCCCATAACCATAGGTTAACATTATAATATTGGCCTGTTATGGAAGCATTCATGCGTGCACAAGTTTTGCTTGGGCATGCGGTTGCACTGCCTTTTGAACTTAAACTGAATGTATTAGGGGGCTTATTCTGTGGTGAATGAGTATGTGACTTGGTTGTAAGAAACATTAATTAAGTGTAATAGAGGCTGTCAAACATCATGAAGCCAGGAACTTGGAGCGACAGAGAAGATCTTACAATTTCCAGGGTAATTCTCAGTATTTCACCCACAAAAAACTGATATGGGTACATAAGTCAGAAAGCATGGTGTGTCAAAAACTATGGAGGAGTTTCAACGACTGCTTTTGGATACTGGAGAGGATAACAGATGTGTGGTATTCATTTCAGCAGAGGGGTGCCAGAAGAGAGTGGATCATTTGAAGACACTTTTGGCATAAAAGACCACGATTGCTTGTGCAGCTGGTTTACTTGAAAGTGAACAAACTCGTCTTGACGTAGTTGTTTAATTCATGTCCCCACTTTCTATCTGCATGTTTGATAAAGATTGTTATTTATTCTATTGGTTGTTTTTTGGTTATTTTTTTTGGATCCTTGGTGACAAAGATTCAATATGTGAAATGAAGCAGGAAGTGAGTAACATCTTGCAAATGTAGACAAAGCCGCAAGCTATTAACAATGTAAATACATGAGCAATGATGGGAAATATTATCCAGCTTTTCTGTTTATTCTTTTCTGCTCACACAGGATGCTGCTCAAACCATGATGCATCATGCCTTCTGATATGGTGATCTGATAAAACCAACGTTCACTGCTCAGCATCACGGAAGACTCTTGCTTTTTTAAATTTTTTTCCATGGTACTGTTCTCAATCGATTTTTATATTCTAATTGTTTTGAGATTAGTCTACACCTTTTTTATCAAAAGGAAATAGTTTACTTATATTTCCCTTTGTTTTTCATTCCCATCAATCTTATGAATTTTTGATGATACGCTAGGCCAAAGTTTGATTGTTTTTTAATAGAATTGCTGCTCAGTAAATATGTAACAATTCAGTGTTTAAGTGAGGAGATGAGTCATGAACTGAGGTGCGTCTTTCCATTTGATCAGTGGATAAATGCTCTCTACGGAATCATTTACTTGTTAGAGAAATATTGATTGTTAAAATAGTCAAAGGGGTAACCTTTATTTCACATCCATGTTAAATGATGACAGATAGTTTCATCCCAAGACGGAACCTCCAGTTCCTGTAAGTAGGCAGCCCACAAGGTGTGGTGCAAATGGATGCTGGGATAGGGGATCTTTCCTCCATTTACATATTAAAATGAGCGGCACCTTTGCTGGTGTGCACCCATCCATTATCGTTACCGCTTATTCCCTAATGGGGTCAAGGGGAGAACTGGAGCCTATCCCAGTGGTCAATGGGCGAGAGGCGGGGGCACCCTGGACAGTCCAGCAGTCCATCGCAGGGCTACACCGAAACTCTGCACCTCAATATTCCTGACTCAAGTGGGATTACTGTATGTTAATTGATTTTGTGTATTTAGAAAAAGATTTTCTTGCCTCTTCTTCATTACTGTTAAATCATCTTTACTTGATGAAGATATTGCAGGAGCCCTCCCAGTGTACATAGCGTTACAGCTGTGGAACTGGAATCTTCATAGTCACTATCTTGCAGGCCTTCCTTTCTATCCAGACCTTAAAAAAAAGCTAGCTTGGTTTCATCTGAGCACCTGTTGTCCACGTTTCTAATTCCACATCTAAGCACTTTGGTGTGATTAAAACAAAGTGTGCTGACACTGTTAAGTTTCATCAGAAATGTGGTTCTATATGTATTTAGTTGGAATAGCTCTTCACATTTATGTTCTCTACGGCATTTATTTCTCAGGAATACTGATGTTTGCTCCATCTCCTGTTGAATAGTCCATGCTGAAGACAGGGAACTGATCCATTGGCATTCTGTGGAGTGAAAGAAACAGAACTGTGCACAAACATCATACTTTCTTTGATGGGAGCCTGTGACTGTCCCAGCCCGGGGCACTACTTTCACACTGCATTACTTCTCCAAGCAGTGTGTAAATATACCTGTAGCACAGAGTCAAAACATTTTGGAACATTTTGGAAGCCATCTTTATCCTGTGGCATGGTCTTAAGTGCATGGTTTCTTTGGTCAGAAACACTTTGAAACCTAATATTTATCTCAGGACGCCATAGTTTACGTCTGACAGATGTCAGGTGTTCACCATGCAGTCTCCTCCAGTATCACAGGCAGTCTTTCACACAGTTACCAAGGATCTACCTGTTCAGTCATCCAAATTTGAGGATCCTGCACAGTTTAAGAGTACTTTTAGTGGAAAGCAAGCTGTAAAAAAAGAGAAATTGTTAATATGAACCAAATACAGTACAATATGGAAAAAAAGACGAACAAGCTGCTCCAAGTATGGCAATGAGTTGTTCTATTGTTTTAAACATTAGAATGAAATTCAATAAATATGAAAAATATAGTTGATAAGAGAACACAGTTGTACTTTATGACGCTGTCACTGCACTTATGCTGATGCCACAAGTTTAGATGGCTAAATTCTTCAACAGACTTACCAGAGTTGGTCTTTGATGTTGATGGACTTCATTGGCTTAGATTCCATTTAGCAATGAGGACGTACACGTTGTGTTCATTAAGTTAGAAACCCTCAGTAATAATAGCTTATTTTTCAGCAATATATGGTACATCCACAAGTACTTTTGTAGAAAGTACATCACATGTGCAAATACACAGTGTTTTAAAAAAATATTTGGTCGAATTAATATATTATCTTACCCCATATGGTTTGAATGTCGGCAGCAAAAACAAGAAGACACAACCACAAAAATTCCACTTTTTTGTTGCACTGTGGAATTGTTCTTCTGAAAGCAAATGTCTTGAGAGAGACAGGAACTGTGCCTTATATATATGGAGCTTGCCAACATTTTGCTGACCGTTTCAGTGGGAAAGGTTTTGAATAGCATTGGCATACATGTGTAATGGGACATTTGATACTTGGCACACTGTGACAAATACACCACTGTATCTTTTCCTTCTTGCATATCTACAAGACAAACAGCTTGCCAAGGTTCATCCAGAACAGGTGTGTCCAGCTGCAGATTTAAGATATTTCCCAGTTTCAACAAACCTGATTCATATCAAGGCACAATTAGCAGGCATGCAGACCTAAACAATCTTTTGACTAGACCTCTTCAACAAACATGAGTCAGGAAGGATGAGTAGGACCAGGGAGATACAACATGATATTGCACTTTTTCATTTTTCTTTCCTGCTTGTATTACAAACTTTGATGATAAAGTAATGTTTTATATGATCTCTGCTTTATATTGTAGTATGACATGATATGAATAAAAACTGGCCTCCACACCCCTGTGTAGCTCAAACCCACATCAAACTGTTTGTAAATAACATTTCAAATGCCAAGTTTACTCTTGATTAAGGAAACTTTATGATAATTTAGTATGGGTATAGCATACTATTATGGTAAAAATTGTTAGATTATAAGATTATTGTTTGCCTAATTTAAATTTGTAGAATTCATACCAGATGATAGGCCATAGTGTAAATTCATAATCAGAGTAAACTTTTTCTACAACACTTAATAGTTGTTTTTTTGCCTTCATTGTCCAATTCCTAATTAGGAGATGTGCCCTTATTTTACTCTCATTATCAAAATGCTGTATGTAACCTCAGCTGTTAGAATGAAAATGATGACTTCCAGCAAAACATGTCACTGTGACACTGTTTAATTTATGTTTGATGTGACAGCATTCGTGCCAACAGAAACCACTCGACTGACAACAGGCAAACAAAAAAGCTTGTTTGCAAGGAATCGCTGATATTTCTGTGAGTGTGTATAAAGGGTGTTTCCTAAAATGTTAAGGCTCGTTGCATACATATTAATCCTGTTATGCATTCCTTCAAGTGTCTGAAACAATAAACAAGAATTAGAAGATGATTCTAGTACCATATAAAAGTATTTTCCCAAATTATTTTAAAGTTATAGGTCTAGATTTAGTAATAAAATGAAATTTAAACATATTACAATAGTCTTGAACAATAAAAAATGTTTTTTGAAGACCTGTTTCACATCTACAGTACACAGAAACATAAGAACTATTGATTATTTTATTAACATCAAATATCTTGAAAAGTAAAACAAAAGTAAAAAGACAAAGGTCATTTCAAAATTTCTCCACAAATGTATAAAGAATCCTTCGATATGAATAGGAAATATTATATATATTTGAGATTTTGGAGGTAAAATGGCTTTGTCTTAATACAGATAACACATTTAACTGGGATGCCTGTAACATTATCTATCTGGGAAGTATTTGCCAAAATTGTGTCCTCCCTTAATAAACAAGTGGCATGCTGTAAATCAAATGACTGCTGTCCCTTTGTGGGAGTGGTTAGAAACCATGTTTGTTCTAGGAGGAGCTCTTCTGTGAGTACTTAGTTGGGACTTACAAAATAACTTTTGTATAATTTTTATAGATGTATATGTTCATTTCATATGTTAACATGCAAACATACCCTCAAACACAGCTTTAAAAAAAGCATGAACAGTTCATGAATAGTGAAGATGTTTATCTCCTTAATGTGGACTTTTTCATGTGAATCCTTCATACTAAGTTGCATGTATTTAGAAAGATGGGTTTTGCTGACAAATTGAAAAATTGAGTAAGTCCATACATGTAGTAAAGTGATTTTTTGTTCTTCTGTACTTTCAAGGATTATAAAATAAAATTAAGAATTAAAAATAATACCAAGAATTTGACTAAAAATGTCCTGAACAACTTTGGGTTTCTTAAATCTTATTTCCTCCTTCACTTACTTAAGACATTTGTTCCATAATCACAGAATGACTTATATGATATTGTTTAACATCTCTATAAGAAAAATCATCCATCTGTCAGTCTGCATGATGAAAATGATCTGCTGGATATGCCATCAAGGAAGTTAAGCTGAAAGTAAACATGGATGAGACCTGAGACAGACCTGAGCAGGATTCCCTTTTCCAGGTAATCCGGCTCATCTTTTGTTTTTTTTGCCAATGTCTTTATCCTGTTGCTATCCATAGAACAGAAAACGTTTCAGAATCATACCATACATGAAATAAAATGACACCTTAAGCTGCAAACAGAGATGCTGCAACAATTTTATTGCCAGAATTAAATTGTGATAAAAAGAAAGTGGTTAGCAACGTCTGGGTTCAAGTCCCGGGGGAACCAGGACCTTTCTGTGTGGAGTTTGTATGTTCTCCCTGTGTCTGCGTGGGTGTTGGAGGTAAAATGGCTTTGTCTCTAAACAGATAACGCATTCAACTGGAATGCTTACAACATTTGCGTTCTGGACAGTATTTGCCAAAATTGTGTCCTCCTTTAATAAACAAGTGGCATGCTGTTAATTAAATGACTGCTGTCCCCCTTGTGGGAGTGGTTAGAAACCATGTTTGTTCTAGGAGGAGCTGTTCCGTGAGTACTTGGTTGGGAACATGCAAAATAACTTTTGTGAATTAAATTGAAGTTGAATTCATCTATTTCTTTGATGTGTTAACATGCAAACATGCTTCTACTATCAGCTATGTGTTTTTCTCCTTAACGTGGGCTTGACTTTTTCATGTGAATTTTGTGTTTAGAAAGATGGGTTTTGCTGACAGTGGGAAAATGCAGTACTTTCACAGGGTTGATTTTATTTGTTTTTGTTTGTTGCACTTCTTCTGTACTTTCAAATTGATAATGTTCTGCTGTTTGTTTGCGTGAGGCGAAACAGAAACTTTGTGGAGATGAAAGATGAGTAAAATCAAGAATTTGACGGAAAATGGCATGAAGCTCTTTGGGTTTCTTGAATCTATTATTTACTCATTAAACAAATGTAAAAAAAGCTAATGTCTATTGATCCTTTTACTAACCAGATTTTATTTGAGGTCATTTAATTCTCGTCATATAAACCAGCATTGAGAAGGATCACAAAATACTCCTATTTGGTTTGTGTGAAAGTGATGAATGTTTGACAAAATTACAGAAAGAGGAGGAAAATGAGACATGATTTCAGTTGCAGCTTTTTAATTGATAATTTGATAAATACTTATACCATAGTTATTAATATGTTATATACGTAGTGATTGCTAGAATAGTAGAAGAATAGTAGAAGAAAAAGCATATGTATTCCATATTATATGATGATCGTCGGTTCTATCATGGAAGAAGGAAGCTTCGCCTTCTCCGAGCAGGTTTTGAAGCAGCTCGGGTGCAGTCTGTGTGGCCACAGCCACACTCCTCCACAAACATGTAGGTGTAGGGCACTTTGTCACCATTTAGACAAATCAAGTCAACGGTGCGATTGCTGAAGCGCATCTCCTTACAGCAGGAGCAGGAGTGCTGCATTCCAGCTGCTGCCTCAGAGTACCTGAGAGAAGGAATGGCAGGTCTTTATACATTGAAAATCAGCACCAGCTACATCCAAATATTCCTGTAAAACTCAAGAAAATATTCTGAAGAAAAAAATCATTTTCATTCAACTATTCATTTAAATGACACTTTGACCTCTTTGTTGGAAAAATGCTTCACTAATATGTCCTTATTTAAGTTTTACTATTGTTAAATGATCATTACTTGGTGAAGGTGTTGCAGGACCCTTCGCAGTATGGCATATCAACCTCATGGTTAGACTGACAGCCAAGGTGTAAGACTCGGGTTTTGGTGGCAACTAACTTGCAAGCCTTCTCTTTTTCCACACCTTTTGATAAAAAAACAAAACAAGAAAAACTTAGCCCGGTATTATTTTGGCATCAGTCATACTCGTGAAATGAAAAGGTCACACTTACAGACTTTACAGCAGCCGTTCGCAGCAGTCTGAATTGTGTCCTAATGAGGAAAAATCACATCATCAATATTTACTTTCCTTATTCGAAATGTTTCCTCTCCAAAAATCAACTCAGACTGATACGTTGGACGTGATACGTACAGACTGGCAGTTGCTCTGCTGGAACGGTGGGCATACTGTATGTGAACTTATTGCTGTCAAAGTTTCACCACTCTTAACACAAGAGTAACTCTCACACTTATTCTCTGGTGGTGACCAGGTTTCCCCATGCTGGAAAATGTTGAGGATGATGTAGAAACACACAGACACAGACAAACAGCAACATGCATTAGATTTATTTTGATAAAGATGTTGAGCGTTTGCCAACAGAGATGGTCACCGTACCTTCAACAGTTGCTTGGTACCATTTACATCCAGGAAACAGTGTGTCTGCACACACCTTCCACAGCATTCATCTGAGTCTGTTTCCACATATGTATAACCCTAAAAGACAGGAGAAAAAATCCACCCTTTCACTGCAGATATAAGAAAACATGCAGTGTTTTTTAATGTATAGTACATTACCAACATTATATTATCTTACCATGTCGCAGTTTTCTTTACATGGCTTAAACTGGCAAGTAACTTTGAATAGACTAGTACTTGGGTCGAGCTCATCACTACAGATGCAATCCTGGCATAGATTTGCTGGCACTGATGAACCAGGCTAAGAAAAACAAGGTAAATAAGATTGAACAGCAGAGTTTAATAAAGGCTAATGACTAGGTCACTAATGCATACACTAATATCTAGTTTACCTGGTATTCTAAGTCTTTGTGGACACAAACTCTTTTTGGATCTGGGGAAGAGTAGGTCATCAAAATGAAAATTACCTTCAAGTGTTGTTCTCTTCTTTTAGTGTAATAACTGCTCAAACTGTGTTTGAGGGCTTACCACAAGAATGTTTTGGACAGCATTGTCCCTGAGGAACAGTAACAACTGGCTTATATCCAACATTACAGTTTATGCTGTCTACTGCACATGTGTTGATTTGACATTCTGTGGAGATGGAGACACAGTTATTGCAGAACACAGCTAAACATTGCAATAACTAAGTAAGTTTAAAAATCTCAGCAGAAATTGTTCATTTCTTACGGCAAACATAGATAGAACAGCAGGGGTTTGTTGGATCTGTTTGGTTCACAAGAACCAATCCATCATCACTGCAGTCAGGGATGGTAGGTGCTGGGCATTTTTTAGGCTTACAAATTACAGTCTTCATGGATTCATCACAGATGCAATCCTGGCACTTGTACTCAAACCTCTCATTAAACTGCAATAGTAAAACAAAAGTGGGTCTCAATTTTTTTTTCAATTGAACAGTATGAAGGGGACATGTCATGTGGGTGTGATTAGGCTCACCTCACGAGGAATGCCCTCAGGATCAAGACATCCTGTTTGAAAATAAATAAAACCCCAGTTAGATTGTATGTGTGAGTACATTTATTAAATCAGCTATTGTGCCTGATAAGCACCATACTTACCACATTTTTCAACACATATGCCAGACTCTTTGTTGAAAAGTTTCATTCCATCAGGACAAAAGCACCCTTCAGTTGTGAAGTTCATGGTTGGTTCATTTGGGCTTTAGGGTTACAATTTCAGGACAAAAAGATTTTTGGGTCAGAAAATGCTCCAAAAAATAATTATGACAAATAAATAAATTCAAATATTCTTACTTGTCTTCACAGGTTGGCTGCTCTGCAGGACCACAAGGCTTGTAAATCAAATTTGATGAGCATTCATTGGCTGAGGGTTAAAAAACAACAACTTTTTAATTATCAACAATTTGCAAATTCAAAGAAGCGACTTTGGGTCTGTTCCCCACCCCTGACAGATAAGTCAGGGGTAACTGTTAATTGTAAATTTCTATTTAAAATGTTTTTTTTTATCCCCTTGTTTCCTTGTAAGTCACTTTGGATAAAACTGTTTGCTAAATAAAGAACTGTAAATATACATTTTATTCATGTACGAAATAAAGAGGGTTGCTCACCACACATTGTTGTGTGGTTCCTCCAGTGAATACAAACTCCAGCCTGAGCGCAAGCTGCAGCATATGTCTGCAAGCTTGTGCACTCCACTACTGGGTTGGAAACATGGCAACTGTCAAACACACAACCTCTGTAGAAATTCTCTGGTGAGACTATATGATGACATTCTGCAAAGACACTGGAGGCAAACAAAACAACTGTTATTTCACCCGAAATATGTTAAGGTTTGGCTGAGAAGAGCAACCTAAATATGTGGAGAAAAATCTACCTGCTATTAAGCATGCCACAAATGGAATCTGGCCTGCATGGAGTTGGTTCCGGTGGAGGTTCAGGAACATTGGTGGGTAAAACAGGTGGTGTGGGGCAGTTTGGTTGGAAAAGGTCGCTTGCTGGCCAATAGTCAGCCATCACTGAACAACTTTCAACCAGCTGACCTCCTGGCAACATGCAATCATCAGCCTGGTTGTTGGTGCATGTTCCTAAGAAAAAAGTTAATGTTACAATATACCTGCAAACTGATCATTTAGCAAGGCCGTCCACTTGAAAGAAAGTTCTTACCACAGTGACCTTGTGTATTTCGACCAAAGTACTCATATGGAAGGTTAGCGCTAAAACCAGTCATTCCAAATGTAATGACGACTTTTAGGCGAAGAATCTCAAACACAAGGTTAATGCCGGAACTCATGATCTTTACACCTTGTTGTGAATAAGGTAGTTTCACACTTACTCCATTTTGTAATACCTAGAAGATTGAAAATGAAAATATTATATAAAAAAGTCAATCAAGCAAATTGTTTACATTAAGTCTTAAATTCTAATGTACTCTACCTCCAACTGCGGTGCTCCAATGAGGTTGTGATTGATAAGAGTGACAACAAGTGGTCCATATGATATTATGATTGATCGAGGACAGGAAACATCTTCAGTTGGATCACAAAATACATTGTCAACATAAATTTTAAGATGATGTCTTGGTGTGATCTCCTCCATCAAAACATAAGTACAGTTTCCTTGGTAACTGTAGTAAAGTCCATCAAATGTGATGTAATGGGGATCTCCCCAACCTTCACATACACCTGAAAAGGAAGAAAAAAGATAATCAGATAAAAAACAACAACATCAGAAACATGAAATCAAAAAAGAAAGTAATAGGTAAATAGAATAACTTACAATCACAAACGTAGTGTTGGCAACAGTAGTACTCGTCATATACAAGAACTGGTTTCTTTCCATTTGTACAAGTTATATTTTGGAGGGGTGGACACTCATATGGAACTATTTCAATTGTATTGTTCTCAATGCATTTGGCCATGGTACAGTTGCACAAGAAGAAGGTCTCATTTTGCTTTGAAGAAAATAATACATATAAGTGTAGGGAAAATATACTGATATGTTCATATATACATAATTATTTAATGCAAACAAGTAAGTAAACCTGTGTAAAAATGCAAGTGTGAATACATATATTCTGCAAATATAAATATAATTGGATTGTAAAAGCACTTACTACAACATCCCATTCAGGGCATATAGGTACTGAAGGAGTGGGTGTAATTGTGGTTGTGGTGGTTGGACACAATTCAGTCTTGTTTTGGATTGCACAAATATCCGAGCATATCATAGTCAGGCACATGCCTGATCCAATGGCATGCTCATCAAATATAATTTCCCCTGAATAAATGTGAAAAAATAAAAACAAAATTTTTAATCAAAAAGTTAAACATTTGGGTTTGACAGCATGTGTTGTATTTATGTGTATTCTTACCGGGGCTATAATGCTTTCCATCAAAAATACAGAAACATGGTGTTGTATAGCCAGGGATTTGTGAGTGAGTTGGGATTGGAGGACCAGTGACTATTGATTCTGCACTTGTGCTGGAGCCAGTGGTTGACATGGATGTAGTAGGAGTAGTTGGTGCGGTTGTACTTGGTGTGGTGGTGGGGGTAGTTGTACTTGGTGTGGTTGGTGTTGTTGTCGCCTTTGTGGTGGTTGGGGTAGTTGTACTTGGTGT